>JARWLC010000006.1:130725296-131212796 GCA_033318265.1 Phyllotis vaccarum
AGGGGTATATGAAAGTATTTTGTTCTTTGTTCCAATGTCTTGACTAGGTTGTCTTTTGAATTTCACATTATTTATCAGTGAGGTTGGATTTTTTTACAATAATTTTTTATCTCTCTGTGTATTTCTTAGATTTATAGTTATCTTTATCTATTTTATTTTTTATCTTTTGAGGAGGACATTGAAGTTTATTTACCCTCTATAGTGATTTTAGATAGCAGTTGCCACTGCTGAGGGAAGCCATTTCTCTGACAGCTAGTTCAGGAGAGGCCATTGTACAGAGACATCCCTAGTATGTGATAGCTGGACTAAGGCAAGAGTGGTGCACGTGGAGTAGTGGCTGCCTTCAGGGACAGCTACTGTAGTTGAGGCTCAGTTCTTCACAAGACACTCTGATGCTCTACTCTATATGGGGTGTTCGGCAGGAGTATTGAAATTTGTTCATAACTTGTGATACTTTAAATTTATCATGGGCTTATCAGGATATAACCCATTCAAGTTAAGGAACACATTTTTCTGTGATTCAAAGACAGAAGGTATGATTTCTAGAAGTGAGGGCAGAATGTTTTAGACCATTTTTAAAAATTTTTTGGTAGATTCTAAATGTACTTTTGGGTATTTGCTAGGTTCTAAGTGTTAATGTTGTACTCATTTGTTTTGGAAGTCTGTTTATCAGGTTATATTGAAGTACAGTGAGGGACTTTATAGATTCTAGTCATTATTCTCATAGTTCTAGTTCTCCCAATATTGTATTAGTGGTTTCCAAAGAAACAGATCAAGTAGTTCATAATTCTGGGAACTGTCTTAGATACCCACTGACAGAGACCCCGGATCTGGTGAAATGGCAAATTGCTGAGGATATTGTTCTAGTCTTGGCTAACAAGCTTAACACCCAGGAAACCTACCTATACTCCATTTCAAGTCCAAACAAAGGAAAACCCAGTGTTTTAGTTCAGAAGTCATCAGGCATAAAAAAAATTCTCTAACTAAGCTTTTTGTGTATCCAGGCCTTCAGCTGAGTGGATAAAGTCTGCCCACAATGAGGACAGCAGAGTTATCCGCTATATCTACTGAGGTAAATCTTACCTCAAACCAAAAATACTGTGCAGAGTGTTGTCCACGGCCAGTGAGATGGTTCAGCTGGTAGAGGCACTTGCAACTAAACCTGGAGAATTTAGTGTGATTCCCCAGGACCCGTACAGTAGAAGGAAGAAACAACCCTTGCAAACTGTCCTCTAACCTTCACATATATACTGTGGTGTGCACAGTATATATGTGAAGTGTAATAAAATTTCTTTTAAGAACTGTTTGTCCAGTAATCATTATATGGCCTAGTGACACAGTGAAGTTCACATACAAAATTAACCATGACTCGTATTTGACATCATTTAAGGTTTATCTACCATATAATTAAACTGAGATTGTTTTACTGTGGGGAAAAAAAATGGAAAGACTTGTGTGTCTTTTTAATTCTCAAAAAAAAGGAAAAAAGAATAGAAAGAAGGAAAAAAGAAAAGGAAAACATCCTTAGTAAGGCATTTAGGAGTTACTATATTGTAAACATCTTGTCTTGGCTTGCTGTTATACACTCTAGGATGAACAAGCCTTTCTTCTCAATAGAGGAATGAATGGACAGACTGAAGCATTTATTATGAATTAGTAGAACTTTTGAGAATGTTTTACTGTGCTCTTAAAATTTTAGCAAAAGCTAATTGTTGTCTTTCTTCTGACTCTGTCATGAGTTTTTTCATTTGTTTGGTTTTCTGTTTTTTGTTTTTGGGAGTAAGTACATGAAGGTATACAGTGAGAGTGTGAGGTCCAGTGGCTGTTCTAACTATATAGATGGATGTTCGCTGAGATCTATAGACTTTGGTTGGGTTAATTTTGCTGTATGATGTTTTTTTATTTGAAGCTTTTGTTTTGTTTTATTGAGTCAGGTTTCTCTGTGTAGCAGCTCTGGTTGTCCTGAAACTCACTCTGTGGAACAGGCTGTCTTTGAACTCACAGAGATCCCTCTGCCTCCTGAATGCTGGTATTAAAGGCATGTACCATTACTGCCTGGCTCTATTTGAAACTTTTAAATGAAGTTTTAGTAAACAATTTAGCAAAAGATAATTAAAGAAACAAAAATTTTGTTAGGAAATAAAAATTGTATTTTAAGTGGCTAGCTTACAGTAGACACTTAAATCTTTGATGGATGAGCATATTCAGTATTTTTTGGTCATGTAATAGGATTCATCTAGACCCTTTCTGAGGTCAGCTCATAGCTAAGGCCTGTGTGTGGAATCATAGGTGTCTGATTGAAGTATTCTAGGACAGACTGTTGGCATTTCGAAGACAGAGTTAGCTTTTTGGTTTGTTTGTTTGTTTTGGAGACCCTGTCTCAGTCAGTAGTCTAGGTGGCTTCCTCCTTGTGTGGCTGAAGCTGTCCTTGGGCTCTTAGTTGCTGCTCTCCCAGCCTCACTTCCTGAGTGTACATTAGGCCAGGTAGAATTTGTTTATTTCATTTTTTAATTTTTTGAGATAGGGCCTCATTAGGTTGTCTTGGTACTGATATGCAGATTAAGCTGGTTTGAACTCAAAGAGATTTGTAAAATCTACCTGCCTCTGCCTCTTGAGCATTGGGATTAAAGGCATGTGCCATCATGCCCAGTTTCAGATTATGATTTTAAATCAGATAGAAGTTCAACTTTAAGAGTTCAGTAATTAGAAGCAGAAAATAACTCTGCATAAGAAGGTGCAGAATCAGCTTTCCGTTGTCATTCCTGTGATATGTAGTTTTAATCTGATGAATTTTGATCTTGTTGGTTATGTATATTTTTTATAAGGCTAAAAAACTTTTTTCCTCCTTTTCACAGATAATGCACACATGTTAATTTCATATTTTTTACCTTCATAGGCTTGGATTATTCGTCAACATGGTTACCTGGTAATGAATCACTGTGGCAGGCCACAACTATTCCATCTAGCCATCGAAACAACCATATCAGGAGACACAGTATAACTTCTGACAGTGGAGACACTGGCATTGGCACTTCCTGTTCTGACAGTGTGGAAGGTAAGCTAATGTAGATTAAAGTAAGATAGGGTAATGGAGAATGGTGTGAATTGAGATTATTCAAGACAAGATTCTAAAGATTATAAGGTAGTATTGGTGTTGTTGGTAGTATTCGGTGTTGCTACTTATAAAATATCAAATTCTCTCTTTATATATATTTCCCCTGCATTAAAAAAGATTATTATTTATGTATATTTTCAGAGCAGCAGTAAAGTTGGTTGAAGATGAAAGTGATTTCCCGTGTACTGCCTGTCTCCACCCATGACACCCTTTCCTGTTACTGCTGGTCCACCAGAGTAGTACATTCATTATTATTGATGAACATGGATTGCCACTGTTGCTGTATTAGTTACTTTTTGCTGTTATGATAAGATACCATGACCAAGGCAACTTCTAAGAGAAAGAGCTTTGGGGGCTTCCAGTTCTGAGGGTTAGTGTCTGTGAGAGGGAGCAGAGGCAGTGGGTAGTGAACTGCTAGAAAACTGTGATCCCTAAATATGAGGCTGAGAGTCCTTTGAAACTTCTGCCCCATTCCCAGTGACTCTCCCCTCTACCAAGGTCATACCTCCTAATCCTCCCCAAACATTTTTTTTTAACTATGGACTAAGTATTCAAGCATATAAACTTATGGGGCCCATTCTCATGTGATTGTGTCACAGTTAATCTCCATTCTTATGCGAATGGTCACAGTTACAGGCTGGTAGTCTTCATTGTCACCTCTGAGGGGCAGACCTTTGAGGGCATCTTCATTTACTGAGGGAGGAAGACTTGGGCCCTGGACTGGCCTTCCTCTTTTTCTGCTTTCTCATCTGCCCAGGTACCTCCCACCACAGCTGTGAGTCACTGGGCTACCATGTTAATGTCCGCTTGTCACCACTTAGATTCTCCTGCAAAGAGAGTCTCAGTTGAGCTAATTGTCTTTATCAGGTTGGTTCATGAGTATGTTTGTGAAGGATTAATTTGATTGTTAATTGATATAGGAACACCTAGCCCATTGTGAGTAGTACCATTTTCCAGACTGGGCCTTAAATTGTACAAAAGTCAAAAACCAGCTGAGTGCAAGCCCAGCTGAGTAATCAGGCAGCTTGGGTACATCTGTTTCTCTCTGCTCTTGACTGTAAATGTGATACAGCCAGTCTTCTCAAGCTCCTGCCACAGTGCTTTCCCTTAGTCACAGCTGTAGTCTAGCAATAGAAGCCTAAGGAGCACTTCCTCCCCTGAAGTGTTTTTGTTGGGCTATTTTATCATGGCAACAGAAATGGAGACAGAACACCTGCCGTGATGGATTGGTCCATCATGGCACATGCTTTCTTCCTTGTTTCTGGTTAGGTATGTGCTTATGGCAGTGAGAGAAGTAGCTAAAATGCACCAACTCTGTACTTCAGATAAAGTTTACTCAGAATTGTAGCCCTCTGAACTTGGAAGGATTTATAAAAACACATATTCACCAGAGTGTATCACACAGAGTAGCTTTAGTGCCTTATGAACCTTCTGTCCATTTGTCCCTCCCTGTGCATATCTCCAATCTCTAGTCTTATGCTGAATTCATGGGGTAAGAGCCATGTTATGGCTAAAAGATTTTATTGTTAAATCATTTTCTCAAATGCTTTATCTATGTGAATTTCATCATAAGCTTGTTAACATGGTGATGGATTTTACTGCTTGATGTGTCAAGTTCTCATAGATGCGCTACCAGAGAGCATGCATCACTTGGCTTTCCAATACCAGGAAACACCCTGCATCATCATGTACATCTAATAGTATTTATTGCTGAATTTTTTTTCTTATCCTTTGTCAATGATGTGTGTCTGTGTGTGGATGAATATTTTTCCTTTTTCTATTTTTGCTATCAGGCTTTATATTGTTTAAAAGGGAATTGATTAGGTATTTTGAATTTTTCTGAAAGACAGGGAAAAAGTTGTGTTGCCTGAATCCTGATTGGTCTTTTTAAAAACCTGGAGCCAGATAATTGGGAAAACGCTGAAAGATGAGAGAGACAGGAACAAACCACAGCCAGTTCCCACCACTATTGAATCCAGGTGGAGAAGAGTAGATCCTGTCTTTAGGAATCCTCAGACCGAATAGGGGAAGTGAAGGAAAGGAAAGCATGGGCCCAAATGGACAGGAAGGACAAGGGTCGAACTCTGCCTCCTTTCTTCTGCCTCGCCATATCACTTCCTGGTTGGATTGAAGGCTTGTGCCACCACTGTCTGGTTCTGTGTGTCTTTGAACTCACAGAGGTCCAGACAGATCTCTGTTTCTGCCTCCTGAGTGCTAGGATTGAAGGCCTGACTTCTGTGGCTAACTCTGGCAGCTTTATTTTTTTAGAACCTACACAGTATTTTACCACAAGTTATTTGTTTGTAAATCATTTTCTTCAGTCTGGAGCTACAGATTACTCTTTTGGAAATCTTTGAATTAAGTGTGAAGTTTTCTCAATACTTACAAAGTTAGTTCAATTTTTCAAATTTGATGAGTTGTGATAATTTTTTAAAGGAAATTTTATCCTGGCTTATTTTGCCTGTCAAGTGTATATGTGTAGTGCAGTTCTAGCCAGTTTTACTGGCCATTTAAAATAACCACATCTTTACCTTTCTTTTCAGGGACAGTGATTTCTGCCTTTTCTTCATTCTGCCCAGGTTTGCTTTATTTTGCTAGTTTTTTAAGATAGGAAGTTAGATCATTGAGAGTTCTTTTAAATTCTCTCTCTCTCTCCCTCTCTGTCTCTCTCTCTCTCCAGGACCATAACAAATAGATGAGAAAATCGCCTGCTTAGAGCACAACTGTTTTAGAAGCTCTTGTCCATGGTGGCTTGTACCTATTAGGCCTCTAGTTGGGGGGGTCACAGTGGCTGATCACATGGAGAACAAAACAGCTCACCTCATGGCCAGGAACTGAAAGAGACTTGGAGGAGACTAGGGCTCTAGAAGCCTTCCGGAGAACAGGCAAAAAGATCGATCCCTCTTAGGAACATCCTCACACCCAAAACTTAGTTTCTACCACTCTTTAGTAGCACCAAGCTGGGGATCTTGTAAACTTTTATACATGGGGCTTTGTTATGTTTGAGATGAAAGTACACTCTTCCTCTGGTCTCAACATTTTATGTGTATTTCACATTGTTAAAAATATTTAGATAAACTCTAAAAGAATTCCCTAGATTTTAACTGTTTAGCATTGCTCAAAAGTCTGAATTCAAAGTTCTCTTCTGAAACTTAGTTGTGAGCCCTTATTTAAAAAAAAAAGTTTCAGCTTCTCTGATCTAATGGTATAAGAGACACAAAGCAAATATTCCTACACCAGAAGAGGAATGGAATAAACTGGACCAAAGCAAGACTGGAAGCTAGTGGACGAGCTAGCTTAACTGCATCTTAAACATCCATGCCTGTTATTTAGGACACATATTAGGACGTGGGCTTACAAGGCTAGTGTACCTGCAAGCTTACAACTAGATTTATAGTTGGCCACTATTGACCTTGCTTTGCACACTGCCTACAGCTTTCTTCAGGAGGCATTCTACATTGCTATCACCCATTTCCCTAGGTTTCCAATCCTCAAAGACTTAGCTGCTCTTTTGGGAATTGCTCATAGAGATTCTATCTAAACAACACTTCCTAGACTGTTTTATTTTGCTTCAGATTTTCATATGCATTTGGCTAAAAGCATCTAGTAGTATGCAGGCAATGCCCAAGTACTTAGTTGCTTTAAAATTTCTACACATTAGTTGCTTCATCTCCTTTAGACTTAGACACTTAAAAAGATTCAGGGCATAGACAAAAAAATGTATCTGATTTTTGCTGAAGATAGAAAAGTTGCCTGTAATCTAGATCCCAACCATATCCTCATTGCCACCGGAAACTTTGATAATATAGGCTTCACTGACAACTCTCTTGTCAGCATTTTGCTTGGAGTCCTTTTCTGGAATCGCTATTGAGCATTGCTCATATCCCGTGAGTTGAGCATGGTAGCACACACTTATAATCTCAGAACTATGAAGCCGAAACAGGAAGATGACCATTGAGGTCAGCCTGGGCTATTGCTGTAAGGTCTTGTCTCTTAAAAAAAATCTAAGAAAATAAATAGATAAATGGAAAATCTTAATGTAGGACAGTGTCCTAACCTTTCTAATGTGTGAAATGCACAACAGGACAGAGACCCTTTCTCTAAGTACCTGTAAAGCAAGTCCAAAACCTGTCCAGAGTCAGCTTTGAGTAAGTGCAAAGCTCCCTTCTCTAGGTACTAGTTTCTGCTACTGTAGCAAATACTGAGACTGATAGCTTAGTAGTAGAAAGGGTTCATTTTGATGCATAGTTTTTGAGCTTTCACCCCAAGACCTCTTGGGCTCATTATTTTGCAGCACAACATGGGTGGAGTACGTCACATAGTAGAGCTGTTAACCCCATTGCTTTGAAGTCTGGGAGTGAGTGGTGTGGGGAAGAGGAGCTGGAAAGTCAGCCAAAGAGGATTCCATAATTTCCTTATGCCCTGAATACACTTTGCAGATCCTTTCAACACTGTGCTCTGGGGACCTAGTCTCTGAAACATGATACTTGGAGACTGGTAAGATGGTTCAGGTGATGGAGGCATTTGCCACTAAGTCCAACCTTAATTCAGTTCTTGGAATGTATAGAGAAGAGGACTGACTCCTGTAAGCTATCCTCTGGCCTCTATACACTGAAGCATATGGCCTTTCCCTAAACAAATAGCTCAAAATGGATACTTGTGGGGACATTTAAGATCTAAATTGCAGCATCTCTCCTCTCAGAAACTGTTTTTCGTGTGCCCCACAGAGTTGGACATTTTATTTTTATTTTCATTTTTATTTAGTTAAGTATATTGTGTGTGTAATAGTATAAATATTTATTATTTCATATGAGTGTTTGGCTGACACACATCTGAGTATATTACATGCCCCCTTGAATTCAGAAGAGAGTGCCAGATCCTCTGGAACTGGAGTTAGAATGCTTATGAACTTGCATGTAGGGGCTGGGAACTGAACCCTGGGTCATCTGAAAGAGCAACAAGTCCACTATGCTTTATACTTTGTGACTTCCTCTCTGCATTTTAGGATTATGTAGACTGTATTTATTTATTCAACTATTGTTTTTGCTACCTGGCTTAATTAGATATTGTTCTTGCCGTTGAAAGAAATGGAATACTGGTTCTTTATTTTCAGTTGGATGCCTTCTTTTGATACCCAACAGATAGGGGAGAGCACTTTTGTACTGCTGTTGGGTAGGTGTGGAATAAATCTGGGTTTCCCTTGGTAACATCATTGATCTCAATGTCGATTGCTTCATACCATCTGGAGGTGATGGACATCCAGAGTCCCTGTTAGGATAGATGTCCTCTGCCATTGTGTGTGTGTGTGTGTGTGTGTGTGTGTGTGTGTGTGTGTGTGTGTGTGTGTGTGTGTGTGTGTGTGTGTGTGTTAGGTAGGGGTCGTAATCCACACATGGATGGGGATGAAGCTCCTGTCTTCCTGTGTAGTCGCCTTTGATGTCACTGTTGTAAGTCCCTTGGGTGCTGGTTAGTGAGGTGCAGGCTGGGCTACACAGTTTTCTGTGGTTAACTATGCAGACTTTTCCTGTCTTCTTGGTATATTCTTTCTTTGTTGGGGGGCTAGCAAGAATGATTTTTAGTAGGGTTCTTTTGTACAGTTTCTGTTGGTCATTTTATATTTCTGGTTTTGCTGTTCCCAAGTCCTAGGGCTGTGAGGCGGGAAGAAGGTCTAAAGAATGCTGTTTCCTTGTTTTCCCTTCCCGAGGTCCGCAGTGGTCTTTTCAGTACCTTTAATTGTATTCAGACAGCAGTACTGGGAAAAATACCTTTCTGCCTTTCCACTGCTTTTTTGTTAAATCATATTTAAATATTACTAGTGCTCATAACTTGGCTCTCAGTCCATAGGGTATTGATTTCATTATCAGTTTGCATAAGAATATTTCTAACTTTTAAGCTTTGCAATACTTCTTAAAGTTAGAAAATAAAAGAGAGTAAAATTTAAAATAAAACTGAAAATATTGATAACACTTGAAGAGATACTACAAATATAATGCCACAAGTTGGTATTTGTGTGTGTGTTACACACACACACACACACACACACACACACACACAAAACTTTATGTGTTTAGTACTTTATTAATATGAGTTAAGAAATCTATTCAATGAATTGAAGACGACCTAATAGCATTGGAAAGGTGATCAGATTTAGTCATACTGAAATGAATGTCAGATGAGATGTCTATTCTCACCATTGAAACTGACCCACCCTCTTTTCTCCAAAATACACAGTGATATCCAGATTTGAGCAAAGTTGAAAAATTTTACTCCTTAGAGAAGAAACTTGGCAGTGATAACATCTGTATTGCTATTACTATATTCAAGGCATAATAGTTAGTGTTTTTTTTTTTCATCTTTCAGACAAAAAAAAAAATGAGACAGAAAGGGATTGGATAACTTAACCATAAGTAAGTGAGGCTGGGGATGTAGTAGTGAAGGGCTTAGGGAGCATGTACAAGGTCCTGAATTCCATATCCAATACCACCAAACCAAACTAGCCAATTAGAAATTCAAAAACAAAACAATCCACAGAAAAGAAATCATAGGGAAAATGTACATATTCTCACTCAGCATAGGCTTGTGTAGGTGAAACTATATAATATGTACGAGAATATTTACTGTTAACACTGAAAAATGTGAAACAACTTTTTAAATATTTCACTAAGTATCCATTTAAATTATATTTGTATAGGCACACACATATTCCTTTATATTTCTATACTTTACAAGAAGAAATTCCAATTTTCAGGTTAAGATGACAAATTAAATACACGTCTTTATTGTCCTTTGAAACTCTGCTAAAACTTAGATAAAAGAAAAAAATCTAGATCAAGATAATAGCAAGGACATTATATTAAGATTGTGGGAATTATCAGATTAGTGACTTTGGCAATTGTTATCTGGGCATGATGGCCCTTACCTTTAATTCTAGTACTTGAGAGACAGAGGCAGGCAGACACTTGTGAGTTTCAGGCCAGCCTTGTCCCCTCCTCCTGCTGTTAAGATTGTTAGCAGGCCCTATGTAACTAGACCCTAGAGGACTCAGTGGGTCTTCAGGAAGGTTTGAGTACTGCATTTCTAGGTCTGTAAGGCTTCTGCTGTGAACTCCCCATCTAGAATCTATTCCTTGGATGAGAATTAGAAGGGAAGGCTGTCTACGAGGGTGTTGGCAAACCCTTTCCTCTGAAGGCCTTAGGCAAAAGGCTTGGCTTTTTTCCCTGGTAACCCATTGCACCCTTTCCTGATGCTTGTCTCCTTTCCGTGTTTGAAGCTTTGTCTTCAGTTCAGATGTTCTCTTTTCCCTATTAGGAAAATAATGATTGAAAATGCCAGCCAGTGGCATTTGCTCCTTCCTAATTCTATATGATTGTTCACTAATTTTGATCACATCTGTAACATCTGCAAAGGAGGGGGTATATTTAAGTATCATATGACACATTTAACAGATAGTTCAACCTATAATGTTTTATATGGTTGTGAGGTTAAGTGGAAGGGCATAAAAAGTGCTGGAGAGTGAGTACCTTGAACTAAACTGAATTTAAAAATGAAGCAGGGGAACTGTGCTCAAATGTTTAAAGCTTTAAATGTTTTTGGTTCTTTTCTTTCTTTTTCCCCCATATATCAATTTTATTTAAAACACAAGTAAGTATCTCACTTTCTGGTAATAGCAAATGGTTCAAATAATGTTGAACACAAATCATTGATTAATACAAGGCATTAAATATGAAGACTTATTTTTTTTAAACAAAAGAATAGAGGGTATATACAAAAGGGACCTACAATCTATAGGCCAATTTGAAAAAGGAAATGCATTTATAAAATGTGTGGTGAAAAGAGAACATTCCACCCTGCTTTGGAGAAGGGCTATCTTACAACATTCAGTCAGCTGAAGATGGAGTCATACAACTGTCTGTACATAAATTTCAAGTCGTAAGTTATTAGTAAATGTAACAATGTTGTGAAGATAACAATGGGGACTCAGAAATGATAGTGTCTGCTCTGTTTTCTTAGGTTGTTTTAAAGTTTGCTTTAAGCAGCTGGTTCTCTTCCTTAACCTTAGAGATTTCTACGTAATTCCTTCTCAGATAATTATTGAGATCCAGAGGAAAATTCTGTAGCTTTTGAAGTTTTGACTTAAAAGCTCAGTAATTGTACAGTGAACTACTTAAGCTCAAAAGAGTATAACATTTATTGGGAAACTCTAGAGCTCTCTGCTGGAAGCTTCTCCTCACTTTACCCAAGAGACTGGGATGTTGTCCACTTTATGGTAGTGACCAGCAGAACATGTCTGAGCATCCTTCACAGAGAAGACTGAAGTTTTCATAATTTCAGAGCGCTTGGATTTGCCTACATTTTATATACTGCTTTTAAAAGTTTTTTTTCTTCTATGAATTACTTTGAAGCAAATTGTGTTAGTAGTAGCAAATCATATTGTTTTTCTCAACCAAATAATTGCATGAAGCACAAGCTCCTGTGATCTTTCAGGAATAGAGAGCATGAGTTTTCCTATTTCCTTGAACAAGTTGACTGAAGTCATCTTTTTGGGGGGACGGTGGGAGTGGGGGTGGGATAAACTTCATTTCACTAATAAGTGAAACTTGAGCTTCTTTCCTTGCCAGATTTTTATTAATACAAGAAACAATGGATGGTCTTTTTATGGTATGCTGTATAGTACTCCATAGATGTTCTAAAAGAGAATTATTTAAGGCACTAAAAGTCAGTGTTATTTAAAGGGTATCTTATGTGGATAAAACTGTCAAAATATGAAGACAGAGTGAGTGGGGCTGGACTTTTAGGGAAGAGTAAGGACTATGGAGAGTGGTGACTAAGAATGAGATAGATGATAGAAGACTGTGGATGTCAGGGATGTGATAGTTTTGTGGAATCAGAATTGGAGCCTGAATGATGAACTTTCCTCTAGTGGTTTGAATGAGAACGTCCCCCATAGGCTCAGATGTTGGTGGTGCTGCCTGGGTAGACTTAGGAATTATGGTCTTGCCAGAGTAGGTGTGTTGTTTCAGAGCCAGGAGCCATTTCCAGTTCATGCTGTCTGTCCCTATGGTTTAAGGTGTGAGCTCTCAGCTTTCTGCTCTAGACTCTGCTCTGCCAGTCTAGAAATAACTTATTCTTTTACAAGTTGCCTAAGACTACTTATTTAGTAGGAAAGGCTACTGTTTTTTTTTTGTCACGCCCATCCTCGCCCACAAGAACGACACAACACCAGGCCCTTCTTTCAGCAGTTTATTCAGGAACCTTGAACATAGCTTCTTCTTCTTCTTTGGGGTTCCCGCTCCCAGCTAAATACCTTCTGGACTGCCAATCACGGGGCGCCACGTGGGCCATGCCAGTAGGTCCGGTTACGCGGGAGCAAACCAAGAGCTTAGCCTTAGCCAAATAAGGAGTTGTTTATCTCAGAGAGCGCTCACCATGGGGAAGGTGGAAGGCGGAAGCCAGCGCCATCTTTAAGGTGTGGCTCCGCAGATCTCTACATTTTTTTTTTTAACACTTGATTCCTGGTGTGTACCCTTTCTCTCAATTGTTGTTATGCCTTTTGTGGTATTTGTTTAGTGAGAACTGTTGCTGTGTTATTAGCCTCTGTGTCTGGCAAGTGTCCCCACCAAGTCCAAAGGTGGTTTTATAGACCTTGTTTTTCATTGTCAGATTCCTTCATGGCATCTTTTTAGTGTGCAGTGCCTAAAAATAACCGTTATGGAGAATTGCTGAATGCTGCGAAGTTCTGCAGTAGAGCACAGTTGAATGACTTATGCTTACTTACAGTGAATGTGAGCTGTCTGTCGGATTGCCCTATAAAAGTGTCATGAGTGTGGTGTGTGTGCTTTATACACTCAATCCTTGGCTCTGTAAGTTGTCATCTGTTAGTCAGAAGTCTGTACTTTTTATCATTTATAAAATTAATCTGTGCTTGTTTCTTCATATATCTTCCTTTTTTTTTTTCTTTTTGATACCTAGGGCTTTGCAATATTTCACCATTATGCTATAACCATGGCTAATCTACCCTTTTTAAACTTCCAGAATAGTCAGCTCCTTCTTACTATAGCCCCTATTTGAGAATTCCCTACCATGGCCTATTAGCATATTAATTTCTAAACAATATACATTTTGCTTAAATATTAGCAAATGTAATCTGAGATTATTTTAAAAATTCAAATAAAATTCTCTACAAAATACGTTAATAAGCTGTCTTCAGGCCTTTTGTTGGTAATATGTCCAATTATTATGCCATGTTATATAATTCGGATATTTAAGTTATAGTTTATTTTGGGTTTGATTTCCAGTTATTATTTTTCTTTGATTTTAAGACAGTTAAGGTTGAAGATTATCTATACACTAAACACCAGTTTAATTTTTGAATATAGATAATAGTATATGAAATAGTTTTTTAGTTTGATTGTGTGGTATATTGCTTTAATACTACATGACCAGAGTCAGTCACCAAAGAGTAAACTGTCTCAAAGTGCATGGCTTCTGATCAGCAGGTTTCAGGCGGTTTGTTTGTCTGTGAAACAGTAACAACAAAGCTCTTTGGTTCTCTACTGAACTGTTTGTGCTGGGCTGTTTTTAAGCAAGGTACAGAGAGTTAAGCTTTGGCTTTTGAAAACTTTCTACTGCCAATTTTCTTTGGGGAATGATAGTTTTATCCAAATAATTTCATTTATTTTAAATTAACAAGTTCAATGAACTGATCTGTAATCATATCTTCATTAGCTGGTTCAATAATAATAGGCCACTTAATACTCTATATTTGGGCTCATTCTGTATATTTGTATGAAAAGAGTCACATGCTAGCTTATCATCATCTTAGGAAAAAACTGGGGCTCTTTAAGGTGAGGGTTTGTTCCTCATTTATTTGCTTAGCTGTTACTTAGTGTCTCCTGTGTGTTAGACACAGCTAGCGTTAGAAACAAAACACTTATTTCTTCTTGTAATTCAGTGGGGAAGACAAGCAAGTATAAAGTAAGCAAGCAGTCTGGTAAGTGAAGCATGGGGGGAGGGAAGGACTGATGTTGGCTTGTGGGGAGTTGGGAGGTGGAGTATGTTTATGTTTTGTGGATTACAGGACTCAGAGGATGACTCTTAAGAGTCCAAGAAGGTTGGAGGTGCTGGCTGGGCAGATTTAGAGGTGTGCAGTCTAGGTGGAGAGATCAGTGTGGTCTGAGTCTGAGGTAAGACAGTACTGTGGTTTATGTGCTAATGTGAAGGACTGATCACAGAAAAACTAAATTGGATGTCAAGGGACTGCTTGTTGTATTTGAGTAAGAGTTGATGGTGACTTACTCACATGAAGAAACCGGAGGGGGAAAAAAGATATCATTCAGGAGATAAAAACCACATTTTCACTCTCCTGTGTTTTGGAAAAGATTTCATGTATCCCAGGCTTTCCTTGAACACAATATGTACAAGGCGGGGGGTGTTACAGGCAAGTGTCACCATCAGTACTTTGAGATATCAAAATATTCATGGTCTTAAATGCAAGCTAGGTGTAGTGGCATCCATCTGGTCAGTACTCAGAAGCCTTAGATGTGGGAGTGAGGATTGTGAGACACAGACTAGAATGGGCTACAGAGAAAAAATAAGTGCTCTCTGTGGAATAGCTAGACCCTGTCTTAAAACTAATCGACAGAAAATCCTGTATTTTTTAACAACAAAGTATAATTCATATAAACTATGAAATCCTGAGGTAAAAGTTAGCCATCTTAATTTAGAGCAGTTTAGTAATGTGTTCAGAGGTTGCAGTTTTCCAGGTATGGAGTTGACATTGTCCACCTTGCACTCCAAAGCTTTTCCCAGTGCTGATGTGCCTAGGTTTCCAAAGAACAGAGAGGAAAGAAGGCCTCAGCAGTGCTGTCTAGCTAATGTTAGATGGAGAAACAGCCCAGGCTTCTATTTTGAGTTCTGTGCTTGGTTAAGAAAGATGTAACCTCTATGGACCAGTTCTTAAACTTGCGGTTGTAGGTCAAAGTACACATAAAATATTTTAAAATATTTGCCTAAAATATACAGATTACTTTGAAATAGTAACTTTAAAAAGGAAGGGATTACTTGTGGTGTAAAAATTATTTTCCCCTGTTACAGTACACTATGATTATGGTATTAGCAAGAAAGTGAAAGAAAAAAACCTATCATGATATGTAAAAATTATTGCACTGTGGTTAATGTAAAATATTGTTACAATTCATATTGACTCTTAATTGTGCTCCTAATTTTAAATCAGAATGTTTTGATTTGAGACTTTATTTTTAAATAAAACCTTATGATTTAATTATTATCTTTTGGATGTAGGATAGAAATTCTCTGGCTTTTTAAATTCCTTCTTGTTACAGGAGAGTAGATGAGAGATGTGGAGGAGAGGAGGCTCTTTCTAAGAGAAGATAGAATCAGTGGTACACAGATAAAAAGACCAGAAAGTTGAGATTTCGATAAAGATTCAGAAATGTAATCACTTACGTTGGTATGTTACAGTGATGTCCTTTAACTTTTGTTACTAGCTCTTTTATGGTTTCCTGAGTGCTACAAACCCTCTTGTCTAGTTTATAAATGACTGCATCTCCACTAGTTTCAAACTGTACTGTTGTAGCTTAGATGTGGACCAGATGACTTGACAAAAAACTTCCATTTGAGATTTTTGACTACAATTAGTCAACTTCAAGCACATTGCATCCATCTTTAGTTTCCTTGGGCAAACTAATATTGTTAAAGGATTAACACAGTTAACATTTTCTAGATGCTTCTCTTGACTCAGAAGTAATAGCCAGTTCCCCCAAGACACTCATATTTTAGATATTTGAGGCCTTGTTTATTCATGTGCTGTGTGCTCATGTTATGGATGTACATATTGATATGAGAATGTCTTTCTATGTGCTGCAAATGTCAATCTTAAATAAAAGAGCTGTTTTGACCCTTGGCAAACACTATAGCCAAAAACAAAAGCATAGATATAAAAAAAAAAGAGCAGAGTCAGACACAGATCAAGCCAAATGCCCCCCCCCCCCTAAAAAAAGCATATAAAAAACACAAGTAAGCCACGGGCCATGTGGCAGACAAATTAATAAAAATAGATTGAGTTAAGATAAAAGAGCTAGCTAACAAAATGCCAAAGCCATAGGCCAAACAACATAAAGTTAATATAAGTGTCTGAGTCATTTTTTAAGGGCCTAAACAATGGTGGGCAGCTAAGAGGTCTAAGACTGCAAGGCTATGTATGGGTCTGGACCTCTGGCCAGACAGGGTCAAAAAACCTATTATAACAGCATATGTGTATAAATAGACCAGCCTTTGATTTTTTTAGTTTTGATAGTAATGAATTCCAAATGTTATAGTAAATCATATTTTATCTTAAAACTCTTGAGTACTGGTCGTAGTTGAACTTGGAAAATGTAAGCTTGAAAACTTGAGTAGTGGAGTCAGACCCAGGTGATTGGTGTTCTCATGAATGGAGCAGTCGAATGCTTGTCTAGAAGTGGTATTTCTGAGGCCCCTCTCTACCAGTGCTGATCATTTTTTACTGGTGTGGAGTAGCATATTCCAGGTAACTTTTTTACATGCCAAGGTTTGAGACTGTCTAGTAAGGAACTTCTAGAAGTAACTTCTGTCCTTAAGATGGTAGTCTGTAAACACTATCTGTTGGTTATATTTAGGCTTACTGTAACAAATTCAAGGATAGTGCTAAGGAAGTAGCCCAGTTGGTAGGGTGCTTGCCTCATATGCATGAGATGCTTGGTTCCATCCCAAGCATCTCAGAAACCACATAGATTGCTGTACACCTGTGATCCCAGCACTTGAGAGATGAAGGCAGGAGGATCATGATTTCAAGATAATCCTTGATTACGTAGCTGTTTCAGTTCTATCCCGGGCTCCACGAGACACTGTCTCAAATAGACAAAAGACATTTAAAAAAGTAATCTGGTGAAGTAGACTATCACCTGATACAGTATTCATACTTCTCCAACAATGTTCTTGAGATATTTCAGACTCTGAGAATTACAAAACCACCTTTGTAGAAATATGGCCAGGTGGTAAAATTATGGTCCCTGAAATGTAATTAAGCCTTTATGGAAAGTAAAATGTGAAGGCCAGATTCTCTCTTTGCCTCTTTCTTCTCTTGCCAAAATGTTCAGGTTTGACATAGACTTCCATAGTTTAAATGGTAAAATATTCCAATTTTCTGATAGAGTCATACCTGAGACTTTAGTGCTGTATCATTAGTAAGACCTCTCTGTAGGGAATTTTCTCTTTTATTTAATACTTTATTATAACCAACTGAACTAATCAGACTTTTAAAGGTTTAACACATTGAAAAATATACAACATATGAGTATGTTTTCAAATAACTTAATAATTTAGGCATATTTAGAAAGTAGTGTTTGACAAATCGTGAGTGACTGTAGTATTTCACCGTCACCAAAAGCAGGTCATCAAGACAAAAAAATAGAAGAGCATTGCAGTTGTATGAGTACTTACAGCTCTGAGTGCCTACACTCCAGAATCAGAGAGATCTCATAGCCTTGGAAAAACAAAAACAAAAAGCACAAGATAGAAAAAAAAATCAGAGTAGAAATTAATGAAAAAGACTAAAAACATGAAAAAGAATCTGTGAAACTGGCCAATTCTTAGCCAAATTACCCACAAGAATACAAAGCCTATATATAAACCTATAGCCAGTAGCATGCTAAGTAGCCAAAATCTTGAAGCATTCCCACTAAGACCAGGGGCAACACTAGAGTGCTTACTCTCCCATCACTTCCTCAGTGTAGTGCTTGGGCAATAAGACAAGCAGAAGAAATGAAAGAGTATCTATAGGAAAGAACTCTATGTGATTGTGTACACACAAAACCTTAAAACTAGAGCTGAGAAACACACCTAGCAAAGTAGCAGCCTACAAATTTAACATGCACAATCAGTAGCCTTTCTGTTTATTAATGCTAAACACATCAAGAAATCAAGGGAACTATTTTATTCATAGTAGCCTTAGAACCCTCCAATCAATCAATCAATCCCCAAACCTTGGGATAAGCATACCCAAGGAAGTAGGAAACCTCTCCCTCGGGTAAATGTACAGTGAAAATGATGTGCATGAACACAATGAGATTTTACGCAACTGTTGCAGGGAAATGGGCGGAAGTGATAAGTAGGTGAGGAAACTGAAGTAATAAAGAGGGGCTATACATAATCTCTTATATAGAGATTTCAGCTACTAGTTCAAATACATACGCACATCTGTCCATCTGCCTGTAATTACATGAGAGTGAACATGTGTAGTGGACAGGAAAGTGACATATGAGAGGCAAGATAGACTTTAATGGGATGGGGCTGGATAGAACACATGTGATGTGAAAATGGAAGGGGAAATCAGTACTCAGGAAGGCATAAGCAGAGAACAAGAAGATGGGGGAAGAAGTGGAGGTGATGATGGTAGGTCAATCACTAGCATTTATGCAAAAGCAGAAAGAAAACTTGATAACAGGTAATGGTGCTGCTGGAAACCCAGGGTGGCTTCAAGTTTTTGGTCCTGGAGGCCACTTAGGCCCCCCGAAGGATACAGTTACTCTCTCTGTTGGTCACTTCTCAGCACTGATAAAACTGTGTTGCTAAAGAGACTTCACGTTCTTTGGTCTCAGGATGTGGAGAAATGGAGCTGGAACTGGGATGGCAGCCTCTTCCTCCTCCTCCTCACCTTAGCTCACTACTGCTAGAGGGCGTTAGGCAGGCTCTGAGGGGACTTGCCATCAAAAGGCTTAAGTTGTAGACCCCAAGTGCTGCACGATAGTTGGTTTTTATTACTCTTTGGGGGCCTGCCACCTAGCTCCCAAATAAATACACTGAGACTTGTTCTTACTTATGAATGCCTAGTTGTTTCTAGCCAGCTTTTCTAAGTTAAATTATCCTGTTTTTCTGACTATGTTTTGCCCCGAGGTTTTTACATTTCTTCATTCTATATATCGTTCTTTCCTTTTACTCCATGGCTGGTTGTGTGGCTGGGGGGGTGGGGGTGGGACTGGCTCCTGGTCCTTCTCTTCTCTCCTTTTTTTCTTGCTCCTCCCTCTTCTTCCCAGCCTAGATTTCTCCTCCCGTTTATTCTCTCCTCCTGGCAGCCCTGTTTATCCTGCACTTGGCCCTTCAGTTCTTTATTAGACCCGTCTGATTTTTTTAGGCAGACAAATAACACAACTTTACAGAGTTATCAAATATATCATAAGAGAATACAATACATCATTGCATTATTAAACAATTAGTATACAGCGTAAATGAATGTAACACATTTTAAGCTGACTGGCCAGGCAAAGTGTGTCCACTGGCCGAATAGTGGCAAAAAAGTAATAGAGGAGCCATCTACTGTCTGATAAGATTTTAGATCTACCCTACTGGAGGGAATCCACATTTACTACTACCAACGAGGTCAAATGCCTTTGGCTAGGGAGGTCATAGGCCTGGAGGGGAGTTACTGTTATTTCTCTGCTAAGTGGACATGATATGTCCATCAAATTGCTGTTTAAATATTGTGTTTGTACCCAAAGGTTAAGTGCTACTGTCAGCTTTGATCAGAGAACCCCTCTCCCTTTGCAGTGAGTGAAGTAACTGCAGAGGCTTTAGAACTGGTCAAAATGCTAAGAATAAGAGGATTCTGAATGCTCAGCCATAAATGGGAGTTCTAGATCACCCACTTGAAGGCTCAGAGAATATTGCAGAAGATGGGTGAAAAATGTAAGAGCCAGAGGAAGAAATGAAATGAATTGGAACACTCCTCAGAATGACATTACTGTTGTACTCTTGGTCTAGTAACAGTTATGATTCCTAACACATGACCTGTGCAAGATTGGGCCTGCCAACATTCTGTCATGGGTGGGACAGGAAGAGGAAGAAGGACCCATGAACCATGCCTTCTCCCTATAGGCAGATAACAGTAGCTAAGGGACTAGGTCTCATGAGACCCCCACTGCTCCCTGAAGAGGAGGGACAGTCATTTTCTTCAGTGGGTAGCACTGATGAGGAGTGTGTGTGCTCTGTAAATTATCCCTCTCCTGGGACCCTGTAGCAACCCTATCAAGAATAAACAAGTATAGGCACAGTAGTAGGCAGCTGTGGAGAGGATCACTGGGGCAGACGAGGAACAGAGGAGAGAAATGGGTGTAGGGATGATGTTTGAAAGTATGTTGAATTATTTCTGATAACCTTAGAGGGATAATAGTATTAGCAATTTCCACATTTTGAGGAAGAAACTCAGAAATGTTATATTTTGTATTTTTTATATCTTGTATTTTTAACTTGTTAGTGGAGACTGACTTGGCAGTCTTCTCTCATTCCAGATCACTCAACCTCAAGCGGCACACTATCTTTTAAACCTAGTCGATCATTGGTTACCCTTCCCACTGCCCATGTGATGCCATCTAACTCCAGTGCCTCAGTTTCCAAACAGCGGGACTCTCCAGCAGCAGATGGCTCGAAGTGGATTACAAGTCTCATGCAGACACCGGGAGACCACAGCAGAGGAGGGCAGGACTCCTCATTAGACATGAAGGACTTCAGGCCCCTGAGGAAATGCTCATCTTTGTCCAAACTTCCTGCCCCAGAGAACTGCAACCAGAGTGGCACTGTCTACACAGAAGAGTTGAGGAATGATCTGGAAAGGACAGGGAAGGGCAAGGCTTTCCTATCCCACGTCAGGACCTTTGGGCCTAGTTGCTTACATGACAGTATGGAGATGCTGAAGCTGGAAGACAAGGACATAAATAAAAAGCGGTCATCAACTCTGGACTGCAAGTATAAATACGAGAGCTACAATAAAGAGGACATCAGAGCTGCCTCCTCTGCTCTCAGGAGACAGACCTTAGACATGACTTACAGTGCCTTACCTGAGAGCAAGCCCATTGTGACAGGCCCAGAGGCCTTTGAGTCTCCCAAGTATTTAATGCTTGGCCAGCAGGCAGTAGGTGGAATTCCCATTCAGCCTTCTGTGAGGACTCAGATGTGGCTTACAGAGCAGCTACGGACAAACCCATTGGAAGGTAGAACTACAGAAGATTCTTACAGTTTAGCTCCTTGGCACCAGCCACAAACTGAAGAGTTTCAACAAGGAAGTGAAACACCAATGCAGGTAAGGCTCAAAACCTAGCGTTTGCTTCCCTCCAGTGGGTATTTTGTTTACTGCAGTACATATGTGGCTGTCCACACCACAGGTTCCTTTCTCCGGCTCTCACAGGTTAATGTTAAGTGCTATAAATTTGACATGAGGTGTTGGCTAGAAAATTGGATTCATTTGAGATAAATTAACACGAGAACCTTAAGCATTGTGCTTAACCCTGCCTTTTCTTTCTCGTTTGTTAAGTAGGCATAAAAATAAACACATTGAGTCTAAAGAAATGTGAAACAAGAACAGAGCTGACATGGTATAATAGAAATTGATTCTGAAGAATAGGTCTTGGATTTTTTTCTGATCATATTACATTTAGAACCTGATTTTTTTCTTTATAAGTTTTTTTACTTGCATACAAAATGTTAGTTTTTTATGGGATTTCATATATTGTTTTTCTTGACCCCCTCCCCCAGCCCTGGTCCAGCTCCCTCCTCATCCCACACGACCCCTTTGCTCTCATGTCACATATATTTTGCTGGCCTCTTTTTATTCTTCCTCATGCTTAGCCCTCTGTAGTTTTGTCATAAAATTAAAATCTAGGTTACAATGCGAGAGAAGCATGTGGTGTTTGTCTTTCTGGGTCTGAAGTCCTTTGCTTAATATAGTAATTTCAAGTCCCATTCATTTTATGCATTTTACGTCATGATTTCATTTTTCTTTTTAGCCAAATAAAATTGTATCATCTCTCTGTACCACATTTCCTTACCTGTTCCCGTTTTGGTGGACTTCTAGGTTGGGCTCATTTTAGCTGCTATGTTGGAAACCATGGGTGTGCACTCATTTCTGGACAGGACTTTACTAGTGTCCTTTGAGACTTAGTCTTGGGTGTTGAGAACCTAGTGCCGTATGTCCTGTCATGTAAGTTCTTTGGGCCTTAGTTGCTTTTCTATAAAGAAGGTGGAACCCAGTTATTTGCACCATTTTGGTAATTATTTCTTTGTAATTAAGCCTATAAGTCAGCTTCAATTGTTAGATGAATTGACCATCAAGATTTGTTGAATCAGTTTAAAGGAACCACTTTCTGATAATACAGTATATACAAAAACAGTGTATAAATCTCCACTGAGTCTGTTAATAAGATGCTGATGGATAAATTTCTTGATTTGGAAAAAGGGATTGATGTGATGTGACACCGTAGAGGAACAAAACCCCTCAGTTTTGAAACGTAGTAGGGGGAGAGAGAGAACACAATTGAGAAGCAGTATACGCTTCAGAGTAATGGTTCTCAACCCGTGTGGGTCATGACCCTTTGTGGGGGAGGGGGTTTGAACAGCCCTTTCAGAGGGGTAGCATAAGACCATTGGAAAACAGATCTTTACACTGTGATTCACTATAAATTATAATTATTAGGTAGCAACGAATGTAATTTTAATGGTTGGGGGTCACCATAACATAAAGAACTGTATTAAAAGTTCACAGCATTATGAAGGTTGACAACTACTGTGTTAAACCAGCCAGAGAGGGTGAGAAGTGTAATTTGAAGAATTTTCCTTTGTGGTTGAAGAAAAATCATCTGCCTTTATTTGGTTTAGGATGTAGGACTCAATGCACACTGTTAATGGCTAGTAGTCTTGGCTCTTTCCTCTGTGTTTTGATAACCCAGCCATAATACTCCAGACTGACGCTGAGGGTTGTGACCATGTCTTGACTTGGGCTGGGGGAGGATGCTTCGTTTACATGTGCCCCTTGTACTCCTTGTTTTCAGGTGGGATGTGGAGAATGTGGACCTCCACACATAGTAACCATTGCTTCTCCTAAGCGCACAGTGGAGCTGCTCCGTGGTGGTGAAGCAGTGAATTCTGTTGCTAACATTGCATTTTCATGTTCTCTGGGCTTGAGTTGTTTAAAAGGAACATGAAAATTTGTGCCTCTGAATCATAAAGTGGTTTGGTCATTCAAGGTATTGGCGACTAATACTTTTAACATGTTAGTGGAGACTTTTCTGTTACTTAAATAAAGATTTTGATTAAACAACTTAAAAAACTTTTTCCCTCAAAGTGAATTGTTAATAAAAATGTATGGTTTTTGGCTTGGAAGGATTTTTATTATGTTTGAAATTTTTCTTATTTTCATTATTTTTGCATGTTGTGTGTCTTTGGTGTTTTGACTGAGACATGTGATTGTGACACAGTGTGGTGTCATCACATTTTGTGACACATTTGAAAAGCATTAAATATTGTATACATGCTTTAGAAATTGATCTGTCTATATGTCCATTGTCATGTCTGTATAATTTAGCATGTAGTTTTAAGATATTAAGATGGGGATTAGCGTGCAACCAAACCTTTTCTGTGATTGACTATATTTCCACCTTGTCAAAAGACTCAAATTAAGGATAAGAAATATGTGGTAGAAAATTCATTATTTTACAGACCTTCCTTCCCTTCCCCGCCCTGTATTTTAGTAGAAAATGTTTTTACTTTATTTGGGAAAAGTACCTCTCCCAGACCTTTACAATACAAACCTCTTTATAATTAGAACGTTTTATAGCCAGTAGCGTATACTATTCATTAATATAAGTGGTTCTGATTACATTTTACAGATAAAGGCAATATTAGATGTTTAAAAATTAGTTTTTAGTATCCTGTAAAGTAAGATGATTTGCTTCATTGTAAGAAGTATTTGAATGTTCATTATCATCCAAGTTTTATTTCTTACACCTTACTCTGTGCATCATGATTAATCAGAATAAGCTCCCAGTTATAGAATGGGCTTTTTGGTTCCCATTTTAATGGGCTACACTGTTCTGGAATCTTCACATAATCAGGTTGTAATTCTATTAAAGACAGAAGGAAAAACAGAAAGAAGTTATTTTACTGAGGAAAACCCTGCAAGTTGATGGTTAATACCTTGAAGCTGACGTAGTGAGCAGTACAGTAAAAGACACGACACTTTTCAACCACAGTTTCCATTTTCTACCAGTGTAGCCAACTTCAAAACTTGTGTTCTTTTGCATAGATAAGTGGTTCTCAACCTATGGGTCACGGCCCCTAACAAACCTCTATCTCTAAAATATTTACATTATGATTCATAACAGTTGCAAAATTACAATTATGAAGTAGCAAAATTATAATTATGAAGTATCAACAAAAATAATTTTAGGTTTGGGGGTCACCACAATATGAGGAACTGTATTTAAGGGTCACAGCATTAGGAAAGTTGAGAACCACTGGTTTAAATGATTATGTCATCCGTACTTTATATATATTTTCTGACTGTGATGGGAATCTCCAGCCCTCACTGAAGAGAACTCTGGTAACACACTCCTTTTGACTGCTGTTCAGGAAACTCTTGAAATCAAACATCTCCTTTTCTACCAGGGATTCAGACAGTTTAAATCAACATCTCAGTTAAGAGTACTCATGTTAGAAACCAAAGTGAGTATTGATGCCTTATATCCTTGTAATCTTTGTGGAAAGCGTGTCAAATTACACCATTTCTTTCTCAGTAATTGCTGTATTGGTAACATTTTGAACTGATCTTAAAATTAGGAGATTATGAAGTAGAAGTCTAAAATTTTATATTTAAGCCAATTTAAATAAGTTTTGGTGAATATTTTTTTCCAACATAATTATCTGCTCCTATTCTTTTAGTAGTTTTGGAAAGATTTAGAAAGGGAGATTTAAAACACATTTTATAAAAATTATAAAGTAGTGCTACTAGCCCTACTAAACTTAGTAAATGTTTATTTTCTGGACAATAGATGAAGAAGACAGCTGAATCTTGTTACAGATAATATGCAGAATAAAAGTTCTCTTAAGTATAATAGAAAATTAGTATTTGGAGAGAGAGAGTTTGGAATTAAATTTTATAATGCTTGAATAATACCTCTTCCTGTTATTGGTAATCTGGAATAGGAGAAACCCTATAAAACCAGGGATATCCATGTCAGTGTTCTGCTTTATTAGTTATTATCACAGCCACACAATCAATAAGATATTCTTGCTTGTTGATCACCAAGCCTTGGACAGAACAGATTTGTTGTTATCTTACATGTTCTTGAATCCCATAATCCTTGAGAAAAAATAGTGACAAGGAATTTTATTTATATGAGAATATGATCCTTTTTCTATTTGGTTCTCATAAGCTTAAATATTAGTATGTAGATATGTAACATGATGTTTATTTCAAGGTATTTACTCTGACAGAGTAACTACCAAGACTTCTGTATAATAAATAATATAGTAGTAATAATAATAGTCATACACGTGAGGACTCTGAGCTATTTTGAATAAAAACACTTCATTTTTCTATATTTAAACTGTTGTGTAGACCTGAAGAATACTTAGTTCCTGTAAAAAAAAAGTGTTGGTAATGTGGTCTAAATGTTATTTATGAGCTTCTTAGTAGTAAAACTAGTGCTGGATGTAGAAGGGAACTTTTTTGCAGTGCTGTTTTAAAATCAAAACTCATATTTCACTGTCAGAAATAATTAGGAAAGAAATTTATGAGCCATTTTGAGGAAATTGGCGCTACATTATGAATACTCATTGTAAGGTTTGTTTACAAGATCCAGTAGATGAATACATCGGCTAACAATTTGTTTCTCTGGAATCTTGACCTTCATTCACAAAGACATTGTAGGCAGGGGGTGGGTTGTTATTTCCTCTCTTGAGGAAGCGCTAAGTTTGAAGCTGAGCGGGCGTGTTTCAGATCTGGAGGGGCATCAATACTTCATAGAAGCATCACAATGATGCAGATCAGCAGGAGACATATCAAAATGAGACAGAAATTGATAAATAGATTCTGGAGATTTTGGCGTGCTTGCTGAGGCATTTCAATAGTTGAGGCTCTCCTGATGGCAGAGCGAGTGAGGTATTGGACTTTTTCCATGATGCCAGACAGGAAGTTTCTTCAGCAGGAAGACTGAAGTTTTGGTCAAGAGGAAGAAAAAGATCTGGTAGCAGGCAGGCAAATGCGAGTTGTCTTCTTTTAGGAGGCCTGGAGTATAAAAATAGTAAGTGGATTAGGTTCATTCCTAAGCCATTCTCGGGATAGATATAGCACACTTGTTTCTGCTCTCCATGGTCTCTCTGCTTCAATATCACATAAGTTACTGTGCAGTCTTATTTGTCTTGTTTTAGTTGTGGGATGTAAACACAATGTATGTGAATATTTATTACCAAAGTGTTTCAAGACTAATCTCATAAAACATATCTTGGATCATTTAATGTGATGCAATTGAGTACTAAAGACTGCCATAGGCTTGGAAGGCACAGTAATAATTAGTGTACTAACTACCATGGACAATTCCACTTTTCAGCTAATCTTGCTTGCCAGGAGTGGGTTTGTGTCTAGCCTTTCAAATTTCCTCAGCCATTGCTGAATATGTATAGTCTAAAACTTTGGTAATTAATAAACACAACAAAATAAAGCTTATTAATGGGACTGTCTGAAGGCAGCAGCGACTTAACCTAATCAGATAGTCCCAGAATTGACCGTATAACCAGTCTGGCCTCAACTGGAAGCCACCAAGTGAAGGGATCAGCTGGCCTGCACTACTTTGCTGGGCTTATCAGAACACTTTTGTGTCAGTTTTAAAACTAGAAGAATAAGAAGTACAATGCAGTAATTTACTGTAACTGTGTCTATTTGTTGATGTTATCATAGACTAGCTGGCAGGCTGGGTTTCTATGCCTTCCTTTGGAATTCACCTCAGCCTGTTAGCCCCATATCTGACAAGTGCTTACGAAAGGAGTAAAGAGATTGCGAAAGGGGAAGATCTGCACCAGGTATAACCAGTTAGAACTTGGTGTTTTTCTGAGAAACTGGGTGTTATATGCCAGTCAGACGCTGCAGTTCTCACATCTTCAACTTGGCTCTGCTATGATTTGAATTGTGTAATAGATTAGATTTTTATTTGGTGTGCTTCATGTGTGTGCTCAGAGTCAATTTATATCAAAATCTGTTTTCAAGACTTAGCAACAGCTTATGTTTTCTGGCATATGTTCTCTATTGTCTAGCACAGGTGGCTGATTTATAGAATTTCACCAAAGATGGGAACTCAAACCCTTTAGTTACTTTTGATGGAATTCTTCAGATAAAGTGCTATAGGAATAAAGTAATTTTTTAAAGAAGAGAATGCATCCTTCAAGTAGTACATTCATAGATCTCGGGAATTTAAAGTGTTGGAGAATTTATATATTTGACATGTCCTTTTATAGGAAGATATATAATGAAGTATAGTTTTGAGAGGAGAATTAGTATTGATAGTTCCTACTCTATGATGTGGTTTATACCTGTAATTCTAGCATGTGTGAGGCTTCTACATATAAGGGCAGCCTAGGTACAAAGTGAAACTGTCACAAAGCACATGCACCAGGAATGAGCTTTCCTAAGATGATCAGAACCATTCTCTTCTTGCCTGACACTTGGTGATAACTAAAATTTTTAGGAGGAGGAGATTCCTAATTGATTTCTTGTTTAACTCGACATTAAACTACCATCATCAACTACTGAAAATCTATTTGAGTGCTGGAGAGCTGGCTCCGTGGTTAAGAACACTAACTGCCTTTGCACAGGATGTGGGTTCATTTCCCAGCGTTCTGGTTAGGCTGCTTTCCACCACCTGTAATTCCAAACTCCATGGAATGAAACATCCTCTTTTGGCTTCCTTGGGTGCCTTCTCACAAGTGGGAGACTTGCAGACACATGTACAACAAATACAAAATAAACCTACAATAAAATAAAAGATGGTTGATATGCTTTGAGCATCATCTCACAACACTTTTTATTGAAGGTTACATTTTTTATTGAGAGTTTCAGTAAATGAGAGAATTGGATATAAAGAACACATAGTGACCTAACATGCTTCTTGAAATATTATAAAGTGATTTGTAGCAAGTTTATAATCTTGTTTGGGAACATGTCCATAGTATACATGTTTTTGCTTAGGTTTTTTAAGTGCTATAATTGGTATTTTTCTGTGTTTCTAAAACCTTTAGGGTAACGATTAAGCTACATTCTTCTATGATGGGGCTTCTTTTTCTATAATGGGGCTTCCTCTCATATGTTGAGAATTGGAAAACTGAGAGTTAAGAGCAGTGCAGACCTAATTTTGGAGATATAGGTACCTCATTACAGATGCCAGAGTTTGTAACGTGGGATTTAGGTGGTCTCTTCTGTTATGCATGATCACTGCTCTGTAAGTGGAATTCCATTGCTTTTCCTTTCTTAGAGTAACACTTCAATATACTAATATTTGATGAACAATGTAGGAAATAGTTTGTTAGCTGATCTTTTTAGGATACTCAGAAATAGATTGTGTTAGCATGTAAAGTTAGCTCTCCATATCCTTTTAAAAAGGATGGTCATATATCTTTATTTAGTGTTTACCTGGGACAAGGAGCCCCTTCACTTCCAGACTTGTGTTTGGTTTTGGGAAATACCAGATCATATTGTATAGAAGAAGCAGTAAAGTCTAGTGTTATATTCTAGTTCTTGGAAAGATTGAATGTGATCACAAGTTCTTTATTTTTCTTGGTTGGAGCTATATGGCCTCCTTTCTCTTTCTCCCTCTCTCTTCAAAGAAGTTAAAATTGGAACTTAAGAGAGTATTTTATTATTATTTTTAATAGGAAGAAAAGTAATTCTTCAAATGTCATACTGACCATATAGGCAGTGTGTGCTTTAATTCTAACATTCCAGAAGGAGAAGCAGAGGCAGGAGGGAGCTCTGAGTTCGAAGCCAGCCTGGTTTATATATCAAGTTCCAGGCCAACCAGCGCTGTACAATGAGACCTTGTCTGAAAAATTTGGAACCTACTGGGTAGAAGTCATACATATCAAATTGTAAAGGAATCTAACTTTGCAGTGAATCCTGCCTCAACTTAGATGTATTCTGGTGCAAAAGATATCTACAGAAACCTCAATAGATTTGGAAAACTTTTGGTGGCCTGTCTTACAATTTACAGGTAATTGACACATTAAACACCTTTGTATATGACAAGTAGTGATCCCCACTGTAAATATGTTCATTGCCTTGTAGAACGTTCTGAATTTTAGGGTTTGGAGTTTTATTTCTACCAGAGTCACATACCCCTCAGTTTAGTTTTGAACTGTAGGCTTTTGATGCCCTCTTGTTCTTATCTGCTTATTTATTATCTTTCTAAGAAAGCTCCATACATTTTGCTTGAAATTTCAAATATTAAATACCTTGGGCCACAGTCTGATAGAAGCAGGATTCATCTTGATTAAGATTTGGAGGGTTTTGTTCTTTGATATCTCCCCTCCAGGTACTCATTATTATTTCTACTCGTAAGCTAAGCCAGAAGCTGGGTTTTGTTGTTGTTTTTATCTTTCCCTCCCTCCCTCCTCCCTCCCTCCCTCCCTCCCTTCCTCCCCTCCCTCCCTCCCTCCCTCCCCCCCTCGCCTCCCCTCCCCTCCCCTCCCTTCCTTTTTACTTGTTAAGCTAAATTAGGACTTTTTTAAAAAAAATTATTAGATATATAATCAACCTGTTAGTTTATTAAAGTTCACTGTGATGAAAGTTTAAGGTTGCCAAATTAGAAGCTGTCAAATTGTGTTTCAAGTTCCTCTGTGACACAGCACTCCAGATTTGTTGTACAGACCGAAGCTTCAAAGAATCTTCCAGCCATTTCTACCTGATTGTATTAAACATTGTTTATAATAAATGTATTTCTGTCTTGAGAGGAGTCATTGAACAACAGGATGGAGATCTTCCCTCTGAAATTGGTTCATGGCTATAGTCTGTAGCTTTATTTTTGCTGATGAGAAAAAGTACATGTATTTGTTTGTATTAACATAGTTCTGGTTTTGGATGGTCTTAAACTTACTGTGTTGTACTGGTTAGTCCTGAATTCTATAGTCCTACTTCAACTGGGGTTTATAAGTGTGAGCCACCATGAAAATGATTTTTTTTTCTTTCAACATTATATTGAGGCTTAAGATTCTGTATTTTTTTTAAAAAAGAGAATGTGGGGAGAGATTTAGGAACGTGCTAAGGAAAATTGAATATCGCTTAGCAAATATGCTCAATTTTTTGAAAGCCCTGGAGAAGTACATGCTATAAAGCACTAGAGGTCCCCAGTTGACTGTGGTTGTTGAGGGGGAGAGAGGAACATACACACTCAGGCTTTATTTTCCTGTGTTTATTTGGCAATGCATGCTTCAGAATTGTAAATAGCCGAAGAGTCTGTGTCTTACCAGTTTATGCTGCTGTAATTTAGAAGAATTATGTTCTTGATATCCAATTCTAAAATTTCATTTTTGTTGGTATGGTGGATGTGTGAATTCACACATTAGATGAAAATTATTTTCTTAATGTAAATAACAAAATAAGATTCTTTTTTTCAGGAGCCTTGAAAACAGTGACCTTGAATAGTTTTAAATGGTAGAGTGAGTAAGAAATGAAATTTATGATATGTAGGGACTGAATATGGGAGTGAAAGTATTGAAGTTTTTGTGCAGTTATGAGGAAAATTTAATATGATTTTTAGATAACAAGCTTAAATGGATTAGAGGCATATTTTTATCCATGAAGCAAGCTAAATAATAGAATATTTTACTTTGATTGTCACATGTTAATGTCTGTGTAATTATTTTGAACTTTTTTGACTAGAACTTATTGCTTGATAACTAAAGACATTGGTAACTTTTTATGTCTGGCTTTGAAAATAGTTACAGAGTAGTATAGACACAATGCTCGATGGATCTGAAATGAAATTGAGTGCTTTTTTAAGATGACAGAAGTTTGCATCCTCTACATTTGTTTTTATAAAGTACCATTTACAACATTTGGCATTTTCTTTATTGTACTTTGTCAGCAATGAGTTTTAATTATGCTAATCAGTACATTGGATGAGATGTGCATATGGCTTCACCTGCTGAAGTTCTATTTGAACCTATCAGTTCATCTTTCTTGAATCTGTTTTCTAAATTCTGATGTAGAGATGCAGGGCCAAACACAAAGAATTACAGAGACCATTTGTATATAAGTGCACTTAGGAAATTGTTCTTCAGAATAAGAACGTTTATACTGTTTAATTTCAAGAGGTGTGATCTATACTTTAATCAGTCTTACTTAATGTTTTAATAAATAATTTAAATTGTTTTTAAATGCAAATAATATATTTTATAAATTGGTGAGATTAAGAAAGAACATTTGTTAATATATGACCCAAACGCTATGATTTTCCTTTATGTCTACCAAAATATTGTTAAAATAATTTTGATTTGCTTTAAAAAAATGACATTGATGTAGATCCTACATTTTCCACTTGCTTGGAAAAGTAAATGATCTTATTCTTTTTCCCATTTAAAAAAGTTTGTATTTCATATTTTTTTATATTTGACTATTATAGTGCTTGGTTTTAAAGAATAGGCCTTAATAAACAAAATACTTCAATGTCATGTAAAGCTATGTAGAAATACGTAGTTCAAATGCATCTGGTATTATGGCTTTATATTGAAAATTTTAATCACAGTCACTATGCTATCCTTTAATGCTGCTAAAGCTACTTTAATAACAGAATTTGTATTTTTCCTAAAAGTTGTTTACTTTTTGGAATAAAAATGTGATGTAGAAATTCTGAAAAAACAACAGCTCATTATCTACCGTCTCCATTGAAGAACTTCTGCACACATGGAAATTTGGGAATGTTATTTGATAGTCTTTAAAGTAAAAATGCAGGGGGCAAGGAGATGACTCACTGGGTAAAGGCAGGGAGGGCACTTGCTGCCAAGCCTCATGATGCAAGTTTGATTCCTAGAACCTATATGGTGGAAGGGAGAACTGACTCCTATAAATTATTCTATGACCTTCACACACATGCCATGGATGCCCATCCCTCCCTCCCTCCCTCCCTCCCTCCCCCCCCTCATACACACACAATAAAAATGTAAAAAACTGCAGAAATATGCATATCAAAGCTTGGCACCAAGTGTCATTTATATACTATCAAAGGAAAAGTATTTTTATGAATACTAAAGTAAGGCAGTTTAAGGCTCCTCAGCATTAGAGACACATGCTGGAAATGTTGCCGCATGTTTGGAATGCTGCCAAGGAGATTCCAAAGTTGTGTTTGTCAGAAGCAACAGTTACTACTACAGGAATTTAGAAAGTTTTATTTTGGCATATCAGTATGTTATGAGTTATAAATAGTGAAATAAAAATTGATGTAATTTTTTTATGTGGTCTAATAGATTTAAGGGTGAGAAAAGCTGAGATTTTAACAAATGGCCATAATAAAATTCTTTTGTGACATTGCCATTTCTAGGCATATTGTTTTTTCTTGTATTACTTCTAAATTTATAACAGGAAATTTAGAAACATTGGAGAATAAAAACTTGACAAAAGTATATTTTGTAGTTAGATGAATGTATGTTTATCAGGTTTCCTCCTATTTAGAAATGCTTGTGTACCCAAAAGCCCTTCCCCCTTTTAAAGTGTTGAATTATGTTTGTTGCTTTAAAAAAATCTTGCTTGCGATGTGTTTTTAAAATCTTCAGCTTATTTTTATAGTATCAAACTTAAAAGAAGCCATTTTGTTTATGAAAATGGAAGTTCTAGAAATATTTAGAAGTTGACTGGACTCTGTAGAGAGTAAAATCTCCAAGAGCATTTAAAAATGAGTTCTCTTATCTATCTTAAAATCTCTTTTATTGTGCCATCTTAAGAAGCATAATGATAACAGTAAGGATGCTTAGTAAGTAAGCACTGAGTGTTTCCATCGAGATAAATAAACCTTGTCCCACAGCTGTTGGTGGTCCTGTCTTGCACTGTCTCAGCAGAGCAACATACAACAAATGAAACCATTTCTTTTTCATGAAAATTAATTTGCATTAATTTACCTCTGCCACCATATATACTACTAGAACCTGAGAGGGTTTTACATTGGAAGAAGTTCATATTTGAAAAGCTAACATAACTTGTAACCAAAATTTAAAGATGAATTGAACCACTTTTAAAGTTGCCTAATTTTTACTGTGAGTAAGCATATATTTAGAAATTAAGCATTTTGTCATTCCTAACAGGTTCATTTATTATCTGAGTTTGAATTGGAATTTTGAAGATAGGATTCTCTTAAAAGTTTAGTAAGTTTGAATTATAGAAAGTAAGATTTTCCAAAATCAATGATAATCACATCTTACCTTGGCTTCTGTGGTCATCACAATGCAGAGGATTAAGTTGTATGAAGTCTTACAGGAGCGTAGCTGGGACTTTTCTGTTTGCAGGCTTATGGGAACAGTTGAAGTAGGTGGAGGAGAAAAAATGTTCTAGGGAGGTCTTATGATGTCACATAGGAATTCTAAAGTTACCATTGGTTAGCTATGTTCTTATCACAACCTAACCTTAGAACTTATCTGGAAAGGTCAAAAACACAGTGCTTAGCAGATAGCTAAGGGTAAAATAAGTAAGCTTTTTGATAGTGGATAGGTGATTTTATAGTAGATAGCTTTCCTTAAAGAGTTATTCCTCTTCAGACTTGGAGATAATTATATCCAACTGGTGCTGCAGAAGAGCTAAACAATTATAGTGGAGTGCATGCAGCAGGAGCAGTGTTCATGGAGCTGCTGGGGCTTTGGGCTGCAGCTTCTAGTGCAGGGGACATCCTTAGGCAGTAGTTGATGCCTTTTCCTGCCTTGTTTTATATTTGTGCTTCATATCTTAACAATTTCTTTGGGTTTTGAAAAAGATTTTTCTTATAGTTGAGGAGGAACAAATGCATTTAATTTATTGTATTTTCTTTAGTTAGGAGTTTAACAATATTTTTTTATGAATGATTCCATATTTCAATAGGTATGTGTTGTCTCCAGAAACATAGTAAAATAAAAATTTAACTACTTAGGATTTTCTTTTTATAGCTACATTATATTATCACAAAAACCTAAAGGATTTTTGATAAGCTAGTATAGTATCAGATGTAGCTTTTCAGAAAGAAATGACTGTAGGTTCCTGTCAGCTGTATGGCAATGAGGCATTGTTGACCAGGTTTTCAAGTATTAAAATTTAAGTGTTGGAACATTTTTTAAAACTAATCTAGCATTTTCTTGTCTGAAATGTGAGTAAAATTTTAGACAGTAGAATGGCACTTGTAGGTCTGTACCGTCTTTGGATATAAGTGAGTAGTTCTGCAGAGCTGAGCATTGCTGTCTCGCTTTCTCTTCATATACTTTATTGCTTTCACATTACGTGTATGTAAATAAGCACATTGGCAAATTCTGATTTTTACACTTACTGTTTAGTTTTGGTGCTTATAGCAGAACATATCCAGCCTCCTTTTTCCTGTGGCTAAGAAAAATGTGTGACTGCAGCCGCTCATGTGTCCATTTAAGGATATGATCTTGGCTTCTTGCAAAGCAAGATGAAATATTTCCCTTGAGCAAGACTCTTGTTACTTAAAAGGTTAGCCAAAACCAACTGAAAAATATTTTATCAAAGCTTTTCTATAAATATTATTTAGGCAAATATCTAACACTTCAGAGTAAAGTGTAGACTATGTCCTTGCAAGAATTCCCCATCAGTGTGTGTAGTGTCCAAAGTGTCAGTGTTTGATACTTTCTGACAGTTTCCTCGGTGCTTCACAACTATTTTCTTTCTGTCTTTACATGATACAATACCGTGTTATTAGTTGTAAATACTGCTAGTAATGTGAACCCTTATAGTAACTTATCAAAGATAATGCAACTTGGTAAAGAGCAGATGAGGCTTGAGATGGAAGATGAATTAAAAAAGATTTCCTGATGAAATTGGCATATTCTATGGCAAAGCCATAATTTGGACTTAGTTTTCATACAATTGCTTATGTCAACAAATAAGTTCTTAAGATAATTATTAATGAACTATTTAAGACTGTTTTATTATTATTATTATTATTATTATTATTATTATTATTATTTTTGCAAAGCCTACTTTGTCAGATACACGTATTTATTTGAGAATGAAGCTTAGGGAAAACAGAATTGATAATACTTGGTTGGAGAAAGTAGATAATTGTCACAGACTAAATATGTCCTACTTATTTTACATGTTTGCAAGTTTATTTAAAAAATACATGTGGCATAAGGACAAACCATAGGGAAGGTATTATGGGGTTCTGACAATTGAAAACTGGAATCCAGGTTCCACTTTGTATGAGGGTGAGGACCTTTCCTGTTTGCCCTTTTGGGGAGTTGGCTGTATCACTCATAATTTCTATGGAGTTTTAGGAATTATTTATGTTTTAACAAGAGTCTGTAAACTTTGTTTAATAGAAACATTGGGCAGTTACTCAGTATTGCTCAAAAATTGCTGCACTTGAGTCTGGAAAAAACTTTTATGAGTTATTTGTCAGTCTTCTTTGGAAATCGGTCACATTATCATTGGAATCCACTTTGGGCACATGCCTCTTTAAGAAGTGTGTGGAATGCTATTGTGGCTGAGGGTTTTAGCAGCAGGAAGGTACACAGTGATTGTCAAAGATTCTGTGACATGGTATCCATTTCGTGTTAATACTCAGGTTGTTTTTCCTTGAGAGAACGGAGTGGGAACATGGCCATGAATAGATGTAGCTCAGGGTCTTTGAACATGTTATAGAAAATAGTTATTATTCTTACTAAATTCTAAATGAAAGTTTTTGTTATTAATTTTTTCTGCATAGAAGGCAGATTTATTAAGAAAATGCAAAGAAGAAAACTCTTGAGAGTGGGAAGAGCCAGAGGAGGAAAGACCTCTCTGTTCATTTTGGACTGTAGACCACAAGCTACTGAAAGGCTAGCAATGCATTTGGCTCCTGCTTTGGAAATTTCAGATAATTTCATTAGGTTGAGTTTCATAGTCTGTGGTTTCTATATCCATGGGTCCAGCCAACAGCAGATAAAAATAATTCAAACAATTTGCGTTCTGAATGTGCACAGACTCACTCTTTAAGGTCAAAGGGGTAAGATGCCATTTTTATTATATGATTTAATCAAGGGTCCTCTAAGCTGTCGTGACAATCACTGTTCTTAGCCTTGACCACCCAGCAGTGTAGGGCTTTTCAGGTTCTTGCCCCTGAAGAGTTACTCCTTTTCCTCTTCGTGAACTGTTCTTTGAAGTATAAGAAAACAGGCTCCTTTTCTTCCCTCATGGCCAGGTTCAAGAGTTAAGACAAAAGGCAGGCTAACGGCCGTGCCATGGAGCCTTAGTACAAAAACAGCCCAAAGAAGCCATCTTTTGTGTTAGGTTCAATAGTAGAAAAGTAGGTAATGATAGAGAAATAGCATTAGATAACAGGGATGTGATCTAGTAATAAAATAAGGGGAATTTAGCAAGGCGCATCTGTTTAGGTTCTTCTCTGGGTCTCTTGATCCTACAGGTATGCACTGCCATGCCAGGCACATTATGTAATTTCTCTAGGCAGATCTATTTATGGTAATATTAAACTGGTGATAAATATAGTATTTCATGGCATCTGAGAGAGTGTAATAGTAGTTACACTCTGGGCTTGGGAGACCACCTTTCCAATGAGGATCATATGATCTGTTTTAGTAGGGTAAGGGTGGGGATAATCGGAGTGACTTTAGTCTGGCTGAGGCTGAGGAAGGTGAATGTGGCTCTCCTGCTGGTGCTGCTTCTCTGGTGCCAAGGTGCGGCATTATGTTGTGCTATTGAAGTGTGTGGGCGTCTACAGAAATTAGAGTTCTACACGTTTTGTTTTATTCATATAAAAACATTCTGAGAACAGAGCATAAGGATTCAGCACTTTCCCAAGAGGTTGTGTGTGACCCCAAAACAGAACTCCTGCGATGGGGGTTTGTGTGATTAGGACAGCTCTTTTGAGTTTTCAGCTGGCTGAAATTAGGCAGTTTAGCTTGGTCTTTCAGGCCCTATTTGCTTTGTCTTTTCTGTTATCACGTTCCCCTGTGTCTGTACTCTGACTCTGTGCAGCCTCTTGTGACCCTGTGGACAGGTTACTGTTCTATTTTAAGCCAGGGTACTTTTCAGAGGAATGTCCCGTCAGAGTGCTTCCTCAATTTATCTCTCTGTGAAGCTTTCCCTGCCTTCTCTGTTCATTTTTGTCTGCCCTTTTTTTAGTTCATCTGTTAGACAAAGGACAAACTCTTTGAGAGCCAGTTCAGTAACTCATTTTATTTGCTCCTTATTCGTTTTTCTTGTTTTCTGTTAAGATCTTTTTATATGTCCCGGGGTAGCCTCAAGCTCACAACTCTCTTCCCTCAGCCTCCCAAGTTCTGAGATTATAGGTGTATGTAGCTGTGTTCAACTGTTATTTATTCTTTATAGTACATTTACCTGGTGGAAAATTGGCCTGTGGTGATTCTTAAATACTTACTGAATGAAGAGTTGAATACAATAATATAGTAACCATTGCGAAAGATTGTCAGGTGATTTTTATTCATCCTATAGAACTGTTACGGACAGTTCTTAAATTCTCTTTAGTGCTCATTTAGGGGGAAAGAAAATAAATGATTAAGACACATAGGATAATAGTGTGATATTTTTATTATTTAAAAAGGCAAATATGCTTGGAGAATAAGTGTGAAGAGAGACCACATTAAGTAAGTCTGTGCTTCCTGGCTTGTATTTTATTTATAAATTAAGATTTTATTTTGTTTCCTTAGTGGATTTGCAATATTTCTTGGTACTTTATAAACTCTTAACATTGGCTTTCTTTCCACACAAACTTTTATTTATACAGTTTTTAAATTTAGCTTTTATTTGGATGTATATTTTACTTCTGTGAATTTTAGTAAGGCATGCCTTTGAAATACCCACCTGGAGCAAGAGGCTCCAGAAACTGCCCACGCCTTTCGACTGTCATCTCTATTCAGAGGGTCCAGATCTGTTCCATGAAGTTTCCTCAGCTGTTATTTCAGAGTCTATGAGCTGCCTACCCCATGGGTCTCCCCATCATGATCCTGATCTCTTTGCTCATATAACCTCTGCTCCCTCTGTTCATCTGGACCAGTAGCTCAGCCCAGTGTTTAGTTATCTCTGCTTCTGCCTCCATCAGCTGCTGGATGAAGGTTCTATAACGGCAATTAGGGTGGTCATAGGCTTAGGCTCCCTTTCCACTATTACTTAGAGTACTAGTTGGGCTCATCCTGTAGGTTCTTAGGTGTTCCCTAGTATGTGGTTTCTCTTTGCTCTCCCTCTCTGTTGCGTCCCCCCCGTCCCATTTTTTTTTTTATGTTGTCTTCCTATCTCTCCTGGCTTTCCACCTTATGATTGCAGTTTTCTCAGGAGAACTTCTCTATTTTCCCTTGCTAGGGTTATCTATGGATGTTTCTCTTTCTCCTGTTACTTGGCTGAAAGGGTGGTGTAGATTGTAGCCTGCCATTTGGCTGCAAATTTCAGAATGTTATTTTTTTTTTTCTGCTGAGCAGTATACCATTGTGTAAATGTACCACAGTTTGTTAATCCATTCTTCATTTGAGAGTCATCTAGGTTGTTTCCAGGTTCTGGCTACTATGAATAATACTGCTATGAACATGGTTGAGCTAATGCCCTTGGGTTAAAATGTGAATCTCTTGGGTATATGCCCAGTTGAGTGTTCCCCTTGCTCTATATCCTCTCTAGCATAGACTGCCATCTGTGGTTTTGGTCTTAACCATTCTGACAGGTGTAAGATGGTATCTCAGGGTTGTTTTGATTTGCCTTTCTCTTGTCGCTAAGGATGTTGAACAGTTTTTTAAGTGTCTTTCAGTCATTGTTGAGAATTCCTTGTTTAGCTGTGTACCCACTTTCCAATTTGGTTCTTTGGTTTTTTGACCTTGAGTTCTCTCTATATTTTAGAGAGCAGTCCTCTGTCTGTAGAGAGGGTGAAGATCTCTTCCCATTCTGAAGGCTGTCATTTTGTCTTATTGACTGTGTCCTTTACCTTACAGAAGCTCCTCAGTTTTTATTAATTGTTGCACTCACTCCATGTCTGTGCTACTGCTGTTATATTTAGAACGTGGTCTCTTGTGCCAACACATTCAAGGGTATTTCTTTCTTTTCTTTTCTTTTCTTTTTGGGGGGGGATTCAGTGTAACTGGGTTTATGTTGAGGTCTTTAACCACTTGGATTGGAGTTGTGTGCAGGGTGATAGATATGGATCTATTTGCATTTTTTAACATACCACCATCCAGTTATGCCAACACCATTTGTTGATGATACTATCTTTTTTCCATTGTATGTTTTTGGCCTCTTTGTCAAAAATCAGGTGTTCATAGGAGTGTGGATTAAGGTCAGTGTCTTTGATTTGGCTCCATTGATCCACAAGTCTGTTTTTATGCCAGTACCAAGCTGTTTTTATTACTGTAGCTCTATAGTAGAGCTTGAAATCAGGGATGGTGACTTCTGAAGTTCTTTTATTGAACAAGATTGTTTTGGAAGTACAGGATTTTTTGTTATTCCATATGAAATTGAGTATTATTCTTTCAAGGTCTGTAAATAATTGTGTTGGGACTTTGAAGGGGACTGCATTGAATCTGTAGACTGCTTTTGGTAAGATTGCCATTTTTACTGTGTTAATCCTACCTATCCAAGAGCATGGGAAATCTATTTTTTGATATCTTCAACTTTTTTCTTCAGTGACTTAATACAGGTCTGTCAGTTTTTGGTTAGAGTTATCTTTTTGCAGCTATTATGAAGGGTGATGTTTCCTTGATTTCATTTTCAGCCCTTTTATCATTTGCATCTCAAAGGGCTGTTGATTATTTGAGTTAATTTTGTACCCTACTACCTTGCTGAAGGTGTTTATCAGCTGCAGGAGTTCCCTGGTAGAATTTTAGGGTCACTTATGTATATGATCATATCATCTGCAAATAGAGATAGTTTGACTTCTTTACAATTTGTGTCCCCTTAATCTCCTTTTGTTCCCTTATTGCTTTAGTTAAAACTTCGAGGATTATGTTGAATAGATTAGGGGAGAGGGGACAGCCTTGTCTTGTTTCTGATTTTAATGGGATTGCTTTGAGTTTTTCTTCATTTAGTTTGATGTTGGCTGATGGCTTACAGTATATTGCCTTTATTATATTTAGGTATTTTCCCTGTATTCCTGATCTCTCCAGGACTTTTATCATGAAGGAGTATTGGATTTTGTCAAAGGCTTTTTCAGCATCTGATGAGATGATCATGTGGTTTTTTTCTTTCAGGTTGTTTATATAATGGATGACATTGACAGTTTTTCATATATTGAACCATCCCTGTGTCTCTGGGATGAAGCCTGCTTGATCATGGTGAATGATTTTTTTTTGATATGCTCTTGAATATGGTTTGTCAGCATTTTATTAAGTATTTTTATGTCAAGGTTTATGAGAGAGATTCATCTGTAGTTCTCTTTCTTTGTTGCATCTTTGTGTGGCTTTGGGTGTCAGGGTGACTATAGCCTCATTAAAAAGAGTTTGGCAGTATTTCTTCTGTTTCTGTTGTGTGGAACAGTTTGAGGAGTATTGGTATTAGTTCTTTGAAAATCTGGTAGAATTCTGTGCTGAAACCATCTGGCCCTGGTCTTTTTTTTTTTTTTTTTTTTTTTGCTTGCGAAAATTTTAAACAGCTTCTATTTCCTTGGGTGGTATAGGTCTATGTAGGTCATTTACCTTGTCTTGATTTAATTTTGGTAAGTGGTACCTGTCCAAAAATCTGTCCATTTCTTTTAGTGGAGTACAGATTTTCCAAGTATGACCTAATGATTCCCTGGATTTCCTCAGTGTCTGTTGTTATGTCCCCCTTATCATTTCCGATTTTGTTAATTTGGATAGTCTTTCTCTGCCTTTTAGTTAGTTTAGATAAGGGTTTGTCTAACTTGTTGACCTTTTCAAAGAACCAACTCTTTGATTCATGTATTTGTATTGTTCTCTTTCTTTGAATTTTATTGATTTATTTCCTGTTTATTTTCTGCTGTTTACTCCTAGGTGAGTTTGCTTCTGATTGTTCTAGAGCTTTCAGCTATGCTATTAAGTCTCTTGTGTGAGATTTTTCTGATTTTCTTATATAAGCATCTTGTGCTATGAATTTTCGTCTTAGCACTGCTTTCATTTTGTCCATAAGTTTAGGTATGTTATGGATTCATTTTCATTGAGTTCTAGGAAGTCTTTGATTTCCTTTTTTACTTCTTCCTTGACTCAGAGGTGGTTCTATTGAGAGATGTTCAGTTTCCATGAGTTTGTAGGCCTTCTGTGGTTTGTGTTGTTGTTGAACTCTAACTTTAGTCCATGGTGGTCTGATAGGACACAAGGAGTTGTTACCATTTTTCTTATCTACTCATATTTGCTTTATGACTGAGCATGTGATCAATTTTAGAGAAAGTTCCATGGGGTGCTGAGAAGAAAGTATATATATATTTTGTGTTTGGGTAGAAAATTCTGTACATATCTATTAAGTCCTCTTGAATCATAACAACTGTTAGATCCTTTATTTTTTAAGTTTCTCTCTGGTAGACCTATCCATTGGTGAGAGGGGTATTGAAGTCTCCCACTATTAATGTGTGGGGTTTAATATGAGATTTAAGCTTTACTTATGTTTCTTTTACATATTTAGGTGCCTTTGTGTTGGGTGCTTAAGTGTTTGTGACTGAGACTTCATCTTGATGGATTTTTCCTGATATGAATAAATAATGTCCATCTTTTTAAATTGATTTTAGTTTGAAGTCTATTTTTTTTTTTTTAAGATACTAGAATAGCTACACCAGCTTGTTTCTTAAATCCATTTGTTGTTTGGAAAGTCTTTCCCTAACCTTTTACTCAGAGCCAATGTCTGTCTTTGAAGTTGAGGTGTGTCCCTTGTATGCAACAGAAGGATAGATTTGTTTCTGTATTAATCTGTGTCTTTTTATAGGTGAATTTAGTTCAATGATATTAAGGGATATTAATGGTCAGTGATTGTTAATTTGTTATTTTTGGTGATGGCATGTATGTGTTTCTCTTTGAGTTTTCCTTCTGTGGGATTATCTATTGTTTGTGGTTTCCTGGGTGTATCTATCTTCCTTAGGTTGGAGTTTTCCCTCTACTGTTTTCTGTAGGGCTGTATTTGTGGATAGGTATTGTTTAAATTTGATTTTGTTGTGAAATATCTTGTTTACTCCATCGATGGTGATTGATAGTTTTGCTGAGTATAGTTGTCTGGACTGGCAACTGTGGTCTCTTAGTGTCTGTATAACATTTGACCAGGATCTTCTGGCTTTCATTGTTTCCATTGAGTAGTTTGGTGTTATTCTGATGAGTCTGCCTTTATAAGTTAGTCAGCCCCCCCTTTTTTTCTTTTTCTTTTTTTGCAGCTCTTAATATTCTTTCTTTATTCTGTAGGTTTAGTGGCTTGATTATGTGACAAGCAGATTTTTTGGGAGGGTTGTAGTCTATTTGGTGTTCTGTAAGTTTTTTGTGTCTTTATAGGCATTTCCTTCTTTAGATTGGGAAAGTTTTCTTCTATGGTGTTGTTGAATATATTTTCCGTGCCTTTGAGCTGGTGTTTTCTCCCTCTATTCCTATTATTCTTAGGTTTGGCCTTTTCTCAGTGTCCCATATTTCCTGGACATTTTGTGTTATAACTTTTTTAGTTTTAACATTTTCTTTGATTGGCGTATCTATTTCTACTATTGACTCTCTCACTGCAGAGATTCTCTCTTCCATCTCTTGCATTCTGTTGGTTATGCTGCATCTGTGGTTCCAGTTTGTTTCTTCAGATTTTCTATTTCCATGATTCCCTCAGTTCGTGTCTTCTTTATTCCTTCTATTTCCATTTTTACATCTTGAAGTGTTTCCTTTACCTGATTGATTGCTTTTTCTTGGCTTTCTTTATTTTCTTTCAGGGACTTGTTGATCTCCTCCAATCTTTGTCCTTTCCTCTATTTCTTTGAGTTTTTTATTTCCTCTTTTAAGGCTTCTATTATCTTCATAAAGTTGATTTTAAGGTTGTTTCTTTCTGCTTCTTCTACATTGTCATGTTCTGTTACAATGAGGTTTCTTGGTCCCAGGAGGCCAGAGGTCCAGACCCACAGACCTGCATCCCCAGACCCCTTAGCTGCCCACCGCTGCTCAGGCCCCCAAAAATGACTCAGACGCTTATATTAGCTTCATGTTGTTTGGCCAATGACTCAGGCACATTGCTAGCTAGCTCTGTTCAGGTTTTGTTGTAGAACCACCAGATTCTGGTGGTGTCATATTGTTCTTTATGTTGTTATATGTATACTTGCATTGTTGTCTGTCCATTCTTCCTCAGATCAATGCAGCATTTGGTTGTATCTCAGGGAGCTGATTTTGCTGCAATTTGTTCTGGCTGTGTCTGTGTCTGCGGAAGCCTCTCTTGGTCCAATCTGAGCTCTTGGTCCTCTTAGAGATATTATATTCTGTACCACAGTGAACTGGGTTTGGTGCAATAAGAGATGGCTAATTCTGTGTCTTCGGGATCCAATCTTGGTCAGTAAGGGCTCCTGATCCAGAAGGAGTTCTTAATCTAATAGGTGCTGGTGAATTGTGGGTCTCAGGTATCCCCTTTGATCCAATGGGTCCTGAGGATCTGTAGGATTCAGGTAAGTCACTCTTGATCCAATTGGTCCTGAGGAATTGTGGGTCTCAGGTAGCTGCTGAGGTGCCAGGTGATGGGATGGAATGGGGGTTGGGATGGGATTTATAGATGAGAGTGTTCAGCAAACTGGATTTTACTGGGGAGTTCTGGTCTGCCAAAATTTAAATATTAAATCTCAAAGTTGTTGGACTTTTTTAGGTTAGATACCCCAGAGTGGGAGAATGATTTTTACCTAACTCCCAAGGATCTTTTCTACTGAAAGTTTGAAAATTACTGCCTCAATATTTAAGTTAGCCAAGAAAAAAAAAGACTGAGAAAACATTTCAGCAATATTGTAATGTGATCTGAGCCTAGGAGGACAGGAAGTCCTGTCTGATAATAGGGAAGACAGGTGTAAACATCACGTTAATGCAGTCAATCTGTAACTTCAAGGTTTATTGATAGCTAGAAGTTCGCTTTTAGAGGTAAAGGCCCAGACATTTCATTTTTTCTCAACTATCAATTCTATGCAGATTACCTATTTTCTTACTAAGTATCACATAAATAAAGAGGTGTGTAACATTAAGGCAGGCTAGATGAATTATGAAGAGGGTTTGTGCAGTTATACATGAATTTATAAATTTTTGCTTTATTTTAATTGCAACATATTCCCCACAAACTGTCCTTTTTAACCCCCCCATTCTCCTTCAAATTTGTGGCCTCTTTTTTCCGCTTGTTATTGCATGTATATATGGATCATACATACATGTACATCCTTAACTATAACATACTGAGTTCATAGACTGTTATTTGTATGTGCTTTCAGGGCTAACAGCCTGGCACTGGTGTGCTCTTTAGTGTGCTCTTCCTTGGAGAGAGCCGCCTTTCTCGTTTACAGCTTTCCTAGGTTGCCTGGAGTTCTTTGTGTAGGGTTGAGGCCTTGTGGGCTTTTTCCTGCCTTATTTGGCTTGTTTGTTGGTGTTTTCAATTATGTTTTAGCAGTGATGTTAGAATTTATAGCTGTAGATTCTGATGGGACCAGGTACAGTCTCATAGCAAACTCTCTACCCTCTCCTCTGCAGTACTCCCTGCGCCTTAGGTGTGGGAGTGTTTTTAGATGTGTCTGTTAGGACGGGTTCCACAAGTCTCTGTTTGGTGGTTGTTTTCTGTGGTGCTCACTGTTGCGAAGAGAAGATTCATTGACAAGGGGTGAAGAGTACACTTAACTGTATGGACAAATGTTGTAGATTGCTGTTTGGAATAATAAATTGGGTTTAGTAAACTGGTGCTTGTAGACTCTCCTCAAATAACTGTGCTTTCACTAGTATTAAGTAGATAGTTAGGTTTCCAGTGCCCAGTTTTTTAAATTTATTAAATGAATCCCAAGAGACAGAAACACTATAGCCTACTGCATGTTTTCTAGATACTTGTCCATTAGCATACGACTAATATGTAGAAGTTAGTGTGCCAGAGGAAGTTAACACTTGGGGGAAGCATCAAAGAGCACATGTAGTAACTAGTGTGACTTGTAGTTCTACGATCTGCAGAAGAAGACAGGGCCAGTGCCCACATAAGGAGGAAGCATATCACATGGACCAGCTTGAACAAAACAAACAAAGAAAAGCAGACAGCCCTCAGCTCTCCAGAAACTTGCTTCAAAATTCTGTAGACCAGGATGCTGTTGTACCTTTCATATTGCAGTCAGTTGAGTGACTCTTAGTGTGTATTTACAAATGTTGAGTGCATCGTGCTTGGTCCTCCCTTCCACTGTATTTATAGTAATTTGTTAAAGAAAAAGAAATTTTAGGCTCATTTAAAAAAAAAAAAAAAAAAAGCTGGAATCAGCCTTCACTAGGATAGATCATCACATACAAATCTGTGCTCACATGACCTTAGCAGGTTTCTGAGCTTTTTTTTTTTTTTTTTTTTTTTTTTTAGATAGAAGTATATGAGCTAGTAGATTGCCTTTTGTTTTGACCTTCTCTGTTTACCCTTCACTGTCATATCAGAGTTTGCTCTCTAAAGTGCAACTGTGACCACCATGCTATGTCATCCACAGACATTCTTCTGTCATTCTATTGCAGCTCCTACAGAATGAGTCAGAGGAGGCTTATTCAGTTTCTCAGATCTTTATATAAATTACAAGTCATTATCTTTTATATTTTAGAAAAGCCAGAAATTTAGCCAAAACTTCATGAACAGAATGTGACTTTTCTAACCTTTTACTCTTTAGAGGTCTCACTATATTTTTGGAGCTAAGGGATGTTTGCAATATTATTTGTCATCAACAAGTGAGCTCTTAAAAGATACGTTGCAAAAAAAGAGATATCTTGATAGAGGAAGGCGGTGTGGGGTTGTAAAGAGACTGTGTGCTAGGAAACCTTCAAGGACTCATAGGATGTCCTTGGCTAGGTCTCCAAACAATAGTGGAGGGGGTGCCTAAACAGGACTTTCCTTATAATCAAATGGATAATCACCCTAAGTGTCATCACAGAACCTACATCTAACAAAGAATAGAGGTGGAGGCAGAGATCTGTGGCTGAGCACTGGGCAGAGCTCCTGGTCCAGCTGAGAGCAGGGGAGGAGAGTCTGTATGAGCAAGGGGATAGGGATTATGAGGAGGAGTCCCACAGAGATGGCTGGCTGGAGCTCTGGGGAACTCACTGAATCAAGAACAGCCACTGGGGAACCATTGGGAAAAGGAGCTAGGCCCTCCAAGGAGAGGCAACTGTTGATTGGCATGGGAAGTATGTGGAACCTCGAGGGATGGGATCAGATGTGTTCCTGTGCATAGGCTGGCACCTTGGAGCCCATTCACTGCAGAGGAACACCTAACCCAGTCTTGGTATTGGGATGAGGAAATCAGACTTGCCATGCTGAGCTTACCTACCTTGGGACTTCTTGCCCTTTTTGGGGAGAGGATCAGGGGATAGGGGTGTGCGAGGCTGAAAGCAGACAGGGAGAGATTGGGAGGAGAGAAGGAAGGAAAAAAAATTAAAAATTAAGTTAAATGTATATTTTTAAAAAAAGATACATTGCAGGACGTTAGTAAGAAGCTTCAGAGACTAAATAAGGTAGTTCCTTTCTCCTTACAGTCCAGAGAGCCTGGGATTTTAAATGTATTCCTTTAATCTGTTCTCATTTTGGCATATATGCAATATCAACAGAAAACTGTCAATATACTGAGTTTAGTTATCTAACTGACTTGAACTGTGAGTGATTTGTGAGTCAGGCAGCATGCCATCTACAGAAACGTAAGTGTCCCTCATGCCAAGTAGATGTGGACTTTACAGACAGGCTGAAGGAAGTGGCAAATTGATCTTTTTGGTTAATCTCAAAGAATTGAAAAAAGGTTTCCTTTAGCTTCAAGTAAACCACCACAACCTTTCAGATTGAATGCTGGGCATGTCCTGGGTCCGTCCTTCCTTCCTTCCTTCCTTCCTTCCTTCCTTCCTTCCTTCCTTCCTTCCTTCCTTCCTTCCTTCCTTCCTTCCTTCCTTCCTTCCTTCCTTCCTTCCTTCCTTCCTTCCTTCCTTCCTTCCTTCCTTCCTTCCTTCCTTCCTTCCTTCCTTCCTTCCTTCCTTCCTTCCTTCCTTCCTTCCTTCCTTCCTTCCTTCCTTCCTTCCTTCCTTCCTTCCTTCCTTCCTTCCTTCCTTCCTTCCTTCCTTCCTTCCTTCCTTCCTTCCTTCCTTCCTTCCTTCCTTCCTTCCTTCCTTCCTTCCTTCCTTTCTCTCTCTCTCTCTCACGTTTGTCTTTCTGGGTCTAGGTTATGAAGGTGGAGGTTTTTAAAAATATATTAATCTAAGATTAATATTTATTAAAATATAAGCTAACACTCACAATATAGGTAACAGCTTATATAGGCGCCTGATAGACTGGATTATTTACGAGGTGGACGATGGATGCTGAACCAGTCTCTCTAGCAGTCAGGAACCAGGGAACAGGGCTTTTTAAGATCTTAGTAGCCTTTTATGAATGGCTTGGCCGCTCTCACTCAGGGTGATTTATTTCAACTTCCATCCTTTCGCCTTTAAATTTCCAAGTGTCTTTTTTTTCCTTGCTGAGTAGTACTCCATGTGTAAATGTACCACATATTTTTAATCCATTCTTCAGTTGACAGGCATCTAAGTTGTTTCCAGGTTCTGGCTATTACAAATAATGTTGCTATGAACATAGCTGAGCAAATGTCCTTGTGGTATGAATGTGAATCCTTTGGTTATATGCCCAAGAGTGGTATTGCTGGATCATTGGGGAGATTGATTCTCAGTTTTCTGAGAAACCGCCATACTGATTTCCAAAGGGACTGTACACTAGAAATGGAGGAATGTTCTTATTCCATATCCCCTCTAGCATAGGCTGTCAACAGTGTTTTTTGATCTTAGTCAACCTGACTAGTCTAAGATGGTATCTTAAAGTCATCTTGATTTTCATCCCTATGATTGCTAAGGATATGCAACAATTCTTTAAAAATGTCTTTTGGTCATTTGCGATTCTTCTGTTGAGAAGTTCCTGTTTAGATCTGTACCACATTTTTAAATAGGGTTATTTAGTATTTTGATGTCTAGTTTCTTGTGTTCTTTATATATTTTGGAGATCATCTCTCTGTCAGATGTGGGGTTAGTGAGGAGCTTTTTCCATTCTGTAGGCTGCTGTTTTGTCTTATGAGGATGTCCTTTGTGTTACAGAGGCTTTTCAGTTCCGTGAGGTCCCACTTATTAATTGTTGATCTCAGCGTCTGTGGTACTGGTGATCTTTTCAGGAAGTTGTCTCGTGTCAATGTGTGCAAGAAGAGTAACTGGGATTCTCCTCTTCTATCAGAGAGATAGAACTGGATTTATGGTGAGATCTTTGATTCACTTGAACTTGAGTTTTGTGCATCCAATTATACCAGCAACCTTTGTTGAAGATGCTTTCTTTTTTCCATTGTATAAGTTTAGCTTCTTTATCAAAACTCAAATATCCATAGGTATGTGCATTGATGTAAGGGTCTTTGATTTTATTCCCTTGGTCAATATGTGTGTATTTATATCAATACTGTGTTAGGTTTATTACTATAGCTCTGTAGTAGAGCTTGAGATCAGGGACAGTTATTCCCCAGTGGTTGTTTTATTACACAGGATTGTTTTAGCTCATATGAAGTTGATCATTGTTCTTTCAAGGTCTGTAAAGAATTATGTGGAATTTAATGGGGATTGTATTGAGTCTGTAGATTGCTCTTGGAAAGATGGCTGTTTTTCCTATTCTGACCTTGCCAGTCCATGAGCGTGGGAGACCTTTCCATCTTCAGATTTCCTCTCTACTTCTTGTCATACATACAGGTTTTCCACCTTCTTGGTTAAGAGTTACTTCAAGGTATTCTTTATTGTTTGTGTCTATAATAATGAAGGGTGTTGTCCTGGTGTCTTTCTCAGGCCTTTTAATAGTTTGTTTATAAAGGAATATTGATTTTTTTGAGCTAATTTTTTTTTTAATCTAGGAACTTCACTGAAGGTGATTATCAGCTGTAGGAACTCCCTGGCACAGCTTTTGGAGTCACTTATGTATACTGTCATGTCACCTGAAAATAGCAATACTTTGACCTCTTTCTAAATGTGTACCCTCTTGATCTCCTTTTGTTGTCTTATTGTTCTAGGTAACATTTGGAGTACTATATGGAATAGATATGGAGAGAGTGAGCAGCCTTGTCTTGTTTCTGATTTTGGTGGAATTGCTTTGAGTTTCTCTCAATTTACTTTGATATTGACTGTTGGTTTGTAGGCGGAGTTTACCCACAAGAACACCAATACTAGAAAAATATTTATTAGAATATAATCCAGAACTCACGGTACAGGTAACCAAGTACAATAGGGACCGAAGTCTGCAGACGGACGGACGAAGGGGTCCTTCCTCCAGCAGCCAGGAACCAGGAAGAGCTCCTCCCAGCGTCCCAGCAGCCCCTTATCAATGGGGTTGGCCACACCCCCTCCAGGAGCCCGGGACCCTGGATAAGCTTCTTTGGACCTTATCAGCTGACACCTGAATCCCACAACATCTCCCCCCTTTTTCTAACTAAGAAGGTTCTAAACTAAGACTATGTACAGTAGGAATCATTATGAGGTAGTATCTAGGAGAGGTTAAAGTACAATTGCTAATCAAAGCCTAACTTATATAAGGTATATCTAATAGTTTTAGAATATTGGTAGATAGTAGGGTGTATAGATTATTTTAAAGGGTTAATCTGGGAAAGTGAGAATCTAACACCTGAGTGTTCTTATCTAAGGGATACTAGGGTGGAAACCTTAAACATCTATTCTTCAACCTCTTCAAGACCTGAGAAGGAAGGTAAATTTGTCTGAAAGACAGAAGTACATGGAAGCAGCTACTTCCAAAATTTGGGAGAGGACAGCAACACAGCTACCTGGACAATCACCTCTGGATTTGTGCACCGTTAGAGCATCTATCGGATTGGCTATAGGCCTATGGTTTGTTGTGTATGTTCCTTTTATTATGCTTATGTATGTTTCTTGTATCCCTGGTCTTTCCAAGACTTTTATTATGAATGGGTATTGGATTTTATCAAATGCTTTTTCAGAAATCATCTAGTGAGATGATAATTTGGAAATTTTTTAGTTTGTGTAAACTGATGTTTCTGTCCTGCCAGCAACTTCCAAATACCCTGTAGCCTCTTATCAAATTACCACACAGAGGTTTATATTAATTATAAATGCTCAGTCAGTAGCTCAGGTTTTACTAACTAGCTATTACACTTAAATTAACCCATAAATCTTACCTGTGTTTAGCCACATGGCTTGGTACCTCTTCTCAGTGCAGCCTTTTATTTTGCTTCCTTTTCCTCTGGCTGATGACTCCTGCCCCCACTCTTCCTCTTCTCAGAACTCTTAGATCATAGGATAGGAGGGTCATTCACTGGTTTTGGCTGATGTGGTTTGTGTCTCACTGGTGGAAGTCTCCTGGAGTTGGGTGCAGTACCCAGCAGCAGCAGGGCCAGAGCAGAGCTGGGATGGCTTTGGCCTAGGGAAGGGTTTCCAGGGACAGAATTCGGGGAGGGGGGGTAGTACAGTCCCACTTCAGGTAGATCATTAACCTGTTATGGCTTGTGTGGTTTGTACTGCAGTCTCTAATTTATTCTTATAGTTAAATTCCTGATTACTAGTCCAAGGCATTATACCAGATATAGAATAAAGTAAAAAAAAAAAAAAATCCCTGCTTTCATATTCTTTAAAAATTTTTAAATCTCCAAATTATACATGTTCATTGATTAACTTTTCTTAGAATGAATTTTTTTCTTGGTATATTTGGACACTTTATGTGATTGTACATGTATATTGTAAATTTCATTGATTTTATTTTGGAAATGTTTGGGAGCATTAAGTATATTATAATTGATCAAATTATTCAACCAGTAGATATTATCTCTATATTTTTCCCCAGAAACAATAAACCAAATAGAAATAAACAGATCAGTATATCTCTTGGCTTTGTAAACTTTTCATATCTAAATGTTAATCTATATGTCTATGATCAAGGTTTTACATGATTTTTGACTTATATTTGAAATCTAGGTTAATATTTTAAAGTTAGTCTAATAACTTTGAAGAAGAATCTTTGTTTGAAAAAAGCTATGAAGATGGTTTTGCAGGGTAGTAAATAAAGATTGCAATAAACTGAGTATGTAGACTGAACATGGTCCCAGTATATAGACTGGGCTGACCTCAGACTCCTCACTCCCTACCTCAGCCATATAGGCCACCAAGTCTGGCTTGGAAAAATGTTTAAATAGGATTTTCAGTATATAGAAAAGAACATTAAATCTGTAAATGTAGTAGTATAAAATAAAAGATATGTGAACAGTAAGTAAATCTAGATAGTTGATGTAGCATACAAGAACTCTCTCTCCTTTTAAGGTAACCAGCATTAATGCTTCTGTCTAATATATTCGCTGATTTATTTGATGTAGGTATTGTTTTTGTCCCAGAACTCTTTTGTTATTCTAGGTTTTTGTTACTCCCGATGTTAGCAGCATATAAAGTAGACCCATGTATGTGAAACTTTATTTTGATAACTTCTGTATTCTCTTTCCTTTGAGTGAGGGGGTAGTGTGGATATAGCTTGTATTCTAGGCCAGCCTCGAATTTGCTGTGTAGTGGATGGAAGGTCTTCTGCACTGCTGCTGCCTCTTCTGCCTCTCTCTCAGGTGCAGGGCTTACAGGTGTGTGGTGCCACATCTTGTTAACTTTATTATGAATTAGAAATATATTTTCGTGATTTGTACAGTTTGACTAGGCAGTAGTCTAATTTATTAATAAATATAAATTAACTGAATTCCTTTGTTAATCTTGAAAGTAAGAGCAATAACAGTTTTGAGGGGAAAAATTCATGGTTAACTTCATTTGAAGATGTAAATCTTTATTTAATTTTTTAAGGGAAGTGATTTTTTTCTATTTGAGTGTGTGTGTACGCATATGTGTGTGCAGGTGCATATGTGTGTGCAGGTGCATATGTGTGTGCAGGTGCATATGTGTGTGTATGCATATGTGTGTGCAGGTGCATATGTGTGGCTGTGCATGTGTCTATTTGAGTATGTGTGTACGCATATGTGTGTGCAGGTGCATATGTGTGGCTGTGCATGTGGAGGTCAGGGCTTGAAGTGGAACGTGTTTCTCAATCATTTTCTTCCTCACTTCTTTAAGACAGTGTATTTCACTGAAGCTCACAGATTCATTTAAACTGACTGGCCAGAAAGTTCTTGGGTCCTCCTGTCATTAAGAAATGTATTTTTCTAATTATGCGGATGTCTCTATGTGTAGGTATGTGCATGTATGTACAGATGACTATGGAGACCACAGAAGGTGTTGGATTCCCATGTAGTTGGAATTACAGATGTCTGTGAGCCGGACATGGGTGCTGGGAACTGAGCTTGTGTTTCCAGAAACAGCAACTGTGTCCCTAAATCATTTCTGGATTTGGAATGCCTGGATCTGCAATTAGAACCTCATGCTGCATGGAGGCACTCGACTTTCCTTAGCCCTTACTCAACTGTTGGCATACATACCGTACAAACATTTTTATAGCTCTAGAATCAATCTTGTCTTTGTTGGCATTTTAAAAAATAAAGTACATGATAAGTGAACACAGACATAACCTGCATTGAGTTTTGAGAAGAAACAAAGTTTCTCCTTTTAAATGAAAGTTGATATTATTTAGTTGTGTAGTATAGTAGGGATAAAAACTTCTCAGGTCTATTTTCATACATGTGAACTTTTAAGATGGAAGTGTGAGTGTGTATATATTTTTATCATTTCTTTTACCCTTTGTATAATCAATATATTTGAATTTTATCTTAACAAAGTTATTTGATGACAGGAGAGCATTATAGAGTTAGTAAATTGGAGAGATAACAGCTCCTGAGCCAGCTGTGCTTGTATACACCAGCAGTCCTGGCACTTCGGAGGGAAAGGAGGAGCTCAGGAATATAGCAGTTCCAGGCCAGCATGGACTACAGGAGACTGTTTCCGAAATCCATCCAGATGGTTCATCTTCCCACCTTTCAAAAAACAAATCCTTACAAGAAGAGCAGTTCCACAGTGCAGACATAGTTCCCTGTGTAGTTCAGATGTGAGCACTTGGAGTCACTCTGATTGGAAAAGATGACCAATGACACTACCCAAAATGTATTTTTGCTTTGGTTTTGTAGAAAGATGTGGCAATGTACTGCACAGATAATAACATAGCCATAATTCAGTTTCTACTAGATTCATAGTTCTTTTATTAATATTCTTTTTCTTCAGCAAATAGAACGCTGTTAAAGTCTGTGTTGTTTGTAACATTTTTATTTTGTTTATTGAGCTTTTTTTAATGAGTTTCTTTTGGCTGAGGTATCATTCTTTTACCAAAATGCATTTATAAAGTACTACTTCAGATAGACTATTCTAGGAAACAGAGGGAGGTTTGCTGTGTTATTTGACGTGCTGTGAGTGGTGCATGAGCTGAGGGACAAAGGCACATGAAGGGGAGAGATAACACCCCTGAAGAACTGTAGAGGTGGTGCTGTAGCTAGTGCAGTGGCACCGCAGTATCTAAGATCAACACTGCTTGTTCAGCCAGAGGACACGAGCTATTTTCGGATGCACTAGAGTAAACTTTTATTAGAATCATGTTTGGCCACCAACTGACATACTTTGGCAACTTTTCATAGCATCTGGGTTTCATCTCAGTAGCATGTTTGCTATTGTAGATGTGAGCTATCCTTGTTCACTTAGGAGAGTGGAATTTGCCATTTCCAGTGAGGAAGGGAGGGAGTGTGTATGTGTGTGTGTGTCTCTCCTGAGTCTATAGTGTAGTTAGGGCTTATATACAGAGAAGTTAAGATTTTTCTTTGACTCTTGAACTAGTGTTTTCTTCCCTAATTAGCAAAGACTAATATATTTTATGCATTTTTAGATAAAACATCTAGATGATAAATTATTTTTCTTCCCTAAGTTGGACAACTATAAAATATGTTCATCATATTGTTTGCTTGTAAACAAAACAAAACAAAACCCATTACTTCTCTTTTTTAAATCCAGAAGTATCATTTTGGTGACATATGTTCTGTTTCTTTCTCAGGCTAGCTGACACAGTTACAAGCCTTTGTGATTATATTTCTTGCTCCTGTTAAGTTGTATTACTTATGAAGTACATAAGTTACATATTCATAAGTTTCTTATACTCATGATTCCTTGTCTGTAGTCAATAGAAGCAAGCGACACTCTTGTAATTCTCAGAAAAACATAACAGCAGCATTTTCTGTTTTATTAATATATAAATTTTGATTTTTTTATTAAACAGTAGCTAAGTTTTATAAATTTGGTAAAGGTACATTTTGCTATCACTTGGATAACTAGGACACAGGGGTATCATGGTTATGTTTTTATTTAACATAAATTTTTTACTGTTTTTCAACTTCTTGAGAAAATATATTATTGATAGGATATAGAGGAAGAGCTGCTCTCCATGCGAGAGTGGACTATCCTCTACTTTTATAGAAACATCTTTGTTCTCTTAGAATTCTAGTAGTTCTGAAAGGGCAGCCTAACTTTTGGTTGTTAGTAAAGTCTATTCTTGCATCTTATTGGGTGGTTATTTACTTCACCTGGACTTTATCTCATGTTATTTAAAGGTGAAGGATAGAAACTGAAAGGATAGTAATAAAGGATGCTGTTGTTAGGACCATCCACTTGAGCATCTATAGTGCACACTGTCAGCCCCGAGCATTGCTCTAACACAGGGTTCTCTTGTCTTCTTGGCTCATGCCTTTTATTTGCACCCCGTAACAACCCTTTTACCATATTGATTTTTGTCTATTGGTTTTCTGATTTAAACATCATTGATTTCTGGTTAGAACTTATTTTCTTCTACATGCTTGCTTAAAGTGTTGTGTAAATTTATTTTAATTGCCACCTTGGCAAGAGTTACTTAGGGGAAGAGTTCTGGGCATACCTGTAAGATACTATCTACATTAGGCTCACATGGGAAGACCCATATTAACTATGACTGGACCTATTCAATGGGATGGGATTCTGAACTGGATTAAAAGGAGACAGTGAGCTGATAACAGCAGTCATCATTGCTCTCTGCTTTCTGACTTTGGATGCACCAGGACTAGCTACTTCAAGTTCCTGCTGCCATGTCTTTTTCTGCTAAAATAGACTATGTTTTTGAACTGTGAGCTTAAGTAAGCCTTCCTTCCTTAAATTGTTTTTTCAGAGTATTTTATCATGAGAACAGAAAAATGTAAATAATACAGGTATAGATTCTTTTTCTAATAATCTCTTATTGCCATTCATTTCTGTTTTTCTTCAGCTGTTTCTTATACTCTTTGGTATTTTCATTCAATTAAATTCACATTTAGAAGAATTTAATTTTGGTGATGTCAAAAATGATGATGCTGTTTTGAGTTTCTATAACTATAAATGTCTTATTTTGTAACGTTTATTACTACTCAAACTCTGGGCAATTACTTGTCATAGTTACTTTTTATTCCTATGAAGAGACACTATGACCAAGTCAATTTTCAAAAGAAAATATTTAATTGGAGGTTTATTTACGGTTTTAGAGGGTTAGCCTATAATGGTCATGGTGGGGAGCAGGGCAGCAGGCAAGGTGTGGTGCTGGAGCAGTAGCTGGAAGCCTCAATCTCAACATGCAGGTTTGGGGACAGAGGGAGAGACTGGGCCTGGTGTGGCTTTTGAAACTTCAAAGTGATACACCTCCTTCAGTAAGACACTTCCTCCAATAAGATCACACCTCCTAATCCTTACCAAACAGTTCCACCAGCTGCAGACTGACAACAGAAGGACATCAAGTGGATATAAACTTAAAAAGTTTGCTATTTGTAGATGACATGATATTATACATAAGTGACCCTAAAAACTCTACCAAAGAACTTTTACAGTTGATAAACACCTTTGGTGAAGTTGCTGGATATAAGATTAACTAAAAAACTAATAATTATTAGCCTTTTTATATACAAATGATAAATGGGATGATAAAATATAAGAGAAACAATATCCTTTACAGTAGCCACAAACAATATAAAATATACTGAAGTAATTCTAATCAGGCAAGTGAAACGCTTGTATGACAAAAACTTTAACTCTTAGAATAAGTAGAGAAGATATCTGAAGATGGAAAGGTCTCCCACGCTCATGGACTAGCAGGATTAGAATACGAAACATGACCATCTTACTGAAGGCAATCTGCAAATTTAATGCAATTCCCATCAAAATTCAACATAATTCTTTACAGACCTTGAAAGAACAATAATCAACTTCATATAGGATAAAACAGTATAACTAAAACAATTCTGTATAATAAAAAAACTGTTAGAGGAATAATCATCCCTGATACCAGCTCTATTACAGAACTATAGTAATAAAAACAGCATCACATTGCATAAAAACAGGCACATTGATCAGTGGAATTGAATTGAAAACCCTGACAAAAATGCACACACCTATGGACATTTGATTTTTGACAAAGAAGCCAAAATTATTCAATGAAAAAAAAAAGAAAGCATCTTCAATAAATGGTGCTGGCATAACTGGATGGCGTCATGTAGAAGAATGCAAAGAGATCCCTATCTATCACTCTGCACAAAACTCAAGTTCAAGTGGATCAAAAATCTCAACATAAATCCAGTTACACCGAGTCTGATGGAAGAGAAACTGAAAAGTAGCCTTGCACACACTGGCACAAGAGCGAACTTCCTGAAAAGACACTAATTGCACAGACACTAAGATCGACAATAAGTGGGACCTCCTGATACTGAAAAGCCTCTGTAAGGCAAGGGACACTCTCATAGCACAAATCAGCAGCCTACAGAATGGGAAAAGATGCTCACCAACCCCAAATTCAACAGAGGGCTGATCTCCAAAATAAATAAAGAACTCAAGAAACTAGATATCAAAATACCAAATAATCCAATTTAAAAATGAGTTAAAGACATCAAAATACCAAATAATTCAACTTAAAAATGGGGTACAGATCTAAACATAGAATTCTCAACAAAAGAATATCAAATGGCTGAAAGACACTTTTAAAGAATTATTCAGTATCCTTAGCTATCAGGAAAATGTAAATCAAAATGACTCCATCTTACACCTGCCAGATTGACTAAGATCAAAACCCCTAATCACAGCTTGTGTTGGAGGGATGTGGAGTAAGAACACTCTTTCATTGCTGGTGGGAGTGCACACTTGTACCCTTACTTTGGAAACCAACATGGCAGTTTCTCAGAAAATTGGAAATCAATATACCTCAAGTCCCAGTGGTATCACTCTTGGGTGTATACGCAAAGGATGCTCAATCATGTCACAAGGACATTTGCTCAACTATGATCAAGGCAGCTTTATTTGTAATATCCAGAATGTGGAAATAACCTAGATGCCCCTCCATGAAAGAATGGTTAAAGAAACTGTGGTAATTTACACAATGAAATATTACTCAGTTGTTAAAAACAATGACATCAAGAAATTTGAAGGCAAATTGGTGGAAGTAGAAAAAAGTCATCCTGAATAAGATAACCCAGACCCAGAAAGACATACATAGTATGTACTCACTCATAAGTGGACATTAACTGTAAAGTAAAGGATAACAATGCTACAGTCCACGGATTCTACAATTCATAGATTTGGAGAGGTAAGGTAACAAAGAGGTTCTAAAGAGGGAAGCAAGGATTTCCCTGGGAAGGAGAAATAGAAGAGATCTACTGGGTAAATTATAGGCAAGTGAAATGGGACCATGAGGGACCAGGCTGAAGGTGAGATAGAGGGCAAGAATAACAAGAGAGATATCTTGATAGGGGCACATTTTGGGGTTTGGTAGAAACCTGGTGCAAGGGAAACACCCACAAATCTACAAGGATGACTCCCTGCTAAGATTTATAGCAATAGTGGATATGTAGCCTGAACTGGGCATGTCCTGTGATCAGATGGGTGACTACCCTAATTGTCATCAGAGACTCTTTGCCCAGTAACTGATGGAAGCAGATGCAGAGATCTACAGCCAAGCACTGGGTCCAAGCTCTGGGAGTCCTGTTGAAGAGAGGGAATAATGAGTGTATGAGCCAGGGGTCAAGGTCACCACAAGGGAACTCACAGAGACAACCATCTTAGCCTCATAGGAACTCACAGACACTGGACTGACTGCTAAGGAGTCTGCATGGGACCTATCTAAGCCCTCTGCATATGTGTGACAGTTGTTTGGCTTGGTCTACTTGTGGGACTCCTAGCAGTGCAAGCCAGGCCTGTCCGTAACTCTTTGGCAGGCTTTGAGGCACTTTTTCCTCATACTGGGTTGCCTTCTCAAGCCTTAATAAGAGGGGAGGAGCTAAGTGCTACCTCAACTTGATATGCCATGCTTTGTTGACACCTATATGAGGCCTGCCTGTTCCTTTCTGAAGACAAATAGAGAAAGAGTGAATTTGTGGGTGGAGAGAGAGAGTGACCTTATTTTAAGTTCATGTGCCACATTTTGCATTTGCTGTGTTATGCTTTATTGTGTGTGTGTATTTATTAGTGTTAATGTTTAGTAAGGGAGAATCCTGCTAATTTGGTTATTGTTTATATAACGTTATCTTCTTAACTACAGGGAAAGGCAAATGTTTTGCTTCTCCCTGTTTGCTCATTTCATAGCTATTGTTTAGTCATTTTCTTTCTGAAGGGTTTAGATCAAGGATTACACATGAGAACAGAGCTGTATGTTTAGTTTTAGTCATGTATGTTCTCCTATTTAATTCTTAGAATTCTCCTTGTTCCTCCTATTTAATTCTTATTTTCTTGTTGCAAACACACATTTAAAATAAAATAAAACACAACAGTGTAAGCAAAGGCTTTCCCTGAAGCATATTTTTAGTTATGGGGAGAAAATTCAGCCAGTGATATGTAGAGTATAGCGCTAGAGCTTTGTGTGAAGACAGTGCTCTGTTATATAGCAGCTTTTCTTATAAAGGAGGCAGAAGATATAAAAATTGAAACAGTTGTCAGATTGTATGCTACAAGCCATTAGTGCACTGGCTGAGGCTGTGTTTGCAAAGACTGGGTGTGCTTTCTTGGGCTGCCTGGATCTTAGCTGTAATTCTGTCTACTGAATGTAGTCTACTGGGAAGTGTTTCAAGGACTGATTTGTGCAGAAAGTAGCCAGTCAAAAAAAGAATGCCATTCATAAATGAAATAGAGTCCTCAAGGATCCTTTGTATGATGGGACATAGCTCCTTATTTGTTACGTTGTGGGGGTGACCTCAACAGTGGGAAAGACAAGTGAAAGGAAGTAGGTGGAGCTAAGTCATCAATCACCAGGGAAATATTTGAATGCTTCAGGAACAGGTATACATAAACTTGTGGCCAGATTTATAGTACCAGACATAAATCCTTCTGTGGATTAGGCTTTAGATTCAATCAAAAAGTAGTTGGATTACCCCAACAGACGTGCTGCTGTTGCACCAGTGGGCACATTTTGCTTAGGTGGTGTTAGTGTATGTAGCACACAGGCTCTATAACTGAATGCTATGGATGACAATTTACTTTCAGCAGCCAATCTAGCACCTTCTAGCACTATGGAAGCTTGTGAGCAGGGAGGAAGCTTGATTCCCTCTATCCTGCAAACAGAGCATATGGTGAATTCAGCAATAGGGTTTCACCATCTGGTGGGCTGAGAGCCGTAGTAGTGCATTTGCCTGTATTATTTTACAGGACTTGAGTCAATAACCTGGACCAACAACTTGTAGATGGAGAACCCATCTGTGACATTGACATTGAAATTCTGTTGAGTAACCGATGTTTTTGGTAGCAGCTTTATTCTGTGTGGTCAGACTATCTCGTTCAATTTCCCTTGCTTTTTATTAACCAGGTATCAAGCTTCATTTTGTTTTCTCATATTTTCATGTGGTTTTTACTAAGTCTCCCTCCAGCTTTCCGTTTCCTTACCCATTCCTTCTGTCTAATGTTCCCACTCCCCTCCCACTTTAACATCACTTTTAAAGCCTCTTTGTTTGTTTGTTGTTGTTTTGAGACAGGGTTTCTATATTACTGCCCTGGAATTTACTTTGTAGACAAGGCTGGCCTCAAACTCACAGAGTTCTGCCTGCCTCTGCCTCCCATAAGCCACCATGGCCAGCTAAAGCCTCTTTTTATTTCCCTCTCGAAGACTGACTTCTAATTTTCTGCCATTGCCACATTAATTTTTATTATTGTTCCTATATATTAAGTATCTGAAAATTTTCTTAAAGTTTAAATATGTTATTACTAGATTTTGTAATTATAATGGAGTCAAATAGCCATCTAAATTATCTGCATAATTGTTATTTGTGAGTAAAATTTTATACCTTGGGAAAATATTTGTGATTTTGAATTTTAGTGAAATTAAATGATATGATCACGACAGTTTACAGTGTGGATACCCAGGTATGGTATGTATCTCATTTCTTTGGTAGCCCCGTAGCCCTGCTGGGAGCATTTGTCTCAGCCATAGAGCATGCTGTTACGTCTACTTCTTAGGTAATAACTTACCTGTGTTAACTTGTTCTTAGACAAGATAATGAAGGGATGATCTTATATGCAGTTCTACAAATAGCCAGACCTTTTAAAACTTTTAATGTCAGTTCTTCACTAAACTTAAATAAATACTTTGGAACATGCTTGAAGTTCTTATTTGTAAATGTTTTTTAAGTTTTATTGCATTTTAATATGTAACTGAATATCTTTAAGTTCCAATGTCTGAAATGCTGGCTTCTACACCTATTTAGTTTGGCATTGCAACACTCCACAGGTGAGAGTCTCCATGGCACTGTATGCCAGAGAAGCTACAACAGTGTTGGTGTTCAGAGCTTAGACATCAGTGCTGCAGTGAGGCAGGGGCTCCCATCTGTGAAGGAGGTGAAGTTGCCATTTGGGTAACAGCCATCTTGTTTTGCGTGCTCTTCAATTCATTCTTTGGTTCCACAAGGATAGGGGTTAAAAGGCCCACAGGTGTGGCAGTGATTGCAAAAGGTCTGCCAGTGGTATGACAATGCTTGGTTAACAGTGGCCTTTTGGTAGTCATGGCAAGGGACTTCCTAAAGAAACTGTCTGAAGAAGGGGAAAGGGTTGGAAGCAGACCTCTGGCTTAGCCAGTCCTTGAAATTGCTCTTTCCTGGTTATTATGTAGTCCCTGAGCAGACCCAGTTCATTCCTGTAAACATGCTTCCTCTCATTCAACAGGAAAAAAGGTGCCAGACAGCACAGAGTAACTGTCCAAATGATCCTGGACCAGGAAGTCATCTATTAGTTCAGGTGCCCTCAGAAAAACCCCTCAGTTCTTTAACCATTAGCACCAGTGTGTCCTTTAGGAACATAGACATATGTTTTGATGGGTTCACAAAGCATGATTACAGTGCAGGAAGAATGTTTCACATTAGACTGCTCCACAGAAATACACAATGCGGAATCGTTTGGATATCCCGTGTTCAAAGGTGTGTCTCCACCCTGCACTTTCTGAAGCACTTAGTAGAAGTGCTAGCAAAGCTGGTCACTTGTACTTAGTCTATCTTCTCCCTCCTTTTAAGTAGCCCTCTTTGGGAGACTGAGAGGTTGGCAGGGATGGTCTGGAAACTTTACTGCCTTTAGCTACTGTCTTTTATATTGCACTAAATAATACCTGACTAGGAAGACATCCTAAGCCAAGTCCATCACCAGGGGTCAGGACAGAAACTTAAGGCTGGAAGCTGGAGCCAGAACCATGGAGGAACTGTTGGCTGCTTTCCTCCCTGGCTTGGTGGCTTGCTCTGTGTATGTGCTTTTATAGCGAAAGATGTGTTTTTGTTCTTCCCTCTTCCCTCTCCCCCTTCCCCACTCTCTCTCTTCTCCCTTCCCCACCTCCCCTGGGGAACTGCTGGATGATCCCAAGTGCCCCTTTAGATAGCATACTAAATGTGGAACTTTCTGTGCAGGTTTTGTCTGGACTGTCTCATCCCAGTTGCTCACCTTCTGGATCTCAGGACTTCACTAAGTGGGAATCAGTGTTGAAAATAAAAGAAGGACTCCTAAGGCAGAAGGAAATTGTAATTGATAGGTGAGTCTGCTTTTTAATCACTCACTATTTCACACTATAAAAAAAAAATAGATCAATGGAACAATTACAATTGCATCCACTCTTAGAATCTGAAATTACAAACAAATTAATGTCTCATGTCTGCCCTCTCTAGTCCTGCAGTATGCAAAAGCTATCAGAACTGAGGGTAGGTGAGTCTGTCTGGTCTCTGACATGCTCTACATTTGCTTTAGTGAGACTCAGTGTTTGAAAGATTGTCTCTACCATTCTCTACCTGCTGCATCCAGCTGTCAGAGCTGCAAAGTGAGATCTTTGCCTTTGGATATTGCCAGATTTGGACAGGTACATTGAAGGCATTATGCTTTGACTATTATATATTATAGACCACATCAATATTAAAAGGATATATTTTTAAGTTTATATAGTCTAGCATAAGAATTATTGAAAGGTTTCTTTTACAACATTTAAAACTTTTAATATTTTAGTACCTGAGTTATCCGGAAGAATTAGAGTTAATAGAAAGTTCTGAGCAATAACTCATAAGATTATCATGTTATCTTATCTTTAAAATGTATCAATATACATTATTTATACATACTTTTGGAGTTGTCAAGAGTGTTCATATTAAGATACTTTAGAAATTATTTAAGGAGGATTTTTTTTTCTGTAGCCAGTATTAATTGTTTCTTGTTTTGTGTGCACTGATGGGATAAACTAAGGAGGTAAAAAGGTAGCTGAAAAAAGCTGGGAAATAGGGTGAAATAAAAAAGGCAGCTTAACAGCTGCCCAGTTTCTTAGTACAGAGGAAGAGAAGCAGTAGCTACTTCCAAAAGTAATGTGTTTTCTCCTTAAGGAGTTGAACTAGGGATTGAGCCTTCAAGGGTGGGTTACTCAGGGCCGGAGCTGCATTTCAGTCCAGTAATAGAACGCTTGTCTCATAAGCACAAATCCCAATACCATAAAGCGGGGGTTGAGGGGGTTGTTAGATTTCCTAAATGGTCAAAATTTAGGAGGATTGGGAATAGAGCTCAGTTTGTAGAGTACTTTACAAGAATGCATAGTACCCTAGGACTATCTAAAACTGGGAGTAGTTAGAATGCCTCTGTCCCTCCGACTTAACAAGTGGTGGCGAAAGGGTAGAAAATCATGAGTTCAAGGATATCTGTGGCTACAATGTGAGTTTGAATACAGCTTGGGCTACATGAGGGAAGGGAGAGGAGAGAAGGGGAAGGAAAGGAGAGAGAGACACACAGAGAGACTTTTCAGTAAGAACAAACCAGAAGAGATAGATACCCGAACCAACAACACACAATTTACAACACAGAGTCTACCAGAAACATGGATGGGGGTGCAAAGCAACACGACTCCTTTAAAAGATCATAATTCTTTTTAATATCAGCTCCAGCTCCAGCCCTGAGTAACCCACCCTTGAAGGCTCAGTCCCTAGTTCAACTCCTCAAGGAGAAAACACATTACTTTTAGAAGTAGCTACTCCCTTCTAAGGAACAGGGCAACTGATGATGTTAAACTATGGAACTCAAATATATTGAAGTTGGTGAAATGCCAGTTCATTGCAAAGTTTCCTAACCAAATGTTCAAGAATATGAAAGAGAACATAAACAGAGGACTTGGAATCTTCAGCAAGTAAGCAACACGGAGGAAGAAGTCATCAAAATGAAGGGAAGTCAACAGTGTGGATGAAAATTCAGCAGAGTGAAGAAAAATTGAACTTGGAATTTGAAGTTTTGAAAAAGAAATGTTAGAAATAAAAAACTCAAACAGAAAACAGCATTAATAAAGTTGACAGGCAGAAGAAATGTCATCAGAAATGGAGGATGATGTAGATAAAATGCCACATTCAGGTACCAGTGAAGAAAACCACAGGAAACATGAGCACAGTGCTGGTGAGCAATAGGCAGACCAAACCCAAGAACCCACAGCAGAGACAGACACTAAAGACACACTGGATTTAGTCAATGAGACTATAGCAGAAAATTTCCCAACCCTTAAAAATGAAATAGATGTTCAAATACCTGCCATTTTAGAACATTTAAATTGACCTATAGCCATCAGAGACATGGAAGCAGTAGTCACCAGGGTCCAGGCTACTTGGGTTGAGGTGCTGAGATGGGCAAGCTCAAGGAAAACTACTGAGCAGTAAGCTGGTCGCATTCAAGTGGCCCTAAGTAGCTCGGGCTGTCTTTATTTATACTGAAACAGAGTTTTCTCTTACGCGGGCTCCATCAACATCTCTATTATTGGCTTCTATTTTTGACTTTAAGAAATATTTCACAATTTAAGTAATACATTGTGATTATTATGAAAGCTCCCATTGTTCCCCTTTATGCTTCCCCAAATACACCTTCCTACTCCCTGCATAACCTTATCCTAGATTTAGATAGAGTTCAGCAGTTTTGCAGACTTAACTAAATACTGATGTAGACACATCCTTCCCTTGCAGCACTTATATCATCCAGTAGACACTTGTGGTTACAGAGTTAAAGGGGGATAGACATGGGCACAATGCTTTAGGACAGCATATTCAAGTCTAGACAATTCTTTCATGTCTGCAAGATAAACTTTTACACAGTTCCCTTTTCTACAAGAAGGTCCCATGTCTCAATCTCTGTAAAAGACAGACCTTGGTAAAACACTCTTATCTCACTATATGTCATACTTCTTCCACCAATACAGGCTCCTATGTGTGGTAAAGAGGGCTCAATCCATTCCACATCTTGCATTGTATTTTTTCCACTTGAAGCATATCAGATTCTATCAATGATGTGTGTTGGTGTCCAGGAAACTTACTCTCAGCAGTGTATTCCTGAGGCTTTCTCCCTGGTTTGCATCTGCATATGCTGCCCTCCTTCCCAGGACTGAGAAACATGGTCAGTGTTTCAAGTATTATTTTTTCATATGTGCCTAACTATCTCCATTGTGTCAGAAAAGTTCTGAGGATTAAGAAGCACTAGCCCCCTGCTGAATCTTAGGGGAACATATTGGAGAAAGAGCAGAATTTTCATGGAAAATTACAGCTATTGCATGTGTGACTGACAAAGTAAAACTAAAAACCACCCAAAGAATCATCAATATAATGAGAAAGAAAAAAGCCTGCAAGCTGCATGAACTTTGTAGATTTCTGTGCTGTCCCATGGTCCTTGCCAAGTAGAGGAAACCGGTTGGACAGGTTATCATATGCTTATCTGAAACTAGACTGCATGGCTCCCAACAAGTAATGCTTCACAAGAGGGCAGTTGATAGTATTATTATTGCTTTAGCTAAGACATTAATAATATATGTAGGATACAAATAGGGCAAGTGGTTGTCGCTATTTGTAGGTGACATGATTTCATTCAGTATGGGGTAGGGTCTTGTACTTTAAAGACCGTAAAGAATCCACTTAAAACTTATAGCCATCACAAACACTTTCATCAGAGTAGCAGAAACAAAATCAAAATATTAAAAATTAGTAATGTTTTTATACACTAAGAAAAAAACATACCAATAAGTGATAGGAAAATCCTGTTCACAATAGCATCAATAAAAATATAAAATATATAGGAATAGGCCTATCCTCAGAAATGATAAACTTCTACTATGAAGTCTTAAGTTACTGAGGAAATTGGAAAAGATTTCTAGAAGATGAAAGAAAAAGAAACCTACCATTATTAGCTTCTTAGCTGAATTAATTTTATAGAAATGGCTAGATTACTAAAAGCAATCTACAAAGGAAATTGCTGTGAAAATTCCAGTGATATTCTTATACAGAGTATAAGATAGAATGCTTGCCTATCATACACAAGGCCCCAAATTCAGTTCCCATCACTACATAAACTAAGTGCTGTATGGTGTACCTGTAGCCCTAGCATTCTGGACACAGGGGCAGGAGGGGAAGAAGTTCAAGGTCTCATTTAGTGTGAATCTTTTTTTGTTGAAGTTAGAGAGGTACATGTTTCTATCGATAGGAAGGTAAGTATTAAGAAGGCAGTTTGTTATTATGTCCATTTACCAAAATAATAAAAGTATGTTCTTCCCTGGAGTCTATGGCCTATGTAGCCATGAGTTCTTTACCCAGTGTACAGTTCTAGGTATAAGTTCTGTCCTCTTCCATTTCTCCTTAAGGCTCAGAAATCATATGGAATATGGGGTGGGAAGATGTACGAGCTAGAAGTTTCTGTCAAACAGTTATATAGGACTGTTGCATACATGCATTCACAGCAATGCTGGTTGCCTGTATAAGACCTGCTCAAGATCAAGCCTGTTGCAATTAGGTTTCTTGGCCCAAGGCGGCCAAAGGTCCAGCCCCACAGACCTGCAGCCCCAGACTTCTTAGCTGCCCACCGCTGCTCAGGCCCCCTAAATGACTCAGACGCTTATATTAAGTTCATGCTGTTTGGCCTATGGCTCAGGCACATTGCTAGCTAGCTCTTACATCTTAACTCAACCCTTTCTCATTAATCTGTCTTCTACGTGGCCCCTGGCTCACCTGGGTTCCTTACATGCATCTTCTTTGGCCGCTGGGTAGATCTGTCTTCCCACATCACAAGCCAGTCAAAATTACAACATGAGTGGTGGGATCATAGAGTCCTACCCCTAGCAGAGGACTGTGGACTGGTGGGTGAAAGAAAGTCAGTTTTTCTGGTAGGTTGCCCATCCTCTGGTAGATGGCCCAATACTCATGCACACATAGAAAGTGTTAATTGGGCTCAGGTATTTTTAAAAAGGAATACATGAAGTAGAGATGGAGACATTGTAGTGGGGTCTAGGAAGAATTAGAGGGAAGATGGTGAGAAGGGGGTGGGTATAATCAAAATACACTGTATACAGGTATGAAATTATAAAAGAATAAATAACAAAACTACACAGAAATTCAAGATCACTCTTGGACTACATGGTGAGTTCAGAGCTAACCTGGGATACATAAAACTGTCTCTTACCAATAAAACAAGACAAAGCCCTAACAAAATACATTTAGAACAAATTCCTGAGTAGTAAAAGTAATCCTTAGAACAATGGTGGATGTATTTGAGGTACCTGATTTTAAATTATTACAGAAACACACCAACAAAGCAACATGGGATTGCCACAAAAATAGGCATGTAGACCAATAATGGACCCATAAATAACTTATACAGCTACTTCCACAGTGAAGGGTGTGTTGACAATTGGCAGATGAAGAAAAACTTGGCACAGCAATAGAAATAGGAGAGTGAATGGACAACCCACAAAGTGAAAAAATTATTGCCAACTTTATTTATAAGGGGATTAATATCTTAAATGTATAAACTATTGTAAAAAGTAACATCACAAAACAAAGTCACTCTGTTAGTAATTGGCATAATTGACTGGATAGACTGTTTTTTGAAGGATTAACCACAAATAACCAATAAATATTTGGAAAATGTAAATTCAAACTGTTTTTATATCTTATCTCACTACAGTCAGAATGCCTATTCTCAAGAAATTATGTGGCAATAAATCCAATGAGATGAGTTCTCGCTGATATGGGGACTATGGGGAAAGACCAGTTCTTTTTCACACCTGGTGGGAACTGTCCATGTGATTTGACCACTGTGGGCATCTGAAGAACTCTCAAGTCAACAGACCATGTTTGTTGCTGCACTACACTCAGACATGGAATTAGCCTAGATGTCTGTCAGAAGATGAATGAGTAAAAAGATAGGTATGATACACACACTGGTATTTTATGCAGCCACACCAAAAATGAAATCATGGCATATTTAATAAAATGGAGGAATATTTTCATGTGGAACCTAAATTAAAAATTGTGTGTGTGTGTGTGTGTGTGTGTGTGTGTGTGTGTGTGTGTGTGTGTAGCTCATGGAACTGGGCATTGGATCAATAGAGACAGGAAGAGATCCTAAGTGAGAGAGGAGATAGAAAATGGATACATGTGATAAGAAAGCTTAGGGAGGGAAGAACGAGTCACAGGGTTCAGAAGATCTGGGGAGGGGGGCTGGGAAGGGAACAAATTTAAATGAAGTGTGACATACATGGTGGTGCTGACAACTCTTATGCTAACCAAGGAAGACATGGATAATAAAATGGTATTAGTGGTAACTTAGGCTAAGTATATTTGGCTTTGAGATGGGCACTATAGTGAAGGAGTGGTGGTTATTATATACCATATCATCAATTAAATTTGAACATATAAATACAGTTTTGATAGTTTACTTCTTATTGTTTATATTCATGCATATAGCATTATTCAACCAGTTATAGATTATTTTTAAGTATATTGTTCCAATCTCAACTGGTCAGTTCTACAGGTCAATTCTAATGTTGATGAGCTAGCATTAGCTTCCACAGGATCAAAGACTTGATCCCCAGGAATCCTTTCTTTGCTTCAGATGCTAGCCACAGGTGAGACCTTAGGCCACACATGTCTCAGGCAATTATCACAACTATGGTAACAAAAAAAAAAAAAAAAAAAAATTAGTAATTTAACCTAGCTTGGAATTCAGCACAGGAAAAGAATTAGAATATGTAAAAATTTAGTTTTTGAGATTTTTTTCTGAAAGAAACAATCTATGTTAATTTTTTTGAAAGAGTAACTTCATTAAATTTTCTCTGAAGAATAATTTCCATTGAAGAGTTTTGAATCTGTAGTGTAGGAATTGATTTGTAAACTTCTGTTTACACACATATATTACTCATGTTTTTATTGTGTTGTGGGTAACTTCTTCTAGTCTTGCTTTTTCTTCTTTTGTGTGTGTGTGTGTGTGTGTGTGTGTGTGTGTGTGTATTCATATGGTGTATACATATATGCTTAAATGTGTAGGTGCATATGTATGCACAGTGAGCTTAAATGTATTTGTATATGTGTATAGGCCTGAAGTTGATCTAAGGAGTCTTCCTAGACCCTTCTCCACTTTATTTACTGAGGCAGGATGGCTAACTAAACCAAGGGCTACCCAATTCCAGCTAGTCTAGTTAGCCAGCTTGCCCTGGGAACCCTGTCTCTACATCCTGAAGGCTGCAGGCAGTTACCATGACTGCCTGACATATACATGGGTTCTGGGGATTTGAACTCTGTTCTTGACATTTGGGGGAAAAGCATATGCTGAGCTATGCCTTCACCCCATGGTTTTCTTTCACACAGGAAGTGTTTAACTAATTTCCCCAAGTGTTTGAGATGAGACAAAATCTTTACACAATATTTAAAAAGGAGTAGAATATTAAACTTTCTCTTCACTATTTCTAGGAAAGTATATTCTTTATAATGTGACTTCAATTTATGTTTTATAGGCAGAAGCAACAAATTAACCACCTACATGAAAGGATAAGGGATAATGAACTTCGGGCACAACATGCCATGCTAGGGCACTATGTAAATTGTGAAGATTCTTATATAAGCAGTTTACAGGTAAGACTAGAGAACTCTTAGGGGTTTGTTGTCTATGAATAAATCTGTACTTATAGTAAACTTTATTATATTAGAGCTCCTTATGTGAGTGATTTGAAATAACAGTGAATTTGCATAGTTTTTGTTGTAAAGGTGCTCAGATGCTTTCTTCCCTTTTACATCCCTTTCCCACTGATACAAAATTAACTATGATCACTTTCTAGAGATCCTTCCATTTTTATCATAAACAGATAAAAATGCATTTTAGTTCCCTACATTTAAAACCCCTTAAGAATATACACATTGTACCCAGTATCATTGTTTACATGATATAGAATTATACAAAATCATTTTTCTACATCATTTTGCATAAACCACTCCATTTTCATCTGCTTTGTGATTTTCTGTTTTATAGAAATCATAACTTATTCAACTATCTCTTACTCATTAAAATTAAAGCTGTTTGCCATTTGGGTATATTGTAAGTGATGTTATAAATATTGTTTTGCTCCTCACAGACATTTATCTTTGTACATTAAAGTTCTGAAAAGTGAAATTTCTGTCATATATATACATATGTATATGTTTAAATGGAAACTCGACACATGGCTTATTTTTCTTAATATGATGATTTCATTGCATCCATTTTCCTGCAAATAACAGTTCTACTTTTCTTTAGATCTGGGCAAAACTCTATTGTGTATAATACATTTCCTTATTCGTCTGTTAATTGCTATCTAGGTTAGTTCTACATTTTGACTGTTGCAAACAGCACAGCAATAAACGTGGGCCTGAAAGTGTCCCTGGTACGATTAGCTTCTTTCCTGCTAGGCTGTTGTGCTGGATCATGTGTCAGTCCTGTGGTCCTTTCTGAAGACCCTCCAAACTGTTTTCCTAGTAGCTGCACCTGTTGCCATTCCTACCACTATACTTAAAGGGTTTTCCTTCCCAGACTTGTTAGCTGTTTAAAAAGTGATCATCATTCTGATTGGAGTGAGATGGGATTTCATTGAACGTACTTTCCCCATGACTAAGATTTATCATTTCTTCAAGTATTTATTAGCCATTGTATTTTTCTTTTGAAAACTATTTGCTCATTTATTGGCTAATTTGGTGTGATGTTTTGTTTTATTTTGACTTTTTATTTTAGTTCCTTTTAGATTGTATGTGTTAATAAACTGTCAAATGTGTAGTTACTAAAGACTTTCTCCCAGTCTGCTGACTGTCTCTTTGCTGCTGAAAATTTTTAATGTTTTATTAGTCAGTTTATGCAATTGTTTCCTGAGCCAGTGAGTGGCATCCTTTCCAAAAGCCCTTGCTTGCATCTTTGGGTGCTTCTTCTCCTCCTTCTTCTTCTTCTTCTTCTTCTTTTTAAACGTTTGTTTATTGGTGTGTATATATATGTGTGTCCCCCTGTGACTATGTGCCATGGTGTGTATGTGGTCAGAAGTCAAGTTGTAGGAGCTGGTTTTCTCATCTTGTGGTGCAGGAAATCAAAGTCAGGTCTTAAGGATTGGAAGTAAGCATCCTTTCCTGTTGAGCCTCTCAATGGCCCCATATCTAGAAGTTTCAAGCCTGACACAAAGGTCTTGAATCTATATTTTAATTCATTTATATTTAAATTAAGAGGCATTTACTCATTTGTGGTGGTATATTTTCTCTTTAATAAAATCAGCCTTGAATATCAGAGAACAGAACCACCCACAGTCAAGCCATGAGCGTCAGAGAGTGGTGACCCAACCTTTAATCCCATCACTCCAGAGACAGATCCTTCTGTGTTGCTGTGAGTTCAAGGCCTAACAGCCAAACAGTAGTAGCTCACACCTCTAATCCTAACTCTAGGATAATGATACAGAGTTGAACCTGGAAGTGAAACAGCTGGGCAGGGAAGATATTTAAGGCAGGGGGAGGCAGACACGCAGGCATTCTGTAGGTGTGACCAGCCAGGCTGAGGACTCTTGAAGACAGCATTTTCCCTCTTCAACCTGGGAAGTTGGCTGGGTGAGAATTGACCGTGGTCTGTTTCCTCTCTCTGATAAGCTTTTCCCCAGTATCTGGCTCTGGGTTTTCATCATATACTAGAGTTTGTGCAATACCCATTGTCAGTTTTCTGTAAGTCAATATCCAGTTCTGTGAGCACCTTTTTGTTGAGGAGTCTCTTTTCTCCAACGCCGACTCTGTATGGGTTTATTTCTGGTTCCATCATTTTACCTTCATGTCTGTCTGTGTGCCAATATTATGGTAATTTTGGTATTGACCTGTAGGCTAATGTGAGGTTAGCTGTCGGGTCCTTTAACATTGCTCCTTCTCCTTAGGATTACTTTTGCTGTTCAGGTATTTAATACTTTCATACACTATTTCATTTTCTCTATAGTTTTTTTCTACGCAGGGTTTCACTGTGCAGCCCTGGCTGTCCTAAACTCACTCTGTAGACCAAGCTGGCTGCAGACTCCTTCACCTGCTTCTGCTTCCTGAGTGCTGAAATTGAAGGGTTGTACTACCACTGCCTGGCAAGATTTTTTTATTTTAAATGAGGATTGCCAAGTGAGTTCACTACTGTTTGAGCCAAACTGTGTGATTCAGCTGGCCACACTGTGGCTTCCATGACAAGATTCTTCATTTGTCTTGTTGTCCTTTTTTGTTTTGTTTCTTTGTTTTGTTTGGTTTTTGTTTTTTTCTCAAGTTTAGTTTTGATTGAAGTGTTGCAAGGGCAGAGGGTGGATGCAAGGGAACAGGGAGATAAAATGGGATTACAATGCATGATGTGAAGTCCATAAAGAATCAATAAAAGTTTAAAAAAAGAAAAAGTAAGGATTACATTGTGTCTGTAGATTACTTTTAGTAATTTAACCTTTCTCATAATTTTAATTCTACCAGTGTGTTACCATAGTGGGGTGTGTCAATGTGTTTCTTAGTTAGTTTCTATTGTTGTGAAGAGACACCATGACCAAGGCAACTCTTATATAGAAAACATTTAACTAGGGTGGTTTGCTTACAATTTCAGAGGTTCAGTCCATTATCATCATGATGGGGAGCAGGGCAGCATTCAGGCAGATGTGATGCTGGACTAGTAGCTGAGAGTTCTACATCTTGCAGGCAACAGGAAGTCGACTGAGATACTGGGCGGTATCCCTACATTGACACACGTACTCCTCCTCCGAGAAGGCCATACCTGCTCCAAGAAAGCCACACCTCCTAATAATATGACTCCTCATGAGATTATGAATGCCAATTACATTCCAACTACCACAGCTAGTATCTCAATTTTTTAAGTGTTTTAACAGTTTTTTTTGTTTGTTTGTATGTTTGGTTGATTTGTGAGACTGTAGTTCAATAACTGTCGAATCCAAGAATAACATTTAGATTGGGAATGGACTCCATGTGACCTTTGTAAAGGACTGTCATCTGGGAATAAAATTGGGAATAAGCCTTGTTTGCCTCATGGGGATATAGACATAGTGTCTCTGCTATCTTATCACTTACAGGACCATTGTTTTCAATTATTTCTCTCCTTTTTAAAAGGTTTTGTCTTAAAACTCGCTTGCATATTTTTCTATATATTTTATAATGGGCCTATTTATTTCTCAAAGAAAAATGCTGTTAGTTATTTTTTTAAGTGAGAAATGAACATTTCCTGAAGATAATATGCTTATTTTTGTGGAATTGCTTTGTTATTCTTTGCTAAAGTCTTTATTCCTATATGTCAAAAGCTCATTTGAAATGATTTTTCCCTTCTTGTGCTCTCAAATGTATCATTTGTAAAAATAAGCTGATTAGACATTGAAATCAGGAAATACTAAAAACCAAGTAACTCTAAGACTTAATGCAAGGTAGGGGTATTTAACACAGTGATCTAGCTAGCTTTTTTTTTTTTAACTTTTGTTACACACACACACACACACACACACACACACACACACACACACACACACATATATATATATAAAATAATTAATTACTATGTACTCCACTTTGATTTCAGTGAAAAAATAAGCAGCACTTCCCTGTGGGATAGTGCTGAGATTGTTAGTGTAGCTATGTAAAAATAGTATTCTTGTGTTAAATAACTAGTATAATTTGTTTAGAAATAGTATTTTTAGTAGAACCATTCAATATCTCCTTATAGCTTCATCCTTATTAAATGTTATTCTTAGATTGTACAGATATTGTATTATCAAAAGCATGATTTTTGAAAAGATATCTGAACAGTATCCGAGGCCAGTAGATGGCTCTCTAAGTCAGTTTATCATTGATGTCTTTTGCGGTTCTTGCCACCCTGTCAGATCTAGAGCCATCATTCCAGTCCAGATGCCTAGATTCTCTACCGCCTTTCTTTTTTCTTTTCTTTTTTTATATGGAGGGAGGGAGGGAGGGAGAGGAGCGAGAGAATGTTCTATTTGGTGGTTAGTATAGGGAAAGATGGTTTCTGTTTTAGGATGTGTTAACTTCTTTAGTAATATATTAAAGGTCTCCCAGGTTTCTTTTGTATATGAGTTTGGGGGATTTTATTCCATTTCATTGAGTTTATAAAGTTTTCTTTTTTGGAGGAGTTCTACTGTGGTCCTTTTATTTCTGACATTAGTAATTTTGGTCTTTTATTTTCTTCTCTAGTCTACCTGAAGAATTACTAATGTTTATTCCTTTTAATAAATGATCAACTTTTGTTTTGTTGAATTTTCTACATCTTTTTTAAAAAATTCATCTATTTATTTTACTTTGGACTTAATTTTCTCTACTTTTTCTAGTTTACTAGAATTGGAGACTTAGATGAATTTTGGATCTTATATAAAATATATTCAGGGATATGATTTCCTCTAAGCACCACTTTACTCAGATCTCACAATTTTTTGTTATCTTTTAGCTGAGACTCTTCCTCTTTTGGCCATATTTTATTTAGCAGTGCTTGGTTTTGGAATGTTCTAGGCTTTTGTGTGTGTGTTTGAATTCTAGTTTAATTTTCCTGTGGTCTGAAGGCAGGTATCTGATGAGCTCTCAGCTTTTAGGATATGATTTATGAGTTAGAATGCTGTTGTCCTGGTGACCGTTTCAAAGGAACTTGAGAAGGTGTGGTGCCCTTGAGCCTAGATGTCAGTCATCTGGGTGCCTGATGGGTTGTGAGAGGAGGCGTCCTCATTGATAGAGTGGCTATACCTGGTGAGCTGTTGAAAGTCTTCAGTGACTATCGTTGATTGTGGTCTTCCTATAGTTATGTTGGTGCTCTCTTATGCCGTCAAAGACTGTTCTGCATTATTAATGAGGGTTTGTCATAGAAGACACATAGGGTCTCACTCTTTGATCCACTCTCACAATCTTGTCTTCTTTAAGTTGGTGCACTGAAGCCAGGGATGTTCCTAGTGATCATGGCTACAGTTGACTTAATAGCTACCACATGTATACATATTTTTGACTCTTCCTCTGTGCTACCATGTTTTGATGTAGCACAGTGTTTCTCGTTTGATATTTTAACATTATGTATGAATATTTTCCTTTTGTTTCAATAATTTTTTAGTGTTTGACCTAGAACGTTTAAATACATTTGCAATTAATCTTAAGTCCACTGTCCAGGTTTGTGTTAAGGTGACAAAACCCAACTACAGCAGAAGTCACCTATGTTTAAAGAAATGTCTCAAAAGTCACTACTCCACTAGAGCTCATTTATTCATTTTTCCCTCTTCCCCAAACATTGTACTTTATGCGACCGTTATTTGGATATCTCATTATATTGTTTCCCACTATAAGTATCTAATGGCTTCATTAAAATTTGAATTCTTAGAGGCTGGTGCAAGAGTCTGTAACACTGCTGTATTCCTGCATGTGACCCATATTACTTACATGTTGAATGAATGCCTACTTTTCAGCAGAGCACTGCTGCTTTCAGACTTTGTTTAAAGTCACTTCTGTAACTTCCTTAACTACCACATCTGCCAGATCTTAGCACTTCAGTTTTGGTTGTGTTTTTTGGACCCTTTTTTGTAACCTTATTTATTAGCCTTACAATCTTGACCAGTGGGGGTATACTATGTAAAAATATGTTAAATAAATAGATTCTCTGTTAATTTGATATTCATTTGGTTCATCTAGAGAAATGTCCAGCCCTTTCAAATTTTAACCCCCCAAGGGCCATCTTTTCCTATAGAAGAATTTCCATAAAATCTTTCAAAATGGAAGAAACAATATTTTTTTTTTATTCTATGATCACTTTTGAGCACTAATATGGTATCAGGCATGATTCTGGACAAGTATATGGAACACCTTACCACTTTTTTTGAGGCCGTGTCTTTACTCCGTAACTCCTGCTGGTCTCCCAAACCTTTGCTTTAGTTTGCAGGGTGGCAGGATTACAGGAACTCACCACCACGCCCAGCTTTTTGTTTATGTTTAACTACTTCTCTAAAAGTTTTATTTCTATAGGATGAATGTGTATAATACATGATTTCCATTTTTTTTTTCAGTATACTTTTAAACCAAATAGTGGCTGCCCTTTTCTGAATTTTTGCTACGTGCTAGGAGCTTGCGTACTTTATTTACACATTAAAAAATAGCTTTCTTTTCTTTTCTTTTTAGATGAGTAAACCAAGACTTAGTGATAGTGATTTACTTTAATTATGGTCTATATCTAGGAAGCAGAAGAGCTAGGGTTTAGTTTGAGGACAGTCTGTTTTTAGAGCGTATAGGTATCTCTTGCATTGTAACCTCTTCCTATTTTGTTTTTATTTTTACATGACCAGTAAAATTCTGGAAACTTACCTGCTGCTGTTTTTCCCCAATAGCCACAGTATGAGAACAGCTCAGTGCAGACTCCATTTTCGGGGCAGTCATTGTCCCATCCCCATCAGGAAGAACGTGAGCAAAAGCTAGCATCTACTGAGAAAGAAGTCCTACAGCTCAATGAATCTCTCAGACAGAGAGTCAACCAACTTAGTGAGGAGAAGAAGAAATTGGAGGAAAAAGTGAGTATTTTGTGTAAGATGGTAGTAGATCAACAGTTCTCTTCAACAAACAATGCTTGTTTTCCATTTGCCCTGTTCCAGGTGTTCTATCAGGTTATATATTTATATTATGGCAATTAGAGCTATGTCCACCAACTTTCAAGAAACTTGTGCTATTGGCAGAGACTTAAGGATCTTCTTGAGGAACAAAAGTCTTTATTATACTTTTCTAACTAGTAGTGAAACTTTGCAAAGCCAGATGCCTACACCAGTAACACTTCATTTTCCTTATGCTAATTGCTTGTTTCTTGGTCTCATTGACCATACAGTATTGGGTAATGAAGGATTCTCTTGAAACACTTGCCTTAAGCTATTGAGTTGGAGCCTCTTACACTGAATAAGCAGATTTCATGTCATCATGCATATGTGGTTTTATGTATCTGTTAAAGACCTGTGATCCAAAACTGGAGAAAACACTTCAGTATTTATCTTTCTGAGTCTGGCTTATTTTACTTAATGGGATGATCTCCATTTGCATCCATTTTCCTGCAAATGAAATAACTCCATTACTTATAGCCAAATTAAACGCGCGCGCACACACACACACACACACACACACACACACACGCACACGCACACGCACACGCACACGCACACACAGGATGGGGGGAGAGCGAGAAAGAGAGGGAGAGAGAGATCTGTATATACATGTATAAAATATCACATTGTCTTCATCCATTTATCTGCTGATGGACACCTAGAATGATTCTATAGGTTGTATGTTGTGAATACTGCTGTAATAAACATGAATGTGCAGGTATCTCTGCGGGGTGTTATGGTAGTTCAGGTATATGCTCAAGAGCAGTGTAGGCTGGGTTGTATTGCAATTCCTTTTTTAGTTTTATGTGTAATTGCCATACTGAATTCCATAGTGGCTTGGCTAATTTACATTTTCTCCACTTCCCCCACATCCTCATCAGTGGTTCTGTAGTTTGTTTTTTTTTTATGGGAGCCTTTCTGAGTAGGGTGCATTTTCCTTAGGTGATAAGGGTGTTGAACCTTTGTTTTCATATATTATTAATTTATACTTCATCTTTTGAAAGTAGCCAGTTCATTCATTTCATTAGCCTATTTAGTGACTGAGTTGTTTATTTTTTAATTGATCATAGTTGTAAAAGAGTTTTGGAAATATGAGACGTGCAAGTTAAAGTTGGTAGAATCAAATGAGTATATAAAATCTAAAGTTAGGGGGCTGGAGAGATAGCTCAGAGGTAAGAGTACTGGCTGCACTTCCAGAGGTCCTGAGTTCAATTCCCAGCAACCACATGGTTGCTTATAACCTTCTGTAATGAGATATGGTGCCCTCTTCTGGCCTGCAGGGACAGATGCAGGTGGAACACTGTATACATAATGAATAACACTGCATACATAGTGTATAATAAGTAAATACATCTTTAAATAAATAAATAAAATCTAAAGTTAAACCTGCACAAATTGGAGCTTACTGGGATGGATTGTCTACTCTTCTTTTGTATATGTTATCTTCACATGATACCTCAACCCTAGAGTGACCTCAGAAGTAAGACACCTTCATATTAGAGTTTTAAGAAAGAAAACGAAATTCACTTATGGTACAATATAAAACTGTTCTTGCTTAAAGTATGTGTAATTGGCTCACTTAGCCCCTTATCTGTTTCTAAATATTGGATAAGTTTTCCTGGATTTGCAAATTTTAATAACAAAATAGTTGATATATTTATTTTTCTTAGTTTATGTAAAATATTTTGATATAGCTTTAAAAAATTAGAAATTAGAATCTGTCCTCTAGAGATGAATATTTGCTTTGAGGATTAAGAAAATATGTGTAGCTTTGTTTGTGTCTTTTTTGGTGCTTAATAATCTTTTAAGATATAAAGGTATAGTTAAATAATTTTAACATAATTTAAACCAATGTAGATTCAACATGAGCATAACATTATTTACATGATGAAGACACGAATAACCTTATCAAAATTCGTACATGTATGAGCAATAAAACTTTGACCAATACCGCCACCTGCCATAATTTGTAAAAGCAAACAAATACCCCCCAGATTATTTCAGCTCTACAAAAGTTTTAAGGTAAAGAAAAAGAATCTTAGGATGAAATAAGTCAGACATTTACTCAGTTGATGGTCTCTGTTGTAACTTTCGTGACTCACTAGTAAATTCAATGATACCCAAGTATGAAATGTTGATTTTGTAATTTTTAGTAACTCAAAACAATTGAGGATGCATGATGTTTTTCTTTAGCTGAAAACCAGAGATAGATACATCAACAGCCTGAAAAAGAAATGCCAGAAGGAATCTGAGCAAAACAAAGAAAAGCAGAGAAGAATTGAGACCTTGGAAAAGTACCTGGCAGATCTTCCTACTCTAGATGATGTACAGAGTCAGAGTCTACAGGTAATGGGGTCAAACACACACCTTTGAAATGCTTGCAAAATGTTTTAGAAAATTTGCTACTTAGAATTTACATACTCAGTCACTGTTCCCTAAGATACAAGTTGATTCTAAAACTGTTAAAAAAGAGTAAATAGATCTCTCTTCTGTTGTTAGTATGTGATTTAATAAGCCTAGTAGTGTTCTAGTTTTAAACTTTTTAAAAAATTTATTGCTGTATTGTGATGTGTAGTGGCGGCCAGAGGGCAACTTTGTGGAGTTGGTTCTGTTCTTCTACCGTTATATAGGTTTCAGCATCAAATTCCATTGTCAGGCTCGCCCTGGAGAGCAGCTTGCCCTGTAGAGCCATCTCTTTGGCTCCTACTGTTCCATTTGTAAAAGGCAGCAGTTTCTAAGCCCAGCTTATAAATCTACCTTATATATTCACATCTGCTCTAGTTTTGGTTTCGCCCAAATGTTTTCTGAGGTTCAAGGCTCTTCAAGTCTTGTTAAGTATCTTCACAGATGTTTATTTCACTGTTCTTAATCCTGCTGTAACTTTCAATATACCTTAATCTGTAACCTCTCTTCACTCTTCTGACTTCCATTTTCTTGTCTTAATACCTCATTCAGTCTCTTTACTGGTTCTGGTGAAGGCTTCTTGAAACATGAATTCACTCCAGTTATCTCAGTCCTTTGAAGCCATAGTTCCCAGCCAAGGCACCAGCATCATCTGGGGAATAGTCATTCTGTGGGGTCTGCCTGGGCACTTAGGACAAGCAGTTCTTGTACTCAGTCCTCTGACCTCTGCCCTGAGATGATCCTGGTGCTGCTTCTCTCTCCCAACACAAAAGATGCACATTTATTAATTTTTTGTGGAGCTAAAATCTTCAGTTGGGAATTGTTTATAAAATTTTAGGATGTATGTAGATAGAAAAATAACTTAGAAAACTAAGAGAGATTAAATGTAAGAAGCACTGAAGGACCATAGGATATGACATGAGCAGGAAGAGGAAGCAGTAAAGAACTAAAACACATGTGATCATAGTACCTAACACTACCAAGAATCATGGTGCTCGTAGACTCCGTTTATAATGGTGATATTTATAAGAATCAAAATATAGAACCAATCAGGTGTCCACAAATGGATGGATGGATACACAATATGTAGTACATACATAGAGAGGAATATTGTTGGGTCTTCTGAAGGAAGGAAATTCTTACACATTCTTCAACATGGATAAACCTGGAGAACATTTTATAATAAAATAAGAATAATAAAATAAGCCAATCATAAGTAGACAATATTGTATGATGGATTATATTGTATGAGATGCAAAAGTAATCGACTTACAGAGACACAGAAAGTAATGTTGTAGGATGCCATAAAGTAGGGTAAATAGTGATTGGAAAAAAATTTGAAGTTTAATGGATAAAGGTGTATAAAATAAGTTCTTGGAATTGTAGAGATAATAATCTGGATGTACCTAATAGTAAAGAGCTGTACATGTAGACATAGTTATGTTATGATAAAATTTTTTATATGTTTTATCACAATTAAAAAATTAAAAATTATGAACCTTTTTGGATTCCAGAAATGTTATCCAATCTTCTGCTTCATAATCCATCCCCCCAACTCTTTCAAATAAAGGAAGAGACAGTGTGAAGTTCCTTAGATGAGATGTAGAATGACTGTAAGCGATGTCTGTTTAACCCTTAGAAGATTAGTGATTTTAGTGGCAGAATATCTAGGATTGAATTCAATTCAGATGTTAAACATTTTTTTCTTAGCTACAAGTCCTTGAAGAAAAAAACAAGAATTTGCAAGACACTTTGTTAGACACAGAAAAGAAGCTTGAGGAGATTAAGAAGCAATATCAAGAGAAAGAAGTGCAGCTACTGTGCCAGAAGAAGAAGGAAAAGGAGCTGGTGGCTTCTGTTCAGAGGTGAGCAGACCTTTCACGTCTTCACGCTCTCTACTCGCCAGTGTCAGCACAGTAGAGCAGCAGAGCATACTTACCCTCGAAATGTGCTGTGTCATTTCATGGAAGCTGGTTGATTCAGTTGTAATTTGCTATCTTGAAGCATTATACCAGCATCTTGCCAAGAATTTTATGTGAAAATAGGAAAAGAATGAACTATGAAAGTCAACTGAATGGGTAAAACCTGAAAATGCCATTGCAAACTCTTCAGTTGAAGGTTTTTTTTTTTATCAAAACAAGTGAAATTGTAGACAGCAGAAAAGTAACCTGTAACACACACTACACGCCTTCACAGGGAGTGCACCAAAGGGAGTTGATGGGCTTGGACTGGACCTCACTGTGAAGGATGGATTGTCATGCACTTTCCAGACCCTCCTTCACACCTCACCTCATTTTACACTTTAAAGTCCAAGTCTCCAGTAACGCAGTGACTGACATCTGTTGGTCTCCTCAGCTTCTACTCAAACTTGTGAGTTTTATAATAAACCTATAAAATTGTTATTTGTATGTTTATATTCTCTTTTATAGTCTTCAAATCTTATTGTTATCGGTCATGAATAGATTAAACTATCTGAAAGATAGTTCCAGTCTTCACAGGTTTGTTAGGTAGATGCTCGATGTATTCAGGTTAGTGCTGCTTTGCTCTTACTTTTTAAATCTGAAATTATCTTGGTTTGCTATTTCCTCTTGGATTTCAGTACAGTGAACTTTCTTATGTTTTTGATGTCATTTTGCAAAACTCCCACAGTTTACTGTTTTTAATCCTAGTATTTTTTTTCTTGCACTTTTTTTATGAATCCATAGTTTACTCCAACTTTTTAGTCCTAAAATTACTTTCTGATATTTAGTAATTTAGGCATTTTATCTTTGTTGACAAAAATAAAAGAGAGTGTGTGAGTTCCTTGTGGAGGCCGCCGTGATTAAGAGGACATAGACTGGAGCTGTCACAGCAGTTCCGAAGGCTCCCCATTTCTGCTGTTGGAGGCTGTGTCATTTCTGGTCTATTTTCTTAGGTTTGTAGAACACTGAACCACAACAGCTTGACTTGCAAAGATTAGTACAACATCATTTCATTTTGAGGGGTAGGAATGGCATGTGAGTTTCCTTGGCTCTAACATATTTCTTATATTTTGAAAGAACTTCATATGTATATGGCTACAAATTATATCATTACATTTTATGTTTCTAATCTTTTGATTTTTTTTAATTTTTAAGAAGTTCCTAAATTTAAAAAAGCTATTTATTAGAAATAAAAAAGTAAAATATATAATAATGCTTAAGTTTCACTTTTCAAAAGCTTTCTTATTTTTGGAAATGGCCTTGCTGCATAATCCAGTCATGTATGCATGAAAGAAAACTTGGTAGTATTCAGACACACAGAAATTTCCTCCTTATTGTTGGCTCGTTTTAATTTTAAAGGTTTGTATGTGCACGTGATGTGTGTGTGTGAGAGAGAGTGTGTGTATGACAGCCGGGGTCAACTTTTGGAGCTATCCACCTTGGTTTTGAGACAAAATCTGGTCAGTGGTCAGTTACTTGCCAAGTAAGCGAGGCTAGCTACCCAGTGAGCTCGGGATCTGCCTGTGTCCATGTCATTATTGCTGCTTCACGAGCATGTGTTACCATGCGTGCTGTATTAACGTGGGCACGGGGGATAGAAGTCAGGCTTTGGGGCTTGTACAGACTGACTTAGCTTCCCAAATGGAAAGATTTTATTTTTTTAAGTACATTTTATCTTCTTTGTAATGCTGTTAAGTCACTTACACCAAGTTGGCAAAATATAATTTTTCTTGTAGACTGATTTTTTCAACAATTAACGATGTATTACAAAGCAGTATAGCATATCAATACTAATAAATAATCTCTAGTGCCATTAGTTATAAGTACATCTGTACTGTAGCCCTAATTCTGCCACCTAGTGTTACCAGTCCTTTTTACACAACTTAAGTATTATCATTTCTTCTTATTGAAGATGGCTTCAGATTTCTATACTACTTAAAGAAGAAAGAAAAAACAAAATCAGAATTATAAGAGAATTTTCTTCCAGTCATCTGTAGCTTGTTTGTTCTGAGACAAGGTCTTGACTATGTAGCCCTGGCTAGACTGGTACTCCCAGGGTGGCCTAGAATCAACATTAAAGTCCTTCAATCCCAGCCCCTAAGTCCTAGGTTTTCATTATGCATTACCATGCCTGGAAGACATTGCAACTCTTAAGACTAATTCTTGTTTTTCTTCAGCTGTTATTTGGGTGTTCTTATTGTTAAGGACATGGTTTGCTTTTACCAGTTACTGTTCCTTCATTCTGATAGCTAACGCCTCCTTTCCCTGCATCTATTTTTTTAATTGACACAGCTTTTTTATACATTTTGATCATGGTTTTTCCTTTCCCCAGTTCCTTCCAGTTCCTCCCACCTCCCTACCTAAACACAACACAACACAACTCGTGCGCGCGCGCACACACACACGGAAATCAAAATAAACAAGCAACAGTTGGTAAGATAAAAACGCCCAAGCAAAGCAAAGTGAGACGAAAAAGCTGAAAGGATCCCATTGAGTCTATTTTGTGATGCCAGCTCAACATGTAGTCTGTCCTTAAGTGTGGTTGATATATCTAGTGAGACTGCATTGGAAGAAACTGACTTATTTTTAATATTCCAGAACAGCTCCCTTTGTCATAGACAACATGACAAACCTAAGTAAGCTGTTGGCATGGTAGAACCACAGTCTTATCAACGAAGGGAAAGTAATTCTGTTGGTTTAGCAACAACAAGTCCTACAAGCAAACCTTCACCATGCTCAGAGAAGAGGCAGGAACACATATCCATGTTCTTAATCTCCCCACTCTACTCATCTTAGTCAAGTAATCCTCTACTGACCCAGTGTTCCTCCAGGGAAGAGGAGGGAGCAGGGTTAGATTACAGAGTTCCGTTTGATGGGGTGGACTTCAGAGGGACCTCGGATGCCACACTGTAAGCAACTCTGACTTCAGATTCGCCATTTCTAGAATGATGACTAACTTTTATCTAGCTGTGAGCTCTTCTTACTTCTGTAAAATACATAGCTATTGGTATATTTTCTATGAATCCTGATTAAAAATATTTCTTTATGAATTTTTTAAACAACAGCTTACAACAAAAAGTAGAAAAATGCCTTGAAGATGGAATCCGCCTTCCTATGTTAGATGCAAAACAGCTTCAAAGTGAAAATGATAATCTCAGAGAGCAGAATGCAACTGCCAGTAAGGTTAGTAGACACTGTGAGAGCAGAATTCAGATTCATACTGTGGATTGTGCATATCTAAGAGTGTGCTCTCTATGTGACTTATAATTTTAGTGATATGTAATAGCTTATAAAATATTTAGTTTGCTTTAATTTAGAAAGAACATGGTATTTTAATATATTATAAATTATTTAAACTTAAAGAAAAGCCAAAACAAAAAGAGGTATTTTCCCCTAAATTATTCAGTTTGTCTCAAAGTTATTTTTATAAATAAAAAAGTTTCATTAAAAATTACAGGAAAATGTTTGCATTTTTACTTACGCTTTTTTAAAATAATGGGAAAAGATTCAGACTAATTTGTTTGCTGTGTTTTAGATAATAGAGAGCCAGCAGGATGAAATTAACAGAATGATTTTAGAAATTCAGGTAAGGAATTTTTATTGTTTCTGTATGCTAATTTACTCTTACTGCCTACATTACCTAAAAGTATTAAAGTATATGTGTATCTATGAGAAAATATAATACTAATAGTACCTGAGATAGTTATAAATTACTTAATAATAATCTGAGCAGAATTTATAGTGTACACACGCAGTTGTGAAATACCAAAATTTACTAATAAAATAAAATTGTGCTTGGGAGCCAGTTCTCCAATGGGATTGTAAAACTGTTCTCTCTTCTTTGCTGCCATCTGTAACCGACCGTAGTCTCTCTCAGGGACTAAGAATGCGTTTGGTTCAGGTTGTCAGAGAGAATGGAATGTTGTTGGTATGCTTTTCATATACTAATTCCATCTGAAAACATACTCCCAACCACACTCTACTCATTTTTTCTTCTTCTCCTCCATCAAATTTCCTTCAGAAGCCTCTATACTCTTCTCCCCAGTATCCCATTGCTACTGCCTAATGTTGAGACTAATATCACTCTGCCTCTCTTGTTTTCTCATTTTGCTTCCCCTCCTACCTTTGTGCTATACTGCCTGTAGTGGTAGTCAGCTGATGCTCACCAATTACAGTAATAATATAGTATTTGTATTTGTGGAATCCTTCTATTATGTACCAGTTAAACAATACATTCTTAGTATGATATCCCCTATGTATCCTGAACATGCATACCATGCTTATATATGTGCACATGATGCCTCGGTAAATATGAGTAAAAATTGTCCCCCTAAGTGCCATACTCTTCCAAGAATGTGCATCTATGAAGGCTGGGAAGTCTGCAGAGCACTGTTTTAGTACAGTGTGGACGCTTGTTTCCCAGCCTTCAGGTAGAACTGACAGTGCTTCCTTTAGTTTTCCTCTTCTTCCTAATGACACTGCTGCTCTTTCTGAGTTACAAATGAAAACATGTTACACGTTTATGTCCTTCCACTTTACAGAGATTCTCTGTATAGTTCAGGTGGCAAGTTAGAACATATCAAAACTCTGGACACATAATGTACACTTTAGTTTGGAAACTAATGGGTCTTAATTCCTTTAATCATTTGCCTGATACTTATGGAGCCCTTATCTATATGGTGGACACAGTTTTTAAATTTCATTAGTGAACAAACCAAGTCTCGAGTCAGTCTAATGGGTTGAGTTGGAAAGAATGGAAATTAAACATCAAGTCCTATTTTTTTGTTATAAAAGTGCTAATTGAAAACATAAGTAGATAGAGGGCAGTGGCAGAGAGGACTCTGAATGAATGGATGACCATGTAAGTTTGTAAAGGAGGTAATACTTGCGCAGAGACTTGAATGAAAATATCCAGGAGGAAGCACAGCACTTGCCACAGAAAGGAAGTAACAGATGCCCTACGTTGTCCAGTGTGTTCCAGTACCTGTGAGGAGGCTGCTCTCCTGCAGAGTGGGGAGTGAGGTAGTGGGAGGTGAGGGTGATGGAGGAAAGTAGCCTGCACAAGATGATCCAGTTAAGATTGTCATCTATAGATGACAAAAGGGCACTGGATGCACTGGATAGATTTTACTAAAGAATGTTCTAGAATCATACATCCTAATTCTAATAGTACTTTGAGAGCATGTTTTCTAGCAGGGAACATAGTTACTCATAAAGCCTAGGGGAAACAAAGGTCCTCCGTGAGAAAGCTCATTCATTTTGATAGAATATGGAGCTTTGGGTTTGATCCACATGGATGGTAAGGAAGGGAAGGGGTCCACTCCTGGACAGTCTTATAGGGGAATGAACTCTGATAGCCACTGCATAACAGTTATCACAGCTGCATCACCTCACTGACCCTAGGCCAATGGTTCACAAATCAGAATTAAATGCACTCTCTTCTGTTGTCTGTTACCTGTGTTAAATGATTTATCTATGATTTAAATACTGTTCAAGAATTGGTTGAATGATTTTATGTTTTTTCAGACAAAGCTTCTTTTGTTCTACAAGTTAAAACCACAGAACTGTTAGGTGCTTCCAAAAAATGGGTCCAACAAAGTTTCATTAAATTTACCACAATCAGTGCATGAATGTTTTAAAGATTTTATTTTTTAAATGATTTCTGTGTAGGTTTATGCATATGAATGCAAAGGCCTTTAGATAGAGGCCAGAAGAAGGTGTCTGGTCCCCTGTAGCTGGAGATACAGGTGATTGTGAGCCACCTGAAATGGATGCTAGGGACTGAACTTGGGTCTTCTGTAAAGTGGTCATCACTCTTAACTTTTGAGCTATGTCACCAACCCCCAACACATGAATTTTTTTTCATAAACTTGACCCCATGATACCTGACAATTTGTATTACATGCATTTCTTCCCATTAGGTCATTCACTGTTTATTTGAATGAATTAAAATGCACAATTTACTCCTCCATTTCATTCCAGTCTTTAGTGACGTGCAAATATATTACAATTGCATGCAAGTTATATATGTAAAACATTGAGCTATGAGAGTCATGCCATTTTGTCTTTTATCCCAAATACTTGAGCATGCTTTTTTTTTTATTTCTTTAAGTTACATAGATAATTGGACTCCAATTAATACATTTGTTTTCAAACTTCTTGGCCCAGGCACTATATTCATTAATTTGTTATGTTTTGAAGTAATGACTTATTTTTTTTCTCTTTTACCTTTAGCATCTCATTTATAAATTGTGGCTGTCTAGGTCCTAGCTAGACTTAGTATGTAGTTTACTCACAGACGTATCTAATATAGTAGGTTACTGGCCAGCCTAGCCACATGTAACTGATTTGTATTTGAGTGGAAAGATAGATGGAGACAAGTATGGCTCCTCTTTCCTGAAATTCTTTTGTTTGGTTATGTTAATTTTGTTCCCCTACAGTTGGAAAGGCTAGATTTATAAAAATTTGACTTGTGATAACACTTTATAAAAGATGTGTACTTTTTGAAAATAAAAACACAAACTAATTTCTCTTTGACATTGGCAATTTAAAAAGACCATTTTGAGTTGAAAAAGCCCTCTTTTGTTATTTTCCAAGTGTATTTGATGGCTGACATATCACACTAATAATCTAACAGAGCAGTGGCCTTGACTGTTGATTCTTCAGTGCTATGTAGCTTTCCCTCAGCTGTTTCCGTAGACAACCCCTCACATAGCTCTGTATATCCGTTTCTTCATGTAGCCAAAACACAAATAGAATAAGCAGAACATCTCAGTGATTAGTATGAATTTTGAATTTTATCTGTCACTATAATAATATTGTAAAACTTCACTATAATTTTAATGTTTTTTTAATAATTGTAGCACATTTAGCTTTATAATGGACAAAACCAACTTTATGTTACTAGAGTTTTATTTTTTAGCACTACTTTTTTCCATAAAACATTTAAATGATTAGGAATAAACAGTAAAATCTTATGCTGTATACATTTATCTTATTAATAGAAGATAAAAATACAATATTGTCTCATAATGAAAATGCTATTTATTGAGACATAGTCTCACCGTGTAGCCTTGGTTGATCTTAAACTTTTATATAGACCAGGCTGGCCTCAAAGTTAGAGAGATTTGTCTATCTTTGTCTCCCAAGTGCTGGAATTAAAGGCAGGCATACCAGTGGGGATATGATCCGGTACAAGAGTATAGTCCCATAGCATACAGCTATTTCTGGAACTTCCATTCTCAGAACTCTTGACAGTTTGTCCTATTTATAATGTGTCAAGAGAAGGTATTTGTATAGCCTCAGAAGACTCTATCCTAATGTTTACCAATTGCTTGTAAAGTTCAGTTATACTAGAGAAATGGATCACAAACCAGCAGGGTTCCTTATAGGTAGAATGGACTTCTTTAACCTAAGTAATTGAATTGCATTAATGCTTACCATTGTTATATAGTATTTATCTTTTACCTTTTGTTATATTAATTTCATGATAAAAATTCTTTCTAATGCTTAATTTTTAAAAAAGTACATGTGAAATTGCTTCATGTCATATGACAAACTAAAAATATCAAGAATAGTTAAAAAGCTTACCAGCCAAATATAGTGCCCTTTATCAGAGAGATTATTAGCATGCTTTTCTTGCATTTCTTTAATTCAGGAGACTATTATTATACACATTACACATTTGCTGTAAGCACATTGTAGTTTTTGCCTATTTAAGATATACCAAAAGTTGAGAAAGGTGAATTGAGCTTTTGAAGAACTACCGTTTTGTGTCTTAGTTGTAAATTACTACAACTTGTAAATTATAAAGAATTCTCGTTAACCTTATGGTGCTCAGTGGTCAGTCACCAAGTTTATCTGGATAGTTAGATTACTTGGGGATGCTTTTGGAGTCTTAACTGTGAGCTTTATGAATTTGAACTTGGATTGAACAGACTGTGGACATCACTTACTACAGCATTATATCTAGTCCTGGATCCCCTGGGAGCTGGGAGGGAAGAGTGAGTGGGAGGTGAATGAAAAGGTTTCATGTCTAGATACTAGGTTATGCTGCTGTAAGATCTTTATTATGAACCGGATATCAGATCATAAGCCAGAAGAAAGGAAATCCAGGCAGACTTTTTCTTTGTATTATTTAAAGTCTTAATTACAATTTTGTGTTATAAATCTCACAACATACTTCTATGCATTTATACTTTACCATATTTTTAGTATATCCAGTAGATGTTCAGACTCGAGTTGAAGCTTTGAGCACTTGTATAGCTTCACCTTCAGAAGAAGCCCTGTATCTTTTATTTGTCCTCTTAAGCTCTCCTACCTTCTCTAGCAATCACTGAGACACTGCTGTCCTCTGTAGACTTTCTTGTTTCATAACTTCATGTATCTGTGACTTTTTCTGAGGTTAGTCAATTGTTAAGTCCACTATTTGCTGGTGATCCTTTGCTTTCAGCTATTTACTGTGGCACATGCTGCTTTACAAGTACATCCATTCTGGGTCTTTCACAGGACAGCTTCATGGGCAAGTGAGGTTTGTTCTGACTGGAGGACTATGCTTCCCAGTTACCTGCCTCAAGCCTACATTTGAGCTTGTAACACCAGTGAATCTGACAGTAATCCAACAGCTGCCTTTTACCACAACTGCCATATTTTAAATTTTTTTATGTCTATGTGTGTGCAGGTGTTCATGAAGGTCAGAAGGGAAGGCATTAGGGGTGGAGTTACAGGTGGTTGTGACATTCTTCTTGTGGGTGCTGGGAACCAAGCTGAGATCCTTTTGTAGAACAGAAAGCAGTCTTAACCACTGAGAAATCTTTTCAGCACCTCCAGTAGTTTGGGCTTGAACATCAGTTTATTCTTACAGATGAAGCCCATGAATATATTTGTAATTCTGTATTATGGTCTTTTCACCCTGAGACAAAAATCTTTTGAAGTTGGGATTAATTGCAAAGCTTGTTTTTTCCTAAGGTGTGTGTGTGCGCGGGCACATGGTTGTGTGTGTGTGTGTGTGTGTGTGTGTGTGTGTGTGTAAACATCACAGCATACATGCATGTGGAGGTCAGAAGACAATTTGGGGGGGTTGTTGTCTTTCTGTTTGATTGTTTGTATATATGTATGTTTGTTTTGCTGTTGCATTGTGTACTCCACACACTGATGTGTGATCTTTGGTGGTTTTAGCCAGTATCTTCCTCCCATTATTTATAGAGTGCTATAATTACAGATTGGCACCATTGCTTCCAGCTTTTTACATGGATTCTCAGTATTGGAATCTCAGCAAGTGCTTTTACCTGCCTAGTCATCTCCATGGCCCTCACAACTTTTGAACAACACCTTCACTCCTGGAATTAGCCCTTCAGTAAAGAGTAGGGCAGCATCTCTTAGCATCCTTGACTTGCCTCTTCCAGCACATAGCCTCTGCTCCATAAACTGAGGCAATATTATTAGCACCACAAACAGGGTAAAGTCCTTACCCTGTGTGAGACAGTGGAAGTAAGAAGACCTGTCTCTTGGCTACCCTTTCTTGAAACTTTTCCACAGCTACATGTAGATAGTGCAGAGTATCAGATGTTGATGTGCCCAGGCTCTTGTGGGAAGATAGCTCTGTGCCTGGGGCTGTAGGATTCCTGCAGTCTGGAGGAGGAGTTCCTTCTTAATGAACTGTGAGGCCATAAAGATGGGCATGGTTATGCTTCGTGCACCACACAGTCCATTGCTGTTCTTACTGGGTTCTAGTAGACTTTCTTAAGTAAATGTCTTTTATTGCTGACCATTAACAGTAATTTTTAAATGTCTTTTGTAATAGTCATCACCCTGACTGGGGAGCAGGTATGCAGAATGCGCTCCAAGTTAAATAAATGGGTTTTTAAATTACATTGCAAAATGATAGCTAACTTAAAGAATACTATCATAGAGTCTTATAAGCAAAAAACTAAAAAATGCCCTGTAGTGTTTGCATTTAACTTTTACATCCTAAAAATTCTTTATTGAATTGTGTTTGTGTGTGTGTGTGTGTGTGTGTGTGTGTGTGTGTGTGTGTGTGTGCGCGCGCGCGCGCGCGCGCACGTGCGCGCGTGCATGCACGTGAATGCCACATTTCTTAAGTAGAAGCAAGGAGACAGAAATATAGGGAAAAACAAATTCAAAGCTCAGATTTCTAAGATTTTGTCATAAGATTATTAAAATTTTTGGTAATACATAATAATGACTGGGATATTTAAATGCCCGCTTCTCATTTTACAGTATGTTATTCTTGAGCAATATCTTTATTCTAAATGCAGGAAGCTTTACTGCAGAGGAGGCTCTAACAGAAGCTTCTTACACAAAGCATGGATATGCAGACTGGACCTCACTCAGGCATGAATACTGGTCCAGACACATGCAGGCTTTAAAAAACTGTTTCTTTTTAAATTAGCAAACAAGTAATGGATCTTACTACTGACTTTCCCCGCAGCCTTTGTTGTTGACCGTTTTCCTCTGTCCGTCCCTTAACCCCCAAGGAACCGCATTCGTGGATTTGATTACTTTTCTCCATCTCCTCTTTCTTCAGACCCCCCCCCCACAGTGTTTTCTTTTCTTGTCTCATTACTCATATCCACGCTCACATGGATTCTCACAGAAATTAAAATGTAAAACCCAAATATGTGATAAAACATGTGGTATTTGTTTTCTGAAATCTGGGACCCAATGCTTAATATAGTTTCTAGTTCCATTTATTTTCCTGCAAATGCCACAATTTCATTTTTTCTTTATGGCCAGATAAAGTTCCAAAGTGTTTATGTGCCACCTTTCCCCATATCTGTTCATCTGTTGATGAACATTCAGATAGCAATAAAAAGGATGTGCAAGTGTTTCTCTGATAGAATTTAGAGTCTTTCCTCTGTGCATCCAATAAAACCTCAGCTTTTTGTCTTCAACTCAGAACTCTCCCTTCCATATTTGTGTGTCCAGGCTCCTGTTCAGTATTCCCACACTATTCAACACACTTGACGTAGCACATTAAAAACAATACACCAAAAAATCTACCGCAAACTCTGCCATACCTCCCAGATCTGAACTGTTAAACTTAACCCTAATTCTTAGCACGTTTCTCAGGAAATTCTATGACCTTTAAAATATATCCCTCTCCACCCTCCTGTGCCAGCATCATCCACACTATTTTTCTTTCTCTTGTGGGGTTGCTCTTCTTGCCTCTACCCTCGTGCTCACATAGTCTTTTCTCTTAAATGATACTGTTGGTCAAATATCAGATCACATATTTCTGCTCAGGACTCATCAATATTTTCTTTTATCCAAAGGAATAATCCAAGTTCTAATACTAATTTATGAAGGCTGTACATATTATTGCCTGCTTTGCCATTGTAGTCACCCTGGCTTTGTTGCCTCATTTTCATTTAATCAAACAGAAGGCAGTATCTGCTCCAATTTCTGCACTGACTGAAACTTTGTTGGGACCTGCAGACACAGTCCCTTGATCACTTCAGACCTTTGCGTTAGTGTCAGCCTTTCCTTATACCTTTGTTCCCTATTTCCAGATTTCAATATATTTTTCCTACCATGCTCTTGTTCATTCTCTACAGCAGTAAACAGACTAATATACAGAATTATAAAGCTACAGTTTATTTTGTTTTCTTATTACTATTAAAAAAAATCCACCAAGTCCAACAGCTTTGGCTGTGTTCGCTGATGTATCACGTAGTACAAAGAACAATTTGTTCGGAGATAATCACATGAAGTAGTATTGTTTTGGAAATTCTTGTAGGACATGTGTGCAATGCACTCATGTATGTATGCAATATTAGTATTTTTTCAAATGATTCTTTTTAAGTTGGGTTTATAGATTATATAGAGTCTATTGGCAAAAACACAGCTTTCCTTCACAAATGTGAGTTATTTGTGTATTTTTAGATTACTTTATCTAAATAGACATGCACTTAAAACTGCTTTTCAACTTCAGAAATGCTTACAGTAAATGCCAGGAGGTTGTGAACTTGCCAGAGTCTTAAGACTTAAATCTGGAATATATATATGGAAGATTTTTGACATTTAAAATCTAATTCAATCCTTTAATTAATCCTTAACATTGCTAATGAAGCACAAACAGATTGATATTCTATATTTCACAACAGCCAAATACTTATTTTAGAAAATATAGGTCATTTGTTTATATACAATAGAGTTCATTATTTGTAGCAATTGTATTTTAAAAATCACAAGATCTTAAAAATGCTTTGAAAATTCTTTGTGAAATAACATTTATTATTTTTTCTTGATAGAAGAAATTAGCTGAAATGTTTATCAAACTTTCTAAGTTTTCTGCAGAGAAAATAACTATTAACTTGTTATTATGAATGCTTACATCAAAATAAATACATTGTGCATTTGCATTTATAAACACTAGTAAGTATTACTTTTCTAACAGTAGGTAAAACACCAGAACTACTTAAACAGCCCTTTTCCTGTTGAGTGGTGGGGACTGAAAAGGACATAAGCATGGTGTTGTATACGGCCCGAGACTAGCGTGAGCATCACCTCACTTCTCTAACCCTTATATGTACATGTGTTTATACAGGTTAGAGTAGATTGACAGCTGCTGTGCATGAGGTGCTATTGTCAGGAGCTGTGGCACTGTAGACTTACCCTTGGGAGCAGACAGGAGTGTATCTGTGAACCCTATCTCCCACGGGTCTTTCTCATCCCCAGCCAGTGTGACATCTGTGCCTGATGTTATTTCACTTTTCCTTCTTGTGACACTAATGCCAAATGCTTCCAGGTCCTCCTGATAGAAAAGGATGCCTGTTTGTAACCGTCTGGATTTTAGTTTTTCATGGAGATGCATTCATCACCAGCTAATTGTCATTCCTCATCAACATAGCTCTGAGTTGATCAAAGTGCAAAATACTAAGCTTTGTAAGGGACTGAAAAAATAACTTCTTCAAGCTCAGGTTTTATTGTTGAGATGTGAGCTTTAAAGTATTTATCTGTGCTAGTTTTCTTCATAATCCTATCTAATAAAGCCATGTGTGTTAAGAAAATTGAATTCTGAAGTGTAGATGAATAATCTTGTCAGTCCAGGAAGCATATATCTCCAAGTAGGTAATGAGTCTTCATATATCATTCAGTCAGATGACGTTATGAAACAGTTGCGGTGTCAAATGTATATTAGAGCTTTCCCTTCCTCTCTGTCCTGTGTCAAATGCACTTTGAGGGGATGTGATACAAGCCTGTGTGAGAAAACATACTTCAAAGGTTTGATTCATTGTCACCTGACTTCTGAGTCATTAGTCTTTGAGAATTTTATCAAGTAACATTTAAAAACAGTAAGTTAAATATATGCTCCTTAGAAAACTGTTTCACATTTGGTTTTACGTGTGCCTCTGACCCTCTCTTTCCATCACATGCGGAGATGAGAGGGTGGAACATATTCATAATGGCCATGTGCTAGTCGGGTGTAGTCAGTATACTAAAGCATTTTTAGTTAAGAATAAATAGACTTGTATTAAAAATGATTTCACTTCCCTGGTTATAAGTTTATTGATCTCATGGTCTAACCACGGGGGGGGGGGGGGAGGAGTTAATAGAAACACCTAGGAACCCTAGTAAGCTGTGGTAGTGTGTAATGACAATCAGGCATCAGCTGGAATGACTCAGGTATTGTAAGATGCTTTTAACACTGCTTTGTCACACTCAGGATTTTTTTTTTCACAGTACTATCTTATCTGCATGATATATGATTTTATAATGGAGAAAGATTTTTAAAGTTTCCTCTTGTTTGCTGTTCAGAACAGTATAAACAGAGCAGGGAGTTTAGCCACAAATGATTTTTTAAAAACTGTCTTATTCTACTATTTTACACATAAGAAAAACTATAACAAAGTCTTGCTTTGTTGCCACACACTCTCAACACCTATTAATAAAATAAGAGTTATTTGTGGTATAGCACTAGAAAGAAGCCTCCATTTGACATGTTTTCACAGTTTACAAACTTACTTGGTGTTGCCTTCCTATTTGGATCCAATGTGAACTGTCTTAAAAGTAACCATTTCATTGTAGATGGGACTAGGGAGTCACCATCTGAAGTATTTGGAGTATGTTAGATTGATGGGACTTCTGTGTTCACGGATGTGCTTTATGGTTTGTCACTGTTGTCATTTTAGTCTATGCAAGGGAAACTTTCTGAGGAGAGGCTGAGCGCACAGAACACGGTGGAAGAGCTAGGAAGGAAAGAAGGAAGCCTTCAGAGACTAACCGAAGCGCTGCTTGAGGTGAGGATAACCCAGACCTCCTGAAAGCGTGGTTCTCCGCCTCCTTAAGATCAGTGCCTGCTCGGTACATATTAGACATAGAGCATGTTCAACTTGGAGGTTTGGCTTTGATGTGCTGATTAATTAAATTTATTAGGCTTCATAAGAAAATTATAACAAAAGATAAGTCTGTTTTTCTTATGTCTTCCCCTCATATGTTAGAATACAATTTTCATGACTTAACTAGGTATAGTCAAATTTTACACATTCACTAAGACCCAAAGCACGCAAAGGAGGCATAGACAGAACCTACAGATGTTCATGTATAGATCCTTAAGGGCAAGGGGACTGCACTGCTGCTGCTGCAGATCACACTTTCCTAAGTAGGGGCTGAAGCACTTGACCTCTGTTTAAGGACATTTACACACATATAGTCCATGTGTTAACCAAAGTGCTCAAATGGGTATTTTCTTACAGAACTACAATACTACAATCATGCCCAACAAAAAAATAATTTATTGATGTTGATAATAATTTCCCCACTTCACCAACTATTTGTTCAGTGGCTATGAAAGACATTATTCCTTCAAGGCCACCTATGCATTTCATTATAGTGTCTTATAAATCCAGTTCTTCTTAAAATACTGTCTTTTTGAAGCTCATTCATCATCTCCTAGACTTCTAGGTTGTCACACCTTTTAATTTGTCCAGTTGCTTCCTTAGTGGTACCATTTGTTCTTTACCCTATTTCTAGAAAACTAGCTATTAGAGCTAAAAGTTACAAGAAAATCATGTTAGTTTTTCTTGCCACAAACACTTTGTATTGCTGAAATTATGCCACATTTGATTACCCTCTTTAAGTGGCAAACAAATACTAATCTCTCTGAGTTAAAGTGGTGACAGCGTGGCTATTTTATCATAAAGGTAGAGCCACTACAAATAGCAGGTGATCTGTGGCACTGGATGAATATACTGTTTGCCATCATCTGTTTCCTTGATGGGTTTAGCTTCTACCAAGTTCATTGCCTAAATAAGTAGATGATTTTAAATTTTAGTTTTTCACATGTTCTTCATTTCCTTTGCCTTTATTAGTTAGCATTCATATATAAAAGCAATCTTTTTCTTATCAGCCTGGTCTATTAGTTATTCTGAAATACAGGCCCAGTTGGAAATCCTGTTAAGCTTACTTTTCATTGGCAGTTTTTAGTGTGAGGAGGGGGAAGATAGTTTTGGAGATAAGGATAACATTTTCTGAAGTTCCATCATGATCTGTGCTGATGCTTCCAGTTTTAGTCAAGTGCTTCGGAGACGCTGGCATTTCTTCCCCTTTCCTGTCATATTTATATTTCTTTGTGTCTTTAATCATAAAATTACAAAATTACTTTTTTTTTTCAAAATTAAATAGTTGTAGTTTTCTCCAGTGGAGTCTCACTGGGTCGATTGGCCCCGGGCTGGTTGACTGACGTGAAACAAGCTCAGTGGCATTGCTGTGGACTCTCTGCCTCATTTGGAGCATTGGGGCGCTTTATCTTCTTGGTCATTCTTATATATTTTGGTTTCTGTTCTATGGGCAGCTTATGGGGGGTTGATGTGTGCGTGGGTTCCGTGTGAAGGGGACATGGTGAGGAGATGGGAGGAGTTCAGGGAGGGGAAAGTGATCAGAATATATTGTATGAAAACCTTTTTTCCATTAAAAAAAGGAGACGAAAGAAAAGAAATAGTTCCAGTACAGTTGAGTCACTTGTGCTACTTAACAGCACCCAGAATGAGGCTCCCACCCAAATGGGCTCCACTACAGGGAATTCATCCACAGTCAGTCTGCTTGTTAGTAAAGGAACTCTAAGACCCCAAGGCTGCTGGGGTGTGATCCTTCTCTTTGTTTATTATGGATGTCAAATGGCACAGAACAGACAGACCTGTAAATATATAGAGATCTGGGGTTTTTTCTACTGAATGTGTGCAATTCAGTTTGGTTAAAGTAAATACACTAGGCTGTTTGATAACAGACTTGTTTTTAGACTTCATATAAAATGTTAAGCTGTATATATGACTTTTGAATATCTTTTCTCTGTTCTAACAAATGGCTTTCCCCCCTCTTTATCCACTACAGTACCAAAGACAAACAGGAGAGACATTCTCCTTACTGGACCAGGGCCAGGAAGCAGAGCAGTCTGGGCTGCAGACCCTCCGTTCTAAGTGGCCTCTCTTTGATCTGACTGTGATTGACCAGCTGTTCAAGGAAATGTCCTATTGTTTGTTTGACTTGAAAGCATTGTGTAGTATTCTTAATCAACGAGCTCAGGGCAAGGAGCCTAACCTTTCATTGTTACTGGGAATCAGATGTAAGTACTGATGCCTTGCCCTTATTCTAGCTGTTGGCTTTGTGCTCTCCTTTTTTTTTTTTTTGGCTTTATACGTCTCTAACTCATTTGCTGGTTCATTACTAAAACTGATGTAAACTTATGGAAGCCAGTAAGGGCATAGCTGCAGAATGCCTAGAGATGTTTCCTACACTGAGTGAATGTGTACCTGCCATGCTAGTTAGCAGTGCTCACTCTTCCAAAAGTAGGGGTTCTTACTGTTGCTTTTCTGTGGTATTTACACAGATGAATGGGCCAGCTGTGTATCGACTGTATAATTGTAAGATAATTCTCACTGCTTTGTCAGAACTGTGTCCTGTGGCTGAGTGTGAGTGCCTGTCATTTCTCCCCCACAGACATGCTGCCTTTGCCACACATGGCTCTTCTCCTCCTTTGTGACATCCCTCTACTCTCTCATTCTTTCCCCTTCTCCCAGAAACTGTGTCAGAGTTGCCACAGTAATAAAGTGAAATGACCCTCTGTGGGAAGTTCCTTTGGTAGAGTGCCCATCTCTTTGTGTAGTTCCCAGGAGTAGAATATTATCTTGTTATCTTTTTAATAAAGAAAAAAGTAAAAAGCCTAAAAACAGGGTAAGGCTATATGAAAAAGTTTACAGTTGAACACATTCTATTGAATGTTTGCCTCAGAATAGTTCTTATGTGGCAAGAGGATATTTCTATTTTCTCCAAAACTTATTCTACCATATTACTGAAAAATGGGTATTTTGGCTTAAAACAAATGCTCTTAACGAATTCACTAGTTAAATAAAACATGTATTAAGCAAGGTCAGCAGAATTTTACCTTCATTTTATAGAGGTATGTTGTTCACATACCTAAGTGTAGGCATGTGAAAAAATACTAGTTAGTATTAGTCAGACACCTTAATGGTGTGGATACTAAGTTATGTCCTGTCAGTGTCGAAAATTAACCCTCCTCACACATTAACTGAATTATTAGATCTATGCAGTAAGTGCTGTAATTGAGATATGATCAAAGAACAGTGCTAACAGGAATAAAAATGACCAAATATACATTGGCAGGGCCACAAAGGCTTCATGGATCTTAGAGAAGATTCCAGATGGACACTGACACTGGTTAGAATGGGTCTCTTGGAGGAAGAAACAGAAGTTCACATATAAAAGGCTTCAGTGACTTATAATTGGTTTCCCTTCAGTTATTTTATAACTACATTTTAGTACAGCATTTATTAACCTTTACATTAATAGAGTTATGCTAATAGGAATGTGATGAGGGTTCCAGGCTCTTGACACCTTCATCACCACTAACCCCTGGCGTACACTCTTCTCAGGCTTTCAAGCTCAAACTTCAAGTCCTTACCTTATATTTGGCACGGTGAAATTCTGTCCAGCCAGCTACTTTGTCAAGAATCAATGATGTGTTTGAACCACTGTCTCATGATTCCTTAGGTTGTCTGTTGGCAGACCTACCCCACTCTAAATTCTCTGTCTCCTTGGTTTTCATGACATCATTCTCCCATGTTCTACTTCCACCTTTATGACTGCTTAGCCTCAATATTCTATGGACTTCTCTGCAGCTCTCTTAGTGGGTTAAGCTGGGCACACCTTTATTCCCAGCATTTGAGTTGCAGAGGCAGGTGGGCCTTTGTTAGTTGAAGATCAGCCTGGTCTACAGAGTGAGTTACAAGACAGGCAGCTACATAGTGGACCCTGTCTTGAAAAGAAGTGATACTGGTGTACACATGAACTATCAGTCAGTGGTGTTTTCATTCTTTCTCCATTTAGTCCCTATTCTCTGTGAATACTTTCTTGTTTTTCAAATCTTTTTCTGTTATTAGAATACTTTCCCACATACCAATACTGATCTCTCACCCTGTCTAGACGGTGTCTTTGATCTCCTGGTTATAGTCAAGTCTTATCTATATATATCCCAACTATTTCTAGACATCGGAGACTTGATGTGACTGAAGGAGAAGCGCAGTTAGACCCATACTCTGCCTGCCTGTTCCTCTGGGAGCTCTTCCCAGTCCCTGACCCTCAAATCGATGACAGCTGAGTTCTACTAGAGCTAACATTTGCCATTATATCAGACATATTCAGGCTCACACATAGCCTCCTTTCCCTACCCAGTTTTCATACTATTGCCAGTGTTTTGTCTAGACGACAAATTGTTCTTCCTAATATACTCCCTGTGAAAGAAAAGGTTCTACCTGTCTCTGAAGCTCATTTCTTATGCCTCTTCTCACATGTAATGTGTATTCTACTCTTTTGTGGCCAGGTATTAATTTTGTTTCTCAAATTCTATCAGGCTGCTTTATTTTGTGCTTCAGTGGCCTACCAATAAAAAGTCCCAGCCACATCTCCAGTTAGGTCTCTGTGTCTTTGGTTCATGGTGAGTCATCTGCACTATATCTACGCTCAGTTGTTTATGGAATTGTTCGGAAAGCATTGAGAGTAATTCATTGACTTTTCCATTCAGCGTCACACCTTGATCATGGCAAATGGTCATTAGTGTTTCAAAAGCAGTTATTTGGCTACTGATCCAGAGGAAGGAGGAGTTTATTTCACAGTTTTCTCAGCTGTTTATTGGGACATTCTTAAAGGAGAAGCTAGAATAGGTAATTAAAAGCCAGCTGACTAGGGCCTCACCTCATTATTCAGACATCGGGCACTCTGTAGACTTGACTCAGTTGTTTGAGATTATAGGGTCCTATAATACTCTGACTCCATCTTTTGAAACTAATGTCTGCATGCCAGTTAAATCACTTTTTGTAATCATAAAATTTAAGATATTTTCTCTATGCAAATGATGTTTAGATTTTGTTAATGGGAAAGAATTAAGTACTCTAGTGTAGCTTGAAAAGAAAAGTGAGAGCACATTCTTTTCACTTTGCTAATATTGCCATCCATCAAGCATGCTGAATACATTTTAACTAGCAGTGTTTGTTAAGACTGCATAGGTAGGGTCTATTTAATATCAAATAATGTATAATTCAAACCTAAGCCTCACTGCTATTCATTGTACAGCATCATGTTCCCATGATGAAGGTGAGAATCTTGAAATGTCTATTCAGAAATGTGAGATGTTCTCTCCATGCTTTCTTTACACAGCAATGAACTGTTCAGCCGAAGAGACTGAAAATGACCATGGCCCAGATGCACTCACTAAAAAGCTCTCGGAAGTGTGTCAGTTACGGAGGGACATCGATGAATTAAGGACTACAATATCAGACCGCTATGCTCAGGACATGGGAGACAACTGCATTACCCAGTGATCAAGAGTTTGTCCACAGCAACAATGATCCATTGTGAAATGCTGCTGTGTTAGACTCCTTTGTTTCTTTTTAGGACTTAGAAGGGAAAGGTGAAGCTCCCTGTGGGTACTTCGGTTTTGTTGTTGTTAGGTTTGCTTTACTGAGAAAGTTTGAAGAGGCTGATCAAATCTGGCAAACAATCATGTTACTATTTGAAAAATGAGATAATGTCTGCAAGAAAAAGAATAAACCAACCTGCATTTTCAAACTACTGATTGTAGGACCAAGCTGTGAACAAGGCTCTTCAGATAAAGGCATATAGGGTTTTCTTAATGCTATCGTTTTGTGTATATAAATGTAAGTGCTCATTTGTTCTCTTGCTTGATCACACTGCCTCTGTCTATCTTTCTGTGTCTCTGTGTGTGCATGCCATGCATGTGCATTTGCATATGCATGCACTCTATTCACATTATAATATTTCAAGGGTCAAAGCAAGGCTTCAAAAGGCACACACTGTCAATTTTTCATTTTGTAATTTTATAGATAGGCTGACTAGATCCAATACCAGAGCAGTGTTCTAATAGAGAATCATTAGTGCTTTTAACAGTGACTGTATTGAGGTGGTGCAATTGTGAAGTTGAGCTGATCTTGGCACTGAAGACAGCTATTTCTTCCAAAGTGGTCATAGATTGCCTCAGCAGTGACACACTGCTGTGATGATTTTTTCATTGGCTTTGTAGTTTATATATAAGAAAAGTAATTGCAATTAATGTCAGCATTCCCCTTACTATTTGCAGTATTTATTTGATATATATATATAAACAGAGCCATATAAAATTAGGAGGAGCCCTCTGAGGCCTTCAGTGACTATTATAAAAAGAAAGCTGATAAAGTAACTCTGGCAGAGTAGCTTTTTATCCACATTTCAGCACTCACATTAAACAGTGTTATGCCAGCTTTACACTACTTTAAGAGAAAACCAACTCATTATTCATATATAAATTAACAATAACATAAAACAGAGCCTAAGTCTCAATGATATTTTAATTTCTTTATTAGATTTGTCGCATTACAAACAGCTTATCATGGAATATGATATTGCTTAGATTAGTTCATCTGGCGCACAGGGTACTACTATGAAACACAACTCATCTGAGCAGATACACAGACATTTAAACTTCAAATAATATTTTTGTGTATCATTTTGTGTTTTAGGAAGATTATATATTTTATTGATAGCTGGAAATTCATTACAATATTTTTAATTCAGGCAGAACATTACCTTTAATACTTTTGTTTTCTTTTTTTTCCTTCCTTCTTAATACAACCCAATTTTCTTCAGGCAGGACTTGACAGGTGGAAGAGTGAAGGGTGTAGAACCAGCAGGATAGTACTGTTAACTGAGACAACACACATACCTGCTTTCTTGCTAAGCATGTTCTGGTATAAAGCTTGCTCCTAGAAAAGATTTTTTTCTTAATCCCAACAATGAAAATGTAGTGGGACAGGCCTTTGGAGAAGATTGCTCAGGAAGATGCGCAGTTCAGAACAGGCCTATATTCTGCTTTCCGTAGTCATTTGATAGTTATATTTCTGTAGTTGATTATACTACATCATAATGACAGGTTTCTCTTACTTAGTGCTAAATCCACTCTATTCCTTGTCTTGGGATCTGGCTACTAATAAATCAGTGTGTTGAAGTGAATATACATCCCAACTTTCTAACTCAGAGAAATTCTTAGCCACTCTAAGAAGTTGGCTCTTTGAAAATGTGTACATTGGGTTTTAAGACTAATGTTTTGATGACAATCAAGAATTGTTGCAAAAATATATGCCATGCAAAGCATAATGTCTGTGTAGATGATCCTGAACTGTAAAGTCAGATAATAGTGTCTACACGGATTAGCCACAGTGCAGCAAGTAACAGATTTACCTTCTCTTTGGATAGAGTCCTCACTGTCTGTTATGATATCAGAAATAAGCCCACCTAAAACTATAGCACTATATAGCAACCACTGCTGACTTGTGTTAGCATATTCTTACATCTCCTAAGATTTTAGTTTTATGTTTTTGAAGTTTTATAGTTACTGTTTTTTAGGCAAATTTATGGTCATATATTTTAATATATATTTGTGTGTGTGTATGTATGTATATACATAGAGATATGCATGCATACTTTTTTGGCTACCTGCAATAAACAATTTTTCTTTTGGCTAGTTTTCTAAAACTTAAAGAATTTAATTCACATATCTTAGAATAAAAATTTTTAATTAAAAATTTATCAAAATTTACTGATACATTTCAGTTTCTAAATTGTGTACTACCATTTAAAAGACATTCAGGTGTGATGGATTCTGATTCAGATTTTTATCCAAGGACTAAAAATTACTAGTCTCTTATTGGAGTCTAGAGTTAATGAAGGATTAAGTAAGTAGTGAGTTGTCAGCTTTGGAGGAATTTTGAGGAAGAGGAACTGGTTGTGCTCTAATTAGAGAGCATTTTATTTGTTAGAAACATCTCCTTCCTGAAGACACACCCTTATTAGAACAGTAATAATATCACATCACATTGAAAACAAAATTCACCATTAGGTCAAGTAAGGTGGCAAACAGCAATTCTGTAGTGTTTGATCCCCATTTTGAAGGTGGGAATACATGGAAGTTACTATAGCAACATACGCCTAAAATAAAAGGAACTTAAATTTAAAGTAAATCTATCTGTAAATGTCCATATTTAATGAACTTTCTTTTCATTTATACTTTTGGATATAGAGTCTTTAGTTTCCTAGGGAGTGTTACACAGTATTTTATTTCTTAGTCTGTTCAAGCTGAAGCCATTCGAACACCTAGAACAGAGGTAGACTAACAGTTGCCGCAGGAAAGACACTGGTCACCTATGCAGGTAAAACTAACTGAATCAAGGGCACAATAATGGACTGTCCTTGCATTTGATTTAGAAAAATAGACTTAAACTTTGTACATTTTCAATGACCTCTGATTTTAAGATTGTAAGTCTTAACTAGGTAAATATACAAGAATTTTATTTTTACGAGCATGGTCCCTTTTAACATTTGGAATAAGAGTCACTGTTTAATGTTAGCATTATTATATCTTAGTGATGGTTGTGGGGTTGTAATTTTGTGAAACTAAATTGAACTTTTGGTAGCTTGTTAGGAAAATTCAAGAGCTAGAAATCATTGCAAAGATGAATATTGGACAGCTGGATTTAGAAGCTTATGAGGAAATACTGCTCTTGTTTCAGATTCGGTAGGAATCTCTACAGGATGTTTGTAAAGGGACTGTTTCATCTGAGTATGCTCTTTAAAAATCAGCAGTAGTTTATTGAGCAACAGAAGCTGAGCACCCAGGCTATTTTGCACAGTACTGTTCAACTCTAGCAAGCTTCTGGTTTGGAATGCTGGAGTTCTGTCTAGATTTCTGTCACAGGATATGTAATTACAGTGATAGGATGTTCTTTGAATGACCACACATAACAGATGACATTTGGGGACACCAGTAGCCCTTGCTTCCATTTTGGCCCCATTTCTGACAATTCTTTTCAGTGTTCACAAACTAGAGAAACTGTCTCCTGTTTGGTATAAAGAGTAAAATTTTTAACTTTACCTCCCAAAATAACACATTGATAGTAATTGCTGTATGTATGAATCTAATCATGAAGGGATGATTTGAGATCTCTTAATATTTAAATGAAATATTGAATATAATAGAATGTACTTTGAAATCAAGAAGTCATCGGCAACATGGTTGCAGCTGCATACAGAGAGAACCTTTTGTGCCTTTTGCCTGCAGTGTTTATTTCTCTTACATGAGCTATAAGAATGTTGATTATTGCACCTTGTTCTTTAGTAAATAGACTTAAGAGTTTTTCTAAAAAGAGCCATTTCTTCTTAGCTGATAATTACCTTAGTAAACATGAGAGGATGTATCATATTTGGATGTGTTTGAAGCTCAGCCTTTTCTATATAGAGAGCAGGAAATTCCTTTAATGTATTCATTTGTATGTATGTGTGTATTTATATATATTATATATATGTAGTAATTTAAATACTTAAGCGTGAAATGACATCATGTTGGCATAGTGACCAGAAGTAGTAAGGTGCTAGATGGTCACATTAAAAGCACAGCAGAGTGTGCAATCAGTCACTGACTGGTGGGTTTGTAAACTAGGTTCAGTTTTTGGACCACCAGAATACCTCATGTGTAAATACAGTGTTCATGACTCAACTGAAATATAGTTATTGTAAAAAAAAAAAAATGTGAAGCCACTGGCTGGCTTATGCCTCCTTTTTGTTTTTTCTCCTTTTTGGAAAGGAGTTGTTTGGGGTTTTTTTTTAAATAGGGTTTACAGCTAGAAATTTGAATGCCAAAGTTCTATTTATTAAACTAAGAAAAAAGTTTTCAATGTTAATGGCTAGTATTTTTCCACTGGACTATTGTTTGTTGATGTTGGAATTTGTATTTACAGAGAAATAAATTTTTTACAAAAATATTTGTCATTGTGGTACCTAGTGTTGCTATAAGAATATATTTGAAATTCCAGTCTCTCTATCCCAAGTTCTCAATGACAAAAATATGTTGACTTGACGTTTAAGTAAAAGTTTTCTATAAATACATAGAACATTTGACTAGAATATAAGACTTCTATTTTCTAAGTATGTCTTATTTCATTAATTATAAAGCATTTCCTCAACATCTTTCTGGAAAGGTAAAGAGATTTCCCACAACAGGTGTCATAAATATGAAGTCAAGACTGTGTGCATCTCGGCTGCAGTGCTGTGCTCCCTTAGAGACTGTGCACATTTCAGCTGCTAGTGCTGTGCACCCTTAGGGAGTGTGCATTTCTCAGCTTGTCAGTGCTGTGCTCCCTTAGGAACTGTGTACATGTCATCTGCTATTGCTGTGCTCCCTTGGGGACTGCACATCTCAACTGCTAGAGTTGTGCTCCCTTAGGAATTGTGTATGTCTCAGCTGCTATTGCTGTGCTTCTTGGGAACTGTGTATGTCTCAGCTGCTAGTACTGTGCTTTCTTAGGGACTGTACATTTTAACTGATTGTTCTGTGCTCCCTTAGGGATGCTGTACATCTAGCCTATTGATTTGCTCCCTTGGGGATTGTACATCTCAGCTTCTAGTGCTGTGCCCCCCCCCCACTGCTAGTGCTGTGCTGCCTTGACTGTGTACATCTCAGCTGACAGTGTTGTGTTCCCTTAGGGACTGTGTGCATCTCAACTGCTAGTACTGTGCTCTCTTAGGGTCTGCATTCATCTCAGCTGACAGTCTGTGTTCCCTTAGGGACTGTGCCCATCATAGATGACAATGCTGTGCTCCTTTGAGGACCTTTATAACCCTATTGAGATCAGAAGCCATCCCAGTTATCCAACATATTTGGCTTCAGTTTTCCAAGTTGGGCAAATGAGTCAAATATTTTCATCAAAGAGTGAGACTTTGCTGAGATGGTTACGAATGTGGGGCTTTCCAGTTCATTTTGGTTTGCCAGTGTCAACTCAGCTATGTCCTTAGAATGGACACTGCAGGCTCACTGTCTCAAGGAAGCTGGCCAATCTTCAGGTCCATGGCGTCTTTTCTAGCACAGCTTACTTTCCATTATAGTCCTGAAGGAAGGCCACCCCCCACCACCACCCATTGGACCATGTAACCTACATTGATAGGCCATCTGAGAAATTAGGAGGAAACGTTTAAATCTTACAGTCCTCTGAAAATGAAATCACTCCATTTCTGAACATGTGAGATATACTGAAAACATTAGCAGTATCTACATTAAAATTAGATCTCAAATAAATAACCTGATTATGCATCTCGGTATCCTGAGGGCTGGGGAGCCAAACCTTTTTTTTTTTTTTTTTTTTTTTTTTTTTTTTTTTTTTTTTTAAGATTCTGCCTTTAACAAATCTTACTCTGAGCCCTGGGCTACTAATTTTTGTTTTTATAAATGTAGCTGAGAACATGCCATTTATCAGTCTCTGCATGAGCATTTGCTTTTGTTTATCTCAAGAAAAGATGTTAGATATCTCAAGTGCCTAAGTTTCATTTCCTGCTCAGAGTGCTATATGTTTATCTCTAAGCTTCTGTTCAGAGGTGATCTATAGATTGACACATACAAGTAGATAGATAAAGTGATTGCATCAATATTTTATTAAAGAGAGTTTTTAGCAATATATCTTTATAAAGAAGCAAAAAAATACACAATGGAAAAAGCATCTTCAACAAATGGTATTGATCTAACTTGACGTCTACATGTCGAAGAAGAATTTATCACCCCTCACAAAACTCAAGTCTAAAGACCTCAACATAAAACCAGACACCTTGAACCTGATACAGAATTAGGGAATAGCCTAGGTGCATTGGCACAGGAGACAACATTCTGAACAGTGTACTGATAATGTAGGTAATAAAATCGACAAAAAAAAAAAAATGGGACCTCATGAAACTAGGAAGCTTTCACAAGGCAAAGGACACTGTCAGTAGGACAAACTGGCAGCCTACATAATGGGAAAAGATTTCACTAATCCCACATCTCACAAAGGGCTAATATCCAAAATATATAAGGGACTCAAGAAAAACTACTTTGAGATTCCATCTTAGACCTGTTAGAAAGGCTAAGATCAATAACACAAGTGACGTTTATGCTGGTGAGGATGGATGTGGACCAAAGCTGTGGTAGTTTGAATGTAATGTGCCCCCATAGTCTCATAGGGAGTGGCACTATCAGCAGGTATGGCTTTGTTGGAGGGAGTGCGTCACTGCCAGAGTGGGCTTTGAGGTTTTCTATGCTTAGAATACTGCTTGGTGAGTCAGTCAGTTGATTTCTTGTTGCCTATAAGATGTAGGACTCAGTTATTTCTCAAACACTGCATCTGCCACCATAGTCCCAGTTGTGATGATAACGGACTGAAACTCTAAGCGAGCTACTCCAGTTAAATGGTTTCTTTATAAAACTTGGCATGGCCATAGTGTCTCATCACAGCAACAGGAAACCCTAAGACAAAGGGGAACACTCCTTCATTGCTGGTGGGAGTGCAAACTTATAAAGCCATTATGGAAATCATTATGGCGATTCCTTAGAAAATTGGGCATTGTGGGATATGTTTCATCTCAGCCCCAGCAGCCAGCCAGCAGGGTAGAAGTCCTGAAGGAAGGCCACCCCCCCCCACCACCCATTGGACCATGTAACCTACAAGACCAACTGCCCCAAACCCACTGAAGGCATCATCTTCTCCCAGTCATCATCCCACACAAAATCATCAGCCCCTAGGGGCATAAGCACCAACTGTTGTATCCAGAAGTTTTCCTGTGTTCTGCAGCTGTTTGGTCCCAAATAAACATATAGAGGCTTATTAATTACAAACTGTTTGGTTTATGGCTCATGCCTCTTGCTAGCTAGCTTTTTCATCTTAGATTAACCCATTTCTATTAATCTATATATCACTATGTGTCTTGTGGCTCTACCTGTGTTCCATTACATCTTGCTCCCGTGGACAGATTGCATCGTCTCCCTCAATGCTGCCTTGCTTCTTCCTGTCTCTCTTAGATTCTACACCTGGCCCAGGGTAGCAATAAATATTCACAGCTCACAGAAAGATCATCCCACAAAAAACTGTACCAATGAGAAGAAAAGCAGCCTTCCCATGAACAGCCCTTTCTGCCAACATCAGCAGATCTGTAAGCACAAGCGCCACACACAGAAGTTGGGAGAACATACATGAGCAAAACTACACCAGTTGGAAGAAGACTCCATTGGCACAGACACAACCCACACCAGTTGGAAGAAGAACTGGATGATATGCTGGATCGAGGCACCCCCCCCACCCCCCCCCCCACACACACACAAACCTCAGCCGAGAATCCTGTTGGACCTGAAAACCAGCTAGTCACCAGAACCCTTGGCCATTCAGGCCAGAAGCCAATAAAGGAAACAGACAATAAAGGAACAAAAGACCCATCCAACAAAGACATCACAAGAATACCTGTTCCTATAATTATCCCAAACTCAGATGGGTAACTGGCAGTGTAAGAATACATTCAACAACATAAAGAACAATACTGCACCTGAACCTATTGTCTCTACAACAGTAAGATTTGAACATCCCAGTGCAAATGAAGCAGAAGAAAATAACCTTAGAAATAACTTTCTGAAGATGATAGAGACTCTTAAAGAAGAAACAAAATTTCCCTTTTAGAAATGGAGGAAAAGACAAAACATTGGGAGAAATCAATAAATCACTTCTTAAAAAATCCAAGAAAAAACACTCAAACAGGCCAAGGAAGCAAAGAGTTCAAAACTTGAAAACTAAAACAGAGGCAATATAGAAAAGACAAACAGAAGGGATTCTGGGAATGGAAAATCTGGGTAAACAAACGAGCTACAGATGCGAGCATAGAATACAAGAGATGGAAGAGAGAATCTCAGGTATTGAAAATACGACAGAGAAAATAGGACATTGGTCAAAGAAAATGTTAAATTTAACAAATTCTTAACAAAAAATATCCAAAAAATCTGGAACAATGTGAAAAGACCAAATCTAAGAATAATAGAGATAGAAGAACTATCTCAGTTCAAAGGCACAGAAAATATACTCAAACTTACTGAGGAAAGCTTTTAACCTAAAGAGGGACATGCCCATAAAGGCACACGAAGCTTACAGAACAACAACAAAAATCCCTCGCCATATAATAACCAAAACATTAAACATACCAAATAAAAAATATTAAGAGCTGCAAAGAGTTACAACCAACTTCTCAATAGAGACTCTGAAAGCCAGAAAGTCTTAGACTTACTGCAGACTCTTAAGAGAGACTACCACACCCAGCAAAATTTGTCAATCACCATAGATGGAGAAAACAAGATACTCCACGACAAAACCAGATTTAAACAATCCACAAAGCGAGCCCTACAAAAAGGGCTGGAAAACTTCAGTTAGCTGCACACGTGAGAACACAGGCAAAGGATAATCTTTACAGGAGTTAACAATCACTGATCATTGATATCTCGATATCAGTGGACTCAATTCACCTATAAAAAGGCACAGGCTAACAGAATAGACATGAGAACAGGATCCGCCCTTCTGCTGTATACAAGAAACACATCTCAGCTTCCAAGACAGACATTACTTCAGAGTAAAGGGTTAGAAAAGAATTTTCAATCAAACGGACCTAAGAAATAAGCTGGTATGGCTATCCCAATATCTAACAAAATAGACTTCAAACTAAAATAAATCAGAAGAGATGGAGAAGTACATTTCATATTCATCACGGAAAAATCTATCAAGATAAAAGTCTCAATTCTGAACATGTATGCCCCTAATACAAGGGCACTCACATTTATAAAAGAAACATTACTAAAGCTTACATTATACATTAACCCCCAGTCACTACCAATGGGAGATTTCAACACCTCCCTATCACCAATGATCAGTCTGCCAGACTGAAACTTAACAGAGAAATAAGGGATCTAGCATGTTGTAACTCAACGGGAATTAACCAACATTTCACCCAAACACAAAAAATATACCTTTTACTCAGCACTTCATGGAACCTTCTCTGAAACAGACCACATACTCAGCCACAAAGCAAATATCAACAGATAAAAAAAAAAAAGTTGGAATAACTCCCTTTGTGGTGATACATTGTGTATCTAATACAGTGTACCTGAAATAATAGAGAGCAGAAACATCCACAGATTTATCCATGAAGGTCAGGGAGTGGTGACCCCATGCCTATAACCCAGCACTCAGGAGGCAGAGATCCTCTGTAAGTTCAAGGCCAAACAGAGCCAAGTGGTGTGCCTGTACTTGTCAAAATTGGAAAACCCAAAAGAAAGGGACAATTTTCTGGATAAGTACCACACAGAAAATTAAATCAAGACCAGATAAACAATTTAAATAGATATATAATCCTTAAGGAAATAAAAGCAGTCTTTAAAAGTCTCCCAACCAATAAAAGCCCAGGAGTAGATTGTTTCATCAAAAAATTCTACCAGAATTTCAAGGTTAACACCAATAATCCTCAAATTGTTCTACACAACAGAAACAGAAGAAACATTACCAAACTTTTTGTGAAGCTACAGATACCCTGACACCCAAACCATATACAAAGCTGCAACAAAGGAAGAGGATTCAGACCAGTCTCCCTCATAAATAGTGACACAAAAATATTCAGTAAAACATTAGCAAACTGAATACAAGAATACATTAAAAAAAATCTACTATGATCAAGTAGTCTTCATCCCAGAGATGCAGGGATGGTTCCACACATTAAAATCTATCCGTGTAATCTGCCATATAAGCAAACTGAAAGAAGGAGGAGGAGGAGGAGGAGGAGGAGGAAGAGGAGGAGGAGGAGGAGGAGGAGGAGGAGGAGGAGGAGGAAGAGGAGGAGGAGGAGGAGGAGGAGGAGGAGGAGGAGGAGGAAGAAGAAGAAGAAAATACTGATCTCTGATTAGATGCTGAAAGAGCCTTTGACAAAATCTAACACCTATTACACGAATTCTGTTTGGTACTATAATAAAAACCTGGAGCCAGATATTGAGGAAAAGCTGGGACTCTCAGAGAGAGAGAGAGAAACAAACCAGAGCCACTTCTCATCCACCAACTCCTCAAGCCTGTCTCCATGGACTCTTCCAATTCCAAACCTCTCTCTCCTCAGCCCTCCAAGGCAGGGTCCAGGAAAGCTGCACTCCCCCCTTCCCCCGCTCCCGCCATGCAACAGCTATCTTATTTTATCCCTAAGGCTACGATTAAAGGCGTAGGTCACCACTCCCTGACCTGAGCTCTGTGGTTGATTCTCCTCCATTCCAGACTAATTTTATTAAGTATATATCACTACATATTCCCTTTTGTGTCAAAAGTTTTAAAAGGCTATTAATTAATATCAGAAAACTACATACAATAGGTACAACAATTAATTATATACAATATATATACAAGTAATAATTACATGAATACTGTCCAGTCCATTAACAATTGACAAATCCCAAGAAAATATTCCATTATTTGACCTATTTTGGTGAGTCCACAGGATTGTACCTAATTCACTTCCTATCTAACTGATATTACTAACTGAAAACTATCTTTTGAGGTCGCTTAAACTTGTACACTTTAACTTCTTAGTAAGTTTCTTTTCTAAAATTGTCACTAGAAAACTATAACTATCTTGTTTTCAACTCCCTCAGAGACTTGAGAAAGAAAGAATATAAACTGAGTAAACAGGAAATACAAGCGAGCGACTTCCCAAAAAATGTGAAAAATGAAACTTCTGGTTGTCTCAACAGTCACCCAAGGTTCCTCTGCAGTGTTGGGGCATCCATTTTCTGCAGCCAGGCCTAGCTTACCTGACAGACTTCTCTGTGAAGCAAGATATTGTTCAAAATATTCCTACCTTTCCCTGGCAAGGTTCAACAGTCCTTTCTTGTGTGTCCTGCTTGTCCATTTTGGACATCATGTTGTTAGTAGTTGAGGTAAGGGCACTTTCTTTAGCCACAAAGAAAGTCAATTCCATAAAGAGTTTTTTCAATGTCAGTCATCTTCTCTGAAGTAGATTGGTGTTGCTAAGAGCAGACATGTCTCATTGTCATAAAAATAAAAAGAACCTGAAAATATCTTAAATGCCATTTTCTGTAGATTTCTGAAGTGTTTGAAGAAGACCTGTTCATCTAAAATACATCTCTGTTTGACCTTGAAAACATATCTAATATGAGTATAAGTTTGGTTGTAAGGTCTAATGTGGTGGTATTCAGGTGTCAGCTGATACGATCCAAGTATGTTTACCCAGGGTCCTGGGCTCCTGAAGGGGGAATGGCCAACCCCATTGATAAGGGGCTGCTGGGACCGGGAAAAGCCTGTTTGTCTGGTTCCTGGATGTTGGAGAGACAGGTTTCGAATCCATCGTCCATCGTTCCAGACCCCAGTCCCTGTTCAGGCTCCACTATAAGCTGTTACCTATATCGTGAGTGTTGGTTTATATTTTAACAAATATTAATCTTGGACTGATGCCTTCTAAGTATAACTCTGCCTACAGTCTCACTTCTAATTTGCATTTCTTTGTGTTCTAATTAGGTGGTCATAATAATTTTCAAGGTCTAGCAATTTGTATTACATTGATAGATGAAATTACAGGTGTAATGTTAAACAAGAGTAGAAATATGCATACAGTGACAAACTTAATCTCAACTTTGTATCATACACAATTTGTGTACAATATTTAAAATCAAATCCAGTGTAAAATATTTAAAACTAGTAATTGCTTTTAAAAGTAGATTTAGTAATCTACCCTTATGTCCTATCATATCTCTATTCCTATTTTCTCAGTAGATTCAATAATCTACCCTTTTATCCTGCCATAGCTACATTCCCTTTTTACTTTTTCTTTTCTTTTTTTTTTTAAATTAAGAATCCTGGATCTAATCTCCCTTGTTCAACTTTTTTTCTAACCACAACCAATAACAATTTGTAACCAATGACCCTAAATAATGGCAATTATCCAAAACCCATTGAAAGACCAAAACTGCCCACCTAAACTCTTATGAATGTGGGCATCGTATTTCTAAATTTACTTCTTGCTGTCTGGAGGTGATGGCATATTTATGGAATCTTGAAAAAAAATGTTTATTGTCAAGTCCTGAGATAAGCAGTTGTATCATTTGTTGTCCAGTCTTTGCATAACGAGAAAGTGCACGACTTGTTTCAAGTCCTGGCTATAGTAGTCTGTGAAGCTGGTTCATCTCAGTGAGCCGCCTGAAAGTTGTTCTGAGCAATTTGGAGTCCAAATTTGATCTTTGGTTGGTGTTTGTCAGCATAGTGGCATTGTCATAGTCCTTGTGAAATAATCATTGTGGGCCCTATCTTCCTTTTGGAGACTTCAAAGGTCTCAGTTTGGCATCATCATGGTTCACTGCAGAAAACGGATAAGAGACTCAAACCCAAAACAATGTACAGTAAGCTAGGTAAAGCTTTTTTTCTTGTAATTAGTACTCTCTATGAACATCAATATCATGACAAAAAGTAAATTTTGTCATAAATTTTGACATAAACATGAATATAGCATAGAATTAGTAACAACAGAATAATCCCCTATTTTTAGTTATTCTTCTGTATCATATCAGGTGGTTCTTCTGATATGATACAGAGATTTTGCATTCTCCTTTAACAAGAATGCTTGAGTTTAGAGGAGAGAGCCACACTCTGATTCCAAAGACAGCTTTAATTTATAGTTGAACTGGGACTTCAACTTTTCCTGTAAATAAAGAGATATGGATGTTAGGTAGTATATTTTACCCTGTAGAGTGTATTGGTACCAATAGGTCCAATATTCCTTTGCTTGTAAAATTTTTTCTGAATAGCCTTCCCTTCCTCTTTAGATGTCTAAATGTCCAGGGACTTTTGACTTCTTGAAGATGGGTATTTATAGTTTTCTATAAGATAAAAACAAACAAAATGCTTGTTTGATGAATTTTTCTCACAACTGAAAGAATTGTCACACGGGTGGGTGAACCATTATTTCTCTTTTTCAAGAATCTTCTCTGGTTTGAATCAAGTCTTTATTATTTTGATGGTACACATAGCTTTTTTTTTAATTGGCAAAAAAAAAAAAAGAAGCAAAACCCCTTCCTCAATGTAGCACATATCCTGCCTTCCATTCTGAGATCAGCACATCTTTGAAGTAGACAGGCTGATTTAGCTCAGTTGTTTTCTTTTTTTTTTTTTTTTATAGTCCAATGCCTTTCCACAGCTGTTGTTCCTTTCTCATTAGCACTAAGAAAATACAAAGTTAATAAATCATTATGTATCTATTTCTAGGGGTCATTGTTATTCCTTTCTGTTTATTTATCAGAATTTTGTGGTAAACCTATAATATGCTTTATATTATAATCAGCAAAAACTGTTTCATTTTACTAGAGACATATGCTGAAACATTTTCAGTCTTAATTTGTACTGGCATTCCCATAATGTTATAACTTCTAGCAAATGTGTGATTACAGAATAAGACTTTTCTGAACTCAAAGCAATTGCCCATTGAAATCCTGAGAACATATCTATTGTATAATATACATATTTTAATTTTCCAAATTCTGTAAAATAAAACACATCCACTTGCTAAATTTAATTTCTATGTATACCTTTAAGATTATTTCCTGCTGGTAATGGCATTTGGTTATAGAAGGAGCAGCTATGACATCTTGTTAAACCTTTGCTATTGATGTGATTTAAAACAATGAATTTCTGAGGTCTCTAACACATTTTCTATTAATAATTTGTCCATTTCATCATCACCTTGCACTAGAGGAGCTAACAAACTTGTATGGGATCGAATGTATATTATATAGATGGAATGATTCCTATTTCTGGTTATTTCTTCTAACAGAATAAATAATGAAGTTAGTTCTATCTCATCATGAAGAAAGTCAGCAGTTTCAATGTGTAAAACAACTCTTTCTGCACACTGAGTGTCAGTGTTAAGAGGTTCTGTAGAACCCATTAATATCATCATAATAGTATATAATTCTGACCTTTGAACAGAATTATAAGAGTTTTGAACTATTTACTTACATTTTCTGAATTGTAACCTGCCATTCATGATTTGTTTGCATCAGTATAAAATGTAGGAGCTCCAGAAATTGGTGTTTCCTGTATAACATGAGGGAAAATCCAGTTAGTTCCCTTTATAAATTGAATTATTTTGCTTTGGGGATATCTGTTGTTAATCTCTCCCAAAAATTAATGCTTGTTAATCTCTCCCAAAAATTAATGCAAGCTCTTTGCCAAGGTTCACATTCTTCCTATAATTGGTCAATTTCTCCATTAGGTAAGAGTGCAACAATTTCTGCTGGGTCTATTCCTGTCAATTGACAAAGTCTTAATTTTCCTTTAAAAATCAAATCAGAAATCTTTTCCACATATATCTTTATTACTCAGTTTATGTGGTAGAAATATCCACTCCAATACAATACTTTTTCTTTACATTAAAATTTCTGTAGGAGAACACTTAGCAGGCAAGATAATCAGAATGCAATTAAGGTCTGGATCCACATGATCCACATATACATCCTGTAATTTCCTTTGAACTAAAGCCAATTCTCTCTCAGCTTGAGCTGATAATTGCCTTGGACTATTTAAGTTCTTGTCATCATCTAAGGTTTTGACAAAATTATCTAGTTGATGACTTTTTATCCCAATAGTGGCCATATATTAGAAATATCTCCTCTCCATCTTTGAAAAATCACTTAAGAGTTTGCAATCTTTCGCTCCTCATTTGCACCTTTTGGGGGTCTATTTTGTTTTTTGTATATCTATTTTTTATTCCAAGTACTAATAGAATATCTTTATTGTATTTTTTTTCAGGAGCAGTTTGTAATCTTCAAATCCTCATTCAGGCAATTTTTTAACTCTTTTAACAATCTTTCTAATGTACCTATATTTAGGTTAGCCAGTAAGATATTGTCCATGTAGCAGTAAATAATAGATTGTGGAAATTGCTCATGTACCATTTCTAATGGCTGTCATACAACATATTGGCAATTTAACATTCCCAGTAGGAGAACCCTCCACTGATTTTCTTTATGGGCTGAGAATTATTATAAGTGGGCATGGTAAAGGCAAATTTGTCCTTGTCTTGTTTCATTAGAGCCAAAGACAATAGTAGAACGGGAAGGGTCCCTGTTTGGTTTTGAGTCTGACGTGGAGGTGTTAGACCCTTGTGTGTAAGAATGCAAGAGGATGACTAGGGTATTAATACTGAGACTTGCCCGTTAAAGAGTCTGGGACAAGCACAGATAACAGGAGCACATCTTGAGAAGAAAGACTGAAGCCCCGAGGTCCAGAGGTGCCAGAATACTTAGTACTATGTGATATGAATAGAGATGTTTGGGGAGTTCTGAGCTCCAAATCTTCTGCTGATACTCTACCGATAGTGATTTGTTTGTGGAATGTCTTTCTAGGTCTACGATTCTCTTTCTATTCCTGGCTTGTACAACATTTTAAGTTGACATAAATATTGCATAGAAGATGCATTCACTCCTTCTATCATTAAATACAGTTTTCCTTATTAGTAACATCTTGCATTGGTGAGGTACATTTTGTATGAGTGGCTAACTAATATTTATTGTTATTTTAAAACTGAAAACCCTAGTTGATCCCTAAATGATTCTGTGAACTGTGGAAAATACATGTTATCATATATTTTTGAACAATTCTGAGTTTTTAATATATATTTTACATATAGTGTATGTTCATATGAGCCAAGAGTTACTTTATTGAAAATTACTTCACAGATTTATGGCAAGCTTTATGAAATATTTTGTCACTTTCAAGTGAGAAAGATGTCTTAAATTTTTACTTAAAATTGAATCCATGATATGAAATGTAACTACATTTACATATTTCTGGTCTGTATTCCTAGGATAGCATCCTTGTTTCAAAGAATGCTTTATACTGTGACATGTAAAAAAAACGATCCATATTATCTGTCTTATCAGATTGGGCTTTGAAAGAAGAAAAGTCTCTGATACCAATAATTCTCCATAAAGTTTGAAAATATTGAAGTTCAATAATTGAAAAAATAGAAGCACAGAAAAATTACAAGGAAACAGAATTATTATTAAAAATAGTGGTTACTATTTTTTTTTCTTCTTTTTTCTCAACATAGTATTCTTATCGGGTTTTGGGGGATTTCATACAATGCAGCAATCACGGCCACTTCCCATTTTTCCAGGTCCACTCTCTCACCAAGTACAATTTGTGTTGCTTGTATACTCGTTGGAGCATGGTCAAACTCTCAGTCGCCAATCCCTTAGCAATAATCCAGACCTTGCCCATATCCCCTACCAGAACTCAGTAGATTCAAAGAACTATGCTTCAACATCTATATCATAAGGACGTCCCTCAATGGCTTCCTGTCTTGACTGTTTCTTTTTTCTTTGTGGGTGTGGGTAAGTATATTGCAGTATCCTTCAGTGTGTGACTAGGTGACTGTGTGGCTATGTGGCTGGATGGCTGTGTGGCTGAGTGGCTGTGTGCCTGGATGGCTGTGTGGCTGTGTGCCTGGGTGGTTGTGTGGCTGAGTGGCTGGATGGCTTTGTGGCTGTGTAGCTGTGTGGCTGTGTGACTGGGTAACTGTGTGACTGGGTAACTGTGTGGCTGTGTGGCTGTGTGGCTGGGTGACTGTGTGACTGTGAGACTGTGTAGCTATGTGGCTGAGTGGCTGTGTGTCTGGGTGGCTGTGTGGTTGTATGGCTGTGTGGCTATGTGTCTGGGTGGCTGTGTGGCTGTGTGGCTATGTGTCTGGGTGGCTGGGTGGCTGTGTGGCTGGGTGGCTGTGTGGCTGTGTGGCTGTGTGGCTGGGTGGCTGTGTGGTTGTGTGGCTGTGTGGCTGGGTGGCTGTGTGGCTGTGTGGCTATGTGTCTGGGTGGCTGTGTGGCTGTGTGGCTGTGTGGCTGGGTGGCTGTGTGGTTGTGTGGCTGTGTGGCTGGGTGGCTGTGTGGCTGTGTGGCTATGTGTCTGGGTGGCTGTGTGGCTGTGTGGCTGTGTGACTGTGTGGCTGTGTGACTGTGTGGCTGTGTGGCTGTGTGGCTGGGTGACTGGGTGACTGTGTGGTTGTGTGGCTGGGTGGCTGGGTGGCTGTGTGGCTGGGTGGCTGTGTGGTTGTGTGGCTGTGTGGCTGTGTGACTGTGTGGCTGTGTGGCTGTGTGGCTGTGCTGGGTGGCCTCTGGTGTCCTCTCCTTCTTTCCTCACTCCTCCTCCCCCTCTTCAGCCTAGATTCTCCCCCTATTTATTTTCTCTGCCTGCCAGCCCCGCCTAACTTTTTTCCTGCCTACCCATTGGCTGTTTAGCTCTTTATTAGACCAATCAGGTGTTTTAGACAGACAAAGTTACAAGGCTTTACATAATTAAAAGAGTACAAAATAAAAGAACGCAACGCATCTTTGCAACATTAAACAAATATTCCATAACATAAACAAGTGTAGCACATCTTAAACAAATATTCCACAGCACCTCATCATAGCCTCTAGTGGCTGCATGAATCTTGGGCATCAATATGTCCCCTAGCTACAACATGGATCACAGACATCCACATGTCCTTTAGTGGTATCAGAGACCGCAGACAGCAAGCAACATAGCTACTGTGGAGGGACATAAACATGGCTTCCAGCAGCAGCAGGGACCACAGCACTGTCCTCTCAGTAAGAGCACAGACTGTAGTGGATTTATGATGTTACATTGTAAATAATTGCCCCACCTACAAGTTTAATAAAACGCACTGATTGGCCAAAGGCAAACAGGAAGTATGGGCGGGCCTACCAGACTAAGAAAACTCTGGGAACAGGAAGATTAGAGCATAAATGCCACAGAGACTCCAGAGTTGCCAGACAAGCCAGCAGATGCAGAGGACAACTATGCTGCTCTGAGAAAAGGTACCGAGCCCCGTGGCTGAACAGGATTAAAATCATGGGTTAGTTTAAGGGTAAAAAAATTAGCAAGTTATATGCCTGGGCCTTAGCCCGATCAGCCTAAAATTAATGTAAGTGCCTGTGTGTCTCTGCTGGTCTGTGGGTCCAAACCTTGAGGCTAGGCCAGAAACCTCATACTACACACAGAAATAGACATCAACAGACCATGGACATCCACGTATATTCTGGCAATTGTACAGCTATGAACATCAACATGGTCTCTGGTGGCATCACAGACTATGGACACCAAAAAGGACTCTGGTGGCCACACAGATTGTAGACATGAACAAGACCTCTGGCAATAGCATAGACCATTGACCTCAACTTGGCTCTGGGTGGTAACATGAACCACAGACATCAGCATGGTCCATGGCAGCATTTCTATGAGGAACATCAACATAGTCTCAGGTGGCAACATAGAACCACAGATATCAATATGGCCCCTGGAAGCAGCATAGACCATGGGCATCTATATGGCCTCTAGTAACAACGTGGACCACCAACATCAACACTGCCTCGGGTGGTAGCATCGATCATGGAAGCTGACATGGGCTCTGGCAATAACATAAACCGTGGACATCAACATGGCCAAGCTGGCTTTTTGGGAGCAGCAGAGACTACAAAAAATCATCTTGGCCTCCAGAAGGAGCACAGATTACCAACATGAACATGGTCCCTACGGGGAGCATGCACTACAGGCATCGTCCACATTGTCTCCAGCATGACCCATAAGTATCAGCACAGCCTGCAGTGGCAGCCTGTATGCCATATACCAGCATTGTCCCAGCTGTAGCATGGGCCACATATAGCAACATGGCTTCTGGCAGCAGCATAGACTGTAGAGGGTTTTTGAGAAGGCCCAATTCAGGAAATGAACTGTTGCCTTGGTATAGGGGAGTGTAGACTGAGAAATCTGAGAGATAGAAAGAATTAAGATGGAGACAGAAAATATAATGTTTGGAAGGCTGTCAGTCAATATCAAAGCCCAGAGGTTATTTCTCAGGTTCTTTTTAATACCCAAAGGAGGGGAGGGCAAAAGACTTTCCCCTCTCAAGGACACCATGGTTCAAAGTACAGACAAGCATAAATACCTTCTTAATTCCATAAAACATTTAGTAGCCACACCTTATAGAAAAGCATTTCATCATACAGCCTTGGGGAACAAGGCACCTGGTGACCAAGCCTTTGGCCAAACATCCTGCAAATATAGCCTTGAGAAGCAAAACAAGCTCGGACTCTCTGATCTTGAGTCAAGATGGAAACAAACCATAAGCTTGAATCTTTGTGGGCTCCCACAAACTGTACTCCTTCTCAGACATCTCCTTGCTCAGAGCCAGGGCAATTGTGGGACTGAGCAGTACATTTGGGGGCAGTGCCTGTAAAGCTTCAGGTTGCCGCTCACCACCCTGCCAGCCCTACTTGGTAATGGCATGCTCCCTGCCACACCACGTCTGTGCTCTCACTCTTGTCAATGCTGCTGCATCTCTAATTCTGTCCCTCTCTGCCATAGGCACGTTGCTCCGTCTGCCATCCTTTCCACCCCTCCAGCTGTCCATCACATCTTTATTCATCAAAGTGGCATTGCAAGCTTCAGTGTGTCACATAGTCTGTTTTTTGTCTGAACAGCTTTACATACAAATACTTACTGCAATGAGTCTTTGGTCTCATACAAGGTCTCTGGTTTCTGAATGACTATAAATACTAGACTGTCACTGAGACTCCTCTCAGATACCCTGTTGTCATTTAGAATCAGGGTAATCTTTTGGCTGGACAGGGCATCCAGGGGACAGGATCCACTAGAACTTTAGGCTACTGCACATCTCTCTGCCCTTGGTTAAGGCTGACTGAATCTGTTGGTCCAAGCAGCAGGAAACTGAGGACCCACCCATGATCCCACACTCTTCTCAGAGTTTCTTGCATCAAGACTGTACTCTGACTCTGGCTTGGGTTTTGGTGGTGGCCACGGCCTTGCAGGTTGCTATTTTCAATAGATGACTTACCATGGCTTTCGGTACACTACTTTCAGTCACCTGGTGTAGCCTTCAGGGCCTCTGAGATATTTTGTACTTAGAGTGTTACACAGAAAAGTTTCCTCTGAAATGTGATCTAGCTATTCTTTCCTCTCTTCTCCCTCTTCTCAAAGCCCCCTAACTTTTGTTTGTATTTTTGAGACAGGATGAAGTAGGTATGGCTGGCTTAGGATTTGTCACGTAGATTACCAATCTTTTTATTTTTTTTCCCTCATATACATAGGGGGCGTGGCCTTGAAGCTTTGTAGCCTGCCTTCCCTTCCTGTTCACCTTCTGCTTCCTGAGCGCAGATGCGATGTGACTAGTCAACCTTTGTTGACCTAATTCCTCCATTGAGACTCTGTGGTGGTTTTAGTATGAGTATTTCCTTTCCCCATAGGCTCGTATATTTTAATATTTGGCTCCCAGGTGATGAAACTGTTTGGGAAGAAGTGTTCAAACGCATAAACCCACAGGACGACATTTCACAAGAATCCAAAACAAGTGTTGTTGTGGTAGCAGTAATGGTTTGCCAGGACAGAACTTGTTAACTAAAGTACACCAAACATTTCTCTGATTTGGTCCCACGTTTACCCCAGCTGAAGGTGAAAGTCAGCTCCGGCCAGGCTGGTCCAAAATGGGCTCTCTATCCCACAGATGAAGAAGCGAGCTGAAGGGTATATTCCCTTCTCTATTCCAAACATAAACTATTGCATTATCAAGCAACTAATTATTTTTAGATTCACACTGTTGTCTATCTTGACTTTGATGTGCTAATTTGCAAGGCAAGCCAAATTAATTTGCATTTTCTGTGGCTTTATCCTAGCTTTTTCTTTTTCTTTTTTTTTTCAAAACAGGGCTGATATGGAAAACCTTCTAACCAAAAGTCATCAAAATGGGGATACTATAGAAACATTTCACATTTAATGGCCTTGAGCTGTCAATCCATCTCTACAGAAATCAATACTTTCATATAAAAGTTCTATGTTAGGAATATATAATAGGAACATGTAGATTCAGTTAAATTTAATCTACTGGTTGAGTTCAATTTCCAGTAAAAATTGAAGCGTTCTTTTCAAATTGAGAATGATGAAATATTTTGTTTTCTGAATCTGTGAAAGGGTAATTTCCCCAAAAAAGTAACTTTCTGACTCATATGAATATAAAATGAACACATGTCAAATATTTTATTTAATTCATTAATTTAATGAGAGAATCGGGAGTGTTGTTACAACTGATGTGAGGAGAAACACAAAGGGCAGATACATTTATAACTCAGAAGTGTTGAAATGAATATGCAAGAGATTTCAAAAGTGGCATTCCATGTGCAGAAAGGGGCATCGATTTAATCTCCACCAGATGCAATTTACAGTGTATTGCTAGGTGAGAATTGTTCATAATTATTATTTCTCTTTTCATTATAAGAATTGTAAAATAGCTTAAAGCCGATGAAAAGCTTAAACAACCCCATGGTGAGCATCCAGTGATGCACTGTTTCCTATTGCAAATGCTCAGTGACTGCCTCAGTATTTCACACTTCCTTGAAAATTTATCTGGCTTTTGTCTTTCTTTTGTCCAAGAACCCAATTTAGAGGATGTTATGCTTCTTCACTAAACACCTAGAAATAAAGGAGAAAAAAAGAACAAACAGAGATAGATGTGCAAAATCCTGTCAGTTATGTTACACAAAAGCATTTTCCTTTAGGAAATACAGCTTTACTTCACTTGGCAGGTTTTTTTTATTCCTTTTTAAAAATTTATGCTTTAATTAATTAATCAATTAATTAGTTTTTCTCAGCTTGATGGCAGTTTTTCCTCCTTTTCTTCTCTCTTCTCAGTTCTGCCCCCCAATCTCCCCTCTTTCCCCATCCACATCCTCTCCCTTCCCTTCAGAAAAATGTAGGCCTTCCACGTATATAACCCAGCCACAGGGTGTCATCACTTGGCCCATTTTATCTTCTGCTTTTTGGAAATATGACTCGTTGACTTTTCTCCTAATTACTGACTGGCTAGTTTTACAGACCCCCATACTCCCTTGCTTGTGTATCTGGCAGGTCTGCAACGCTCTCCACATATTAATGAACCAAAAGTTCTATCTTTAATGCATTACTAGCGTCTGAGTTAGAGTTTCTATTACTGTGAAGAGACTCCATGACCCTGGCAAGTCTTCCAAAGAAAACCATTTAATGGGGCAGTTTACAGTTTCAAAGGTTCAGTCCACTATCATCACAGTGGGACATCACAGTGTGCATGCAGGCAGACATGGTGCTGGAGCTGAGAGTCATACATCCTGATAGGCAGACAACAGGAAGTGAGCTGTCTACCTGAGTGTAGCTTGAGTTACCTCAAAGCCCACCTCCACACTGCACTGACACACTTCCTCCAACAAGCTTCCTCCCCCCCTCCACCCTGCCCAATTGGTACTGCTCCCTTTGGGGGCCATTTTCTTTAAAACCACATCTAGTATTTTCTATTTCCCCTGAAGTATTTCTTCATGTGAGTAAATGTTTAGTAAAGATATCCTGATAGGAACCTGGAGTTGGTAATCATTTTGACTAAAGACACTTTATTATTGTATTTTAATTCCCAGAGTCCAAGAAATTATCGCCAACAAAAACATTTGCAAATTTTCTAGACTGGTTGTTTGTTGGTGGTAGTTTTTGTTTTTGTTTTTGCCACCATTATGCTGCCTGTGGATCTCTGGATATTTTCTCCAGATAACAGGCCGCTAGAATGCACAGCAAAAAGTACAGAGCAGTATAGATCAAGGGCAAAACTTACTGGGTACCTTTACTTAGAATACTATCAATAAACATTCAAGCTCCAAACTGCGTGGAACTTAGGGAGGGAGTATTGTTACCTTTCCTGGCCTGCTGGACAGCTTTTGCTTTGCTCCCAGCCTGAGGTGCAGATAGATGTATGAAAGGGAATAGACTCTACAAGTGCCAGCAACCAAGTTTTGGCCTCCCTTTCTTCCTAAATACCCTCAACTGGAAGATGTCCTTTCTGTACTAAAAAGAAATGCAGTGTTTTCCACATCGAGGACAAGAAGTTGAGAATGAGAGACTTCTTACAGACTCATTTTTAACATCTACTTACAGAGTTTACTTTTCTAGTGCCTCTTACTGTGTGCTTTGAATAAGAACGGCCCTATAGACTCAAATATTTGAATGCTTGGCTGTAGGGAGAGACACCCTTAAGAGGTGTGGCCTTGTTGGAGTGAGTGTGGCTTTGTTGGAGGAGGTACATTACCAGGGTGTAGGCTTTGAGGTCTCAGAAGCTCAAGCTATGCCCAGTGTGGCATACTTTCTCCTCCTTCTGCCTTCAGATCCAGATGAAGAACTCTCAGCTCCTTCTCCAGTCTGTCCTCATGTAGCCATGTTTTCTACTTAAGGATAATGGGCTAAATCTCTGAAACTGTAAGGTATCATCAATTAAACGGTTTTCTTTATAAGTGTTGCCAAGGTCATAGTGTCTTCACAGCAATAGAAACTCTAGCTAAGACACTCAAGTCGTACAAAACCCTTAGGTTTTGCCATTTCTCAAGGTCTATGTTTTTTCATGAGGGCTTCTGTGTTAAATGGAACTTAATCTTCCATGCATTTCCGTTCTTTTTCTCCTGTTAATCTGCCTTACATTCATTTAGTTCTGCGATAAAGCCAAAAAAATGATGAGGATATAGAAAAATCTAGTCTCCCATTTTTTAGGTTTTCCAAGCTGATAGTGAAATGTTAACAGGGTGGAGGAAATATTCCGTTGGATCCTTTCTCTCCCTTAGCTTATGTCTGTAAACTAGAGGTTAACTGTGCACACAAAGGATGAATCTATAGCCACACAGCCAGGTTAGCCAGGTCTGTAGGTATGAGTAGCTGTTAGCACAGGGCTCGCCAGCCAGGAGTCCTCACAAACCGGCTTGGAGACTTAGCCATAGGTTTCCCTGAACTGATCTGGGATCTCTGCGATCCTTTCTGACTCAAGCCACAATCTGAGAATAACTTGGGAATTGAGAAAATTGAGTTGAAACTGGGTTTTCTCCTCCTACCAGACCACTTCCCAGGGCTCCAAAGAAAGGGCACGTTTCCAGGTCTCTAAGAGAAATGGGTCCAGTGATGCCCTTTCCTCAAAGTATCAGGGATTCATTCAATGTTTTAAGTGAGAAAAACACTGGCCAGAAAAGAACCAGACATTATTTCCTATGTTGCCATTAATAATTATTTTAAAGGTGACTGTGCTTGGTATCTTTAATTTATCTCATTTAAGAAATACCTTTTAGTTTATTAAAAAGAGAACATACTTATTATGGAGTATTTGGAAAAGGCTGCGTATTTTCAAAGTGGAAAAAATACAGTTAACATGTATTGACCTGACTTCTAAATGATTACCTAAACAAGGAGTAATTTTGTTTGACCAGACACAAAATAGTACAAACATAAAAAAAAAAAAATATATTAAAATTTGGAGCAAAAAAAAAAAAAGATAAAAATAAAAAAGCCCTGTCCCAGTCTACAAAATTATGCAAGCAAGAACAATTCTGGTAGTGAGGAAAAAGAAGGGACCAAGAAACTCATGAGGGACAGTAATCGTCTAGAATAGAGAAACATTAGGATGTTTTGCATATAATAGTGATTGTAAAACTCCAGGTGGCAGAGACCTCTGATTAAGGTTGGCATCCTCATAAATTTAAAATGCTAAATAATTCTTCTTGATAAACATTGTGGAAGCTAGAAAATACTATGGCTGCCCCTCCTCCCCTCCCCGTATTTTCTTTTGATGGAAGCAGGCTCTTCAAGTAAGTGGCATTTTCTAGCAGAATTGGACAAGACAACAACAGTAACAAAATTCATGGTTAGTCTTTGAGATGTGGATGGCTCATTTGAGTCTCAAATACACACACTCCCACTAGGTTGGCTAAGAGAATGGTGCACAGGTTACCTGTGTTGACACATGTAACTATGCACACCATTGGGTCCAACAAAATGAGTCAGCATGGAGTTGATAATTGCCGCTAAGGGGGTATTAACATGAATAAAACCATAGGTGAGACACGTATCCATCTGCCTTTCTGCACTGTTAGGCCCTAGTTTCCACAGCCATCCAAAGGGAGAGAAGACTTCAAAAGGAAATGTTCCACTACCGTGTTTACATGACCAGCCTGGGAAACACAGCAGGATGGGAGACAGGATTTCATATCTGGGTCTAGGAACTAAACTGATGCAAATGTATTGACAACAATCATCTTGAGAGAACACTGATGATGTCTAACTGTAAGTAAACGCTTCTAGAAGTACAAATTGCAACTGTGTGTGTGTTATTATATTTTTCTCTGAGGAATTGTGAGCTCTGAGAGAGTAGGTTTGGATGGACTCCCAGCACCTAAATCTATGCCTGGTACACAAGAAGTACTGTGTAATACTTGCTGAATGAATAAATGCACTATGCACTATTTTTAAAAATTACAAATAATCAGAACTTCCCAGGAGAAGCTGCTACTATTACCCAATGGTGCGTACCAGTATTCTAGAATTTAACTCTGTGAAGTTACTTGTGTCCTGTAAAGTTAAACTTTAACCTAAGGAAGGGCTCTCACTTCTAATGTTGACAGGAAACTTTGATTTGGAATTCATAGACTAGAATGACACAGTATACAAGCACACTATCCCACCATAGCGCGTATGTTGCTACTTGGAGGATGGCCCACGGACTGTCCATTTGCATCAAGGGAGCTTGTTAGAAACATGGGATCCAAGGACTCACTCAGACCTTCTACAGCAGATCTGCCTGTGAACTAGCTCTCTGGGTTATGCACATGTCATCTGGAGTTTCCAGTGCTCCTTAGGCCCTGCAGTTACTTAGGCCCCCAGAACTTGGAAAGTCTCAGACCTCAGCATAACTGACTCCCTGATAGGAGTACCATTTAGGCTATAAAACTCAGCATACAGATGGAAAATAAAGACCTAATCCATCAAAGTCCATAGTTCTGGGAAAGTCTCTAAATGCACTAACCTTAATTTCTGCCTTTTATACTTTTGCTTCTGACTAACTGTTCTTGTTAACTGAAGCAGGTCAACTCAGTTGCTTTTTTCTAGAGAACATGAGATTTTCTAGAGAGTCCTAGAGAATACAATCACACTTAACTTCTTCTCTAAATAAGAATCTCAAGAGAGATGCCATTAGTTTAGTCTTGTGTGTGGAACAGACATGTGAAGTGGAAAATCTTGTCACCGGAACACCCAAGTTGAAGGGGCTTGCGTCACTTGAGGCTGACTTTTTCACATGTAGCGTTGGAAGAGAGGGTGAAAATACAGGTCAAATTTTGACAGGAAGAAATGGGTTGAAGGCAAAACATACCAGGTCCAAGGTTTTCTTAGAAACGTGGCAGAAGATGTCATGTGTAAAGACAGCTAAAGGTTCTGTTTAGTAGGGTAGGGCATTAGACAAGATTGTGCCACTTACCTTGCCGTGGGAAGGGCAAACTGTAAAACAAAGGGTAGAAGATTTCTGAATTTGGAAATAGTCTTCAAATACTCTAAAATCATTTATTTTTCAAAGCCAAATTTTATCATGTTTGTTTGGTTTTTATGTTGACAAGGGGACATATTTTTCTTCCATTTGAATAGTTTTTTTATCCCAAATAATCTTCTACAGATCATTTTACATTTTTCTTTGCTAGTTTAGTTGTTGTTGAGATGAGGGCCCCACTATGTTTTTCAGGCTGGTCTTGAACTTGTGACCTCAAGTAGTCATCTCCCCTCAGCCTCTTAAATCTCTAGGATGATGGGCATGCATCACCAAGCCTCTCACCAACCATCTACGGATCATTCCATTTGGTCAAAACTCTACAACAGAGCAAGCAGATAGGGCTGCTAGTCTGACATTTTGTCCTTAGTGACATTTTCTAGAGACTTCTGTACTAGCTTAACCATAATCATGACTGCTTTAGAGTCTTTTGGGTGCATTTCTGCCTCATAGTCAGTATCCTGTTTGGAATGTCTCTTTTCTCCACACCCATAAGTCCCAGCCTTTTCTGTATTCAGCCTTCATTCAGCACCTTCAGTGTTTCTCTGGGGATCCAGCTTTAACTTTTCCCATTTACCAAAACCCTCCATACTAAGTGACCTACTTGATCTTTCATTCACCTGAAACTCACTGCCCTCTCCTTATGGATCCTAGGCTGAGAACTGTCTCAGTCTCGGTGCTGAAAAGGTTGACCATCTAGAGGAAAGACATAGTCCACAGTTCAACAGAGTATAAATGCTGCAAAAGCTAGTGGCTGAGCTACTTCAAAGCTCTTGGAAAAAGTAGGTGGGGTGGTGGGGGGGGAGAAAGGGAGAAAGAAACAGGGGTCAATGAATAAGGGGAGAGGGGTCTTGGTAGCAGTGATTTCCCAGCTGGTCTATGAAGGGTGGTAGGATAAAGGAACCGACGGTACATAAGAGAATGATGAGTTTAAGAAGCTTGAACACTGACATATTTGTTACCCTCGATATGAAATACACATATTGCCCCATGCTTTTATGAACAGCTTTTCTTTAGTTGAGAGAAAGAGTAGGGCTATCAGTGATGGCTTTGTCATTAATCAGTTTCTCTTAGGTCAAGCGGACAGTGGAGGGGGTCATAAAGAATCATGTGATTAAAACTCATGAAGCTAACTCTTTTCAGAGAAAAACCTGTGTGTTTTTCTCACTACGCCATTGATGGTTATGGGATGGTTATCAACTTTTCAAACCTCTTCCCTAATAATGGAGATTATTTTAATGTGCTATATACCTTCAGAAACATATATTGTATACTGAATCCTATTCCCCTTATGGAGAACTCTAGGTTCTGTGTTCCTCAACAATCTCTTGTAACCCTAAACATCTTCTACTAGTACATGGAGCTGCTTCTGGGTGTATATCTCATGGCTGCAGGGATGAGGCTTAGAGATACCTGTGCAGCTCCCACGCCTTCAAACTCAGAAATGCAAGGGGCACTGTCTTAAATTGTAACTTCTACGCATAGCAGAGAAGGGTCTCTTGAGAGAAACCCATATTTGTGCTTAGAGCTATTCAGGATGAAGATGGTTCTCTTTATTTTCCCCACATAAGCCCTTATCCTCAGTTTGGTTCCCCTGGTATTTCTTTTACTAACAAAATAATAAAATATAAAGATTCTGTCTCCAAGGGCTTTGCTTTCTAGGGACTTCAGGTTAAGACAAACAATATTTTACCAGATACTGCTTGGATTACAGAAAACCCAAACTACCAAAATTTATTGTTCAAAGGCTCTTTTATGACCTTCATGAATTCATGAATGTGGTTATATCCTTTGTCTCTATACAAACATTATATTTAAAAATATCATTCTTTTTTTTTTATCCCTGTGTGCATGTATCTGTATATATATGTGGGTATATGCTTGCAGAAGGCAGAAGAGGGTGCCAGGTGTCTTCTTGTATCATTCTTTGCTTATTCCATTGAGGCAGGGTCTCTCCCTAGACCTGGGGGCTCCCATTGTGGGATTATGTTCTAGTACATTGTAAATATTTGTCCCTCCTACTGGTTTAATAAAACTCTGATTGGCCAGAAGGTAGGCAGGAAGTGTGGGTGAAGCTACCAGACTAAGAAAACTCTGGGAGGAGGAAGAGTCAGGCAGAGATGCCAACAGATGCAGAGGAAAGAGGATCAGGATGCTGCTCTGAGAAAAGGTACTAAGCCATTTGGCTAATCATGGGTTAGTTTAAGAGTTAAAAGTTAGCAAGTTATATGCCTGAGCCATAGGTCAATTACCATGAAATTAATATAAGCTTCTGTGTTTTTCTTTGGGACTTTTGGGACTGCTGGTCCAGATCTTGGGGCTAGTCCAGGCCAGAAACTTCATATTATAGCCAGCAAACCCAGAGACCCTACTAGATCTGCCTCCTTAGAGTTAGAGTGACAGGAGTTCATGGGATGCCCAGCTTGTTTTATGGTTGCTGCAATCTGAACTCAAGTAAATGTTCTGCAATCTGAATTCAAGTAAATGTTCTGCAATCTGAACTCAAGTAAATGTTCTTAACTACTGTGCCAGTTTGAAAGAAAATGGCACCCAAAGGGAATGGCACTATTAGGAGGTATGGCTTTTTGGAGTAAGTGTGGCCTTAGAGGAAGCGTGCCACTGTGGAGGCGGGCTTTGAGATCTCATATATGCTCAAGCCACACCTAGTGTTTCAGACCACTTCCTGTTACCTGTATATCAAGTTGTAAAACTCTCAGGTACTTCTCCAGCACCATGTCTGCCTGAACATTGCCACGTCTCACCATGATGATAATGGACTAAACCTCTGAAACTGTAAGTCACCCCATTTAACTCTTTTCCTTTATAATAGTCACTGTGGTCATGGTGTCTCTTCACAGAAATAGAAACCCTAACTAAGACAACTAACTACTACTTGTGCCATTTCTCCAGCCACAAATATCCTATTTAAAAAAAAAATCTCTCCAGTGATTCCACTAAAATAATGAATTAAACCTATAAAACATTAAGATAAATAAACATTAGATTAAATAAAAAATTAGACCATTTAATAAGTTATACATTGTTGACTTAAGGTGTATAGGGCTTTGTAGTAAGAATAAATATAAAACTAAGCTAGTAGCCCAGGCACTGTGATATGTCACCAGACTTTTTATCACGATGTCAGATGGCTGAAGGAAGCAGTTTACACAAAAGTAATTATTTGAGCTCACAGTTTCAAAGTTTTCAGTCTATTATTATAGCAGATGGTTCTGTTGTATTTGGGCTGAAAGGCAAAAAACATCATGGCCAAAAATTGTAGTGGGTTAGAGCTACTCAACTCAGAGCAACATGGAAGAAGAGGTGGGGGGGGGGGGAGGCAAGATGCAGTCTTAAAAGACTTGCCTCCAAGGACCTACTTGCTCCAACCAGACACTGTCTCCCCCTTGTCAGTTAAGTATGAACTCATCAGTGGTGAGCCCAGTGAGACTATTTTCACAATCTAGTCACCTCTAATAACTGGACTTGACAAATGCAATCAAGCCCGGGCAAATAAACCTTTTGTAGCACCCTTCTTGTGTGAACATGTGGCCATTTCTCTAGAGCATGCCATGCTGACAGCTGTGCTTTAGTACATACTGCTTTCTGGATTCTCATCTCAAAGCACAAGAGTTTTCCCCTTGATAACTGACCTTTCTTAAGGCGAGATTAAAAACTAGCCTGTGTTTCGTTAAGTCTGTATCCTTCTTCACTGATATATGATGGGCAGATCAGGGGTGTCCAATCTTTAGAATATGTTTTAAGAGGATTAAACCTCCATTCAAATTTAAATCTTAAAATTAAACGTCATTTTCACCTTTTTATGAATACTTGATGGCTTGGGTTTTACTGTTCCCATGCTAATGGCATTATAAGCTTTCCTGTAAGCCTTGGAAATGGCCAAAGGAGCCACTATTTTTATTACTGAACGCTATATAAATGTGTCAAAGTGAAGAGAATTTTCATTTTATTCATCATTTTAAAGTATTTGACGCATTGAGGAAGGAGAGTAGGTGCTGCCATTTTGGGTAATCCTGAATTCATATCTGTCATTTGACTTTTTAAAAAAGACTTAGCCCATGTTCCCCATAGCCCCTTCCCTGCACTACTGCCAATTTTCTCTCCTTAAATGAGAATCTTGTCCACAAGAGTGGGGCCAGTCACATGGGGTTCCAGATAAGGACATTTTCCCAAGGTTCGCGCTGTCCTGAGTAAGACAGCTCCAGTCCAAATGAGAAAGCCTGTTACAGAAGAGGAAGCACTCGTGGACCTTGCTGAGCTGCATTGTTTATTAATCACCTATTCATCTAGTCAGGATAGATGAAGTCACTGCTAGGTGGTCCCATGCAACCTGACTTCCTAACTCTGTTCTTAGACAAACGGTTTCACTGAAATATTGAATGGCTCATCTCTATATAAACCAGACAATGTTGTGTTCTTCCTGGCTTCAAGCTGGCTAGTTTTGATGTCGGTTTTAAATTCTGGCTCCTGTCAAAAAAACAAAAAAACAAAAAAACCCTCAATCATCTTGTAATGAGCAATACCTTTGCTACTCAGAAAAGGACAGGAAGCTTGGCTTTTGTAAGGAGAGGTGTAACTGTGCTTGTGATCCCAGGATTTACCAGTCAGTAGAATTATTTTGAGCAGGAGCTGGCTGATTTTATTCCTGCCTAGAATTTTCATTTCCTTTCCTTTACTCTTGGCTGAGCACCCTCTGGTCTCTGCTCCTGTAGAAGGGAGGGGTCCTCAATCTGTTTTGTGAACTAAGTTTGAATTTGTATATTCATATCAGGCAGTATATTTTATTGCTTTGTTTCTTTTTTCTGAAAGTCATAAATCATGTTGCTGTTTGGTTTCTATTTTCTAGAAATCATAAAAAAGAAGTGTAAAACTGTAAAAAAAATAAGAAGGGGTGTCTTATTGGATTTTTCAATACCATACAAATAGTTCTCAACAAAGCAGTTAGACTTTGGAAAGAACTATCAGAAGCTCTCGTCTCCAGTTAACTGTTTATTAACTCCAGCTTCAGAATACACCTGTTTTAAAGGTCTCGTTCTTACAAGTTGGTACCAGAAGAGAATAGTTTTTAATTCTTTTGGTTAAAGGTATATTAGATTCTCCATCAAGATGAAACACATGAACAGAACAAGTTAATGCAGGAAGATTGATCCTTGTTCCACGGTTTCAGCAATTCTAGCTCAGTTGGGTTGCTACATTGGTATATACAGAGATATGCAGAGAGAGAGAGACAGAGACAGAGAGAGAGAGAGAGAGAGAGAGAGAGAGAGAGATAGAGCACCTAGGAAGAGTTTGATCACAAGACAGTTTCCAAACTACACCCCTAATCATCTACGTACACCAAGTTTTTTTATTTTTTATTTCTGAAAATTATCAATTTATTATTTTTTGAAAACGTAATTTATCATCGAAGGGTATGTATTTGAATAAAAATACTATGACTCTATTTGTTCAGTAATTTGAAGAAAAATGAAAGTTTTATTTTTAAGAAAGCTATTCAAGTTGGTATGTTTTAACCTTTGAGGTTTTCTTTTTAAAAATCAAGCATAGCATTTGTCTCTGACAAAATAATGTGAGTCCTCTAAATATAACAAAGCATTTAAACATAGCATCATTAAATAGATGCTGACTTTACAGCCCTTGCTTCCCCATTTGTTATACATTTCTAATCAATATGAAATTATTTTCCTGTACATAAAAATTACTTGATTTGTTTCATTGTCTCCCTTTCTTTACAAAGAAAAGTTCGCTAGCATACTGGATACAACCTCAGTATGGTGCTGACTAGAGATGGTGAAATAGACACGCTTGTCTTGTTCCTGTCTTTAAAGAGAAAGACTAAGAGAGTTATCTCATAGGAGCAGAAAAATCCAGAACCCATGTACCACATCAAAATGAAAATATTTGAAAGGTAAAGGTTGTTTCTTATTCCAAATATAGATATTCATAAAATATCCACAGCTAATGATGATTGTTTTTAAATATAGCAGTGGGATTTTAATATTTTTATGATTATTTACTGTTTGAAAACTTCACACAGATATATATCATGGGTTTTGATGAAATCGATCCCCTTTCCCTTTTCATTAAATCCTCCACCAAAGTTTCCAACTTCATGAGCTCTTTTATTAAGCTTATGATGGCCACTTAGTGCTGCCTGTATGTACATGAGTATAGGATCACCTAGCTGAGCACAGGTAATCTCTCAAGGGCATATCCCTGAAAAAAAAAAAATGACTTCCTTTCCCTCAGCAGTCATCAGCTGCAACTCAGATAAGGGTTGACCTTTTAAGACACTCCCTCATGCAGGCTGCTATTTTGGCGGGCTTGATCTTATGTAGGTCTTATGCATGCAGTCACAGCAACTGAGAGCTCATTCGTGCAACAGCCCTGGAATATCAGGCAAGTACTGTCTGGTTGAGCCCTGAGCCTTGGGGAGGTGGTGATATAATTATTTTATTTAGAACTGATCACTTCACATAGTCTCTTCTCTGCACATTAACCATTTGTAGGTTTTCTTATTAATTTCCATCTACTGCAAAATTAAGCTCATCCGATGAGACTGAAAGATATACTAACCTATGAGTATAAAAATAAGAATTTAGGATACAGTTTATTAATTTGTCCATTAAACAGAGCAATAGTATTAGATTCTCAACTGTACTGGAATTCAAGTCCTAGCCAGCTTCAGGCTTTTTTCTGTCCAGTTATTAGTACCACACCTAGTTCTGTCCCATGGAATGGCCTTTAAATCTAACTAGAAAGTTGTTGGTATATATATATATATATATATATATATATATATATATATATATATATATATACACATACACATATATACATATATATATATATACACACAAACACATACACACACATACACACACGTCTGTATTTTAGGAAGTTTCAACAGAAATAGGTTTCTATATAGTGTTTTCAAAAGTCTTATCATTAGTTATTGATACCTGAATCCCTCTACTTTCTCTTCTGTCCTGCCAATTATCCACCACCCCATTTTAACCCTGACTGGTTCACCATTCTCCTCCTCCTATTTGTATCTGGTAAGATTACTGAGGCAGTTTAAAGGGACAGAAGGCAGAAAAAGACAAGAGGCAGATCCAACAGAGATACTTCTTCATAGGATGACCAAGGAAGGTTGAACAGAATTATCTGTGAACTTGTAGGAATCCTGCTTTACGGGTGAGCCACTCTAACTTTACAAATCCTAAAGGGATATAGAAAATGAGGGTAGAGCCATAGATCATTTCTTAGCTGCTTCCTGATGCAGACAGTCATTATCAAAAGGGCGTGAGTAGTCCTGGATCCATTGACGAGAAGGTCCTCTGGTCACTTAGCAAGGGGAGAGTTTTAATTTGATCCTCTGTGATGGATCATGTGGTCATCATCGTACATTCTTAGAGAGACTAGAAAAACAGTTATTTGAGGGTTGTAAGCAGATGATTGGTTCACTTACAGAGAAAGATGGAAGATTTCCCAGGAAGGCAGAAGGAGGAGAAGAACTATAGGTGGGAAAAGCAGAGAAAACCAGTGAGAGGAGGTGGATATAGAGCTGATTCAGGGTGACAGTGAGGAAATAGAAAACTGATACAAAGAATTATATCTGGCTGAGGGTGAAAGGGATGATGGTCCCCTGCAGCCATAGTATTTTCATGGTACCTAAAATGTAATTATTTTGGATGTATCAGGAGCAAATGGAACTGTTGTAGGGTGAGGACCATTGGAGAGTTTATATAGAACATTTTGTTTGGGTGTAGTGGGAAGTTCAGTAATTAATACATTTAAAAGAGTGCAGAAAACACGAGCATGGTAAGAATAAGGAGAAAGAACTGATTACAGAGAGGATCCAGATATTGGGGCGTGGGATGTTGGTCCTGAGTGGATAGGGTGTGTGTGGGAGGAAGCTGAGGTGGTGAGTGGAAGGAAAGGAGGAAAGGTAATTGTGGTTGGTATGTAAATAAAAATCTCCTTTTAATTAAAAATGACAATAAAATAAAATAAAAAGGATTCTGAATCAGGTCTCAGCATCTTCATGGTGGCTCACAACTCCAGTTGCAGTGGATTAGATGTTCTCTTTAAGTCTCCACAGGCACTAAATATAAATGTTAAGATACATGCAGGCAAAATACTCATACAAATAAAAATAAATAAAATATTTATTTTAAAAAGATGCCAAAATGCATGTGGAATATAAAAAATATTTTTGAAGATTTATTTTTACTCATGTGTAGGTGTGTGCATATCAGTATGGGTGGCCTTGGAAGCGTCAGATTCCCTTTGGATGTAGAGATACTGATGTTTGTGAGCCACCTTATGCAGGTGCTGGGAACTGAACTCAGGTTCTCTGGAAGATCAGTTTCTACTCTTAATTTGTTCTGCCCAGAGAACGACTCCTAGAGAGATCACCAGAGTCCAAGGAATCAGAAATGCAAACGCAAGTGGAACTCCATGCACTCGGTACAGGGAGGCCTGAAGGAGTCGCTGAGTTGAGAATACATATATCTTTTATAGGTAAAAACCATGAACTGGGGGAAAAATGAGGAAATGATAGTTAACTTGGCCTATCATCAAGGTAAGTCAGGATTGGGTTTCCATTGACTGGCCCCAGGGCAGGGTTGGAACATTCTGCAGTTAGGCTAGGGCTAGCCCAGATGACCTTTTGGATAACAACTGTTGCAAGTTTCTCGGAACTGAAGGGGATTTAGTCTGAGCTTTCCTTGACCTGTTTGCTAACATGGCTGCTGACTCTCAGATGGAGGAAGTTTTGGTTCCTCAAATTAATGAGCAATTTCTCTAAGCTCTGTACCTTATTTGAAAATTTAAAAACCGAACAGATACATAAAAAGTGCAGCAGAAAGGCTGGAGGTCCTATAGGAAATGTATTTGCCTGGGTTAGGGATCACTTTGAAATTGTATCTGCTGTTCTCAATGATCATCTCTGCTCACATGCCATTTCTTGATGACCTGCACACGTATCCCCTACTTGTCTTAGGTGGGGCTGTGTCATCCTATCCACCTCCTTTCTGGTGTTGAAGTTCCCATAAATAGCCCACTGGGAAGTACCAGAGCCTCCCTTGATCAGCTACTACAAGCTTTGCACACCATTACCATGGACACGCCTGGTTTTTTTTTTTTTTTTTTGTTCTGAACTTGCTTATCACTACCATGTAAAATAAACACTTGAAACTATTTTTGTTTCTGATTTTTTTATATCAATTTAGCATATCACTGTGTAGCCCATACTTTTGTCCGGAGTCTTGATTTCAAATTCTTCTCACCTGATTGAGTACTTAGATTAGAAATGTTGCCTCTTTTTATTATTATTTTTCCTTCTTTTCCAAAGGAGATAACACTGGCAACTGGTTGCCAAAGAGCAGGCTTCCTTTAGCACTGTTGTCCACTCAGGGAGCTGGTCTGGATAGGACCAAGGTCCAGGCAGTGATCTCAGCCCTCACTGAGATAAGAGGATTCAGATTATGCTCTTCAAAGGTGTCTTGATCTCAGGCTACTGAGAGCATGTAGATTCTAACATTGGGATTCAGTGGACACTGGGAGACTCTTTGAGTGCCAGTGAACGTGATGTGATCCAATGCAGCTTTTATAATCAGAGATCCACGTTCTAGAGTTTATAGATCTTTGCAGGTTTGAAAAACAATTCTGTTCCCTCTGTGGCTTAGATATATTGATGGATATTGCAACCAGATGTTAGCAGGAGTAAAGGATGAGACTTGGAACCCCTCCCCAAGGTGCCCATTGAAGATAAGTGCTGCCGTCTGGTCCCAGTTGTTTTCAGATGAGTAAGATGATATTGAAATGTTACTAACATGTGGAGTCTAATTTCTCTGGATCTTAGATTTATATAAAAAAAAATCCTAGACTCTAATTCTGGAAGGAACTTCAGAATTCTGTGGCAGAATTTAAATACAGGAACGTCTGAATTGGCTCCTGAAATTTCAACTTGTAGCTTCTAAAGAAGAAGTAAAGAATAAGGCTTACACTTAATACCATTTAAGATAAAAATTTCCTGTATTTCCCTCCTCAATTGAAAATATATAGGTCAATAAGGAGCGAGCCCTGACTGTGTAGCTCAGTCACAGGCTGAGAAACCATGGAATGGGTGGCCCTTCAGTGAGAGAATGGAGAACCAAAGTCAGGAACCTGTAGCACAGAGTCTAGAAATATAATGTGTGCTTCCATACCTGGTCATAAGTAGCTCAAAAGGACATGACATGATAACTTCCCTTCTGAGGGACCACACAAGCCTCTCTCCTCTGTAGAGCTGATCAGAACTTCTCTTTTCTACATGGAGACAGAGTGCGTAGGTTTGCGGAAGAGTACTTCTTTACACTCTAAGGATTTAATCCCTGGCATTGTAAGAAAAATGTTCTTTTCTCTCAGTGGAAGTATAAGGACTAGTAGAAGTCTACATCTACTTAAAACATTTTGAGAAGGTAGCCTACTTCTGTGATACCACCATTTAGGGGCCGGTGCATAAAGTTTTGGAATTCAAGACCAGTCTGGGCTACACCAAACCCTTGAAACACACACATACACACACACACACACACACACACACACACACACACACACACACACACACACACCACAGCCCCCACACACCTATTTATCTATCTGTAGATAAAAGGAGAGAATGTTAATTATTTGAAACATTTTAAAATAAAATATTACTGGGGTAATAACTAAATCACATAAGTTATAAATGTGTAGGTCAACAAATAAATTTAAAAGCCAGATTTGTGGAACCCTGACTCATAGCCTACCCATAAAAGACAAAACAATTTTTTTGCTGTAAGGATTTCTAAAGTTCCCTTTGGTCCTCAATAAACCTAGCTAAGCTTTTTAAAAAATGTTACTGGAATATTTTCTTGCATGGTTTTCAATGGAGCTTAGCAGCACAAGAAATTTGTGTGCAGTTTGGAAGGCAAGGTACAGATGAAGAACCAGCCATATTTAGCTGGAAAGGCTGGTCACAATGTTTAGCTTTGAGATAGCCTGCATGTGTCTGATTGGCCTCTCTGACCACCAGCAAGATTATTTATATGCACTGCTGGCCTCTCATTAAACATGAAGTAATGTGTATTCCCTAAAGTAACTCTCTTCTACTCCATCACTCAGAATAGCTCCACTCATAAAACCATGAATGGTACTGATCAGTCTGGAGGAACTGAGAGGTAACCTCTACAATTTGGTTCAGTTATCTTAAATAGTTTGTTGCATCGGACACGCTTTAAAGTATAATAATTCAGGCAGGAGAGACAGCTCAGTTAGTAAAAGGCCTTGTTATACTGAGGATCTGAGTCCAATCCCCAGAATCCTGATGACCAAAAAAAAAAAAAAAAAAAGCAGGCAAATGATGCTTGTAATTCCATATCTGGGGAGACAGAGGCAGACACATCCCTGATCCTTATAGCCCAGTCAGAGTAGTAACATATCCAGAAAGTTACAGGCCAATTTGACTCATAATGAGATAATGGAGCCTAGGGTTGTCCTTTGGTCTTCACATGAGTGCTCACACATGTGATCATGAATGACTGGCGCCCCCCTACACACACACACCAGTATAACAACCCTAATCAACTCTAATTTTGTGACCAAGGAAATGCTGGCAGGCCACGGCATGCTATAGTAAAGCAGTACTTTAAATTTAATTTGTAAACTCTGTATAGAATTGAATACTCTGGAGAGTTAAGTATAGGAGGCTAGAGGCCAGTCAAAGAGAATGGTTCATGGCGAGAGGAAATGAAAATTGTTAGTGCAGCATGGAACATAGGAAGAGAAAGTGACAGAGTCAAGACATTAAATTTCTAACTTAAAATATAGGTAAGGACTCAGACATATTTCATCAATGCTCCAAAACAAAAAGACAAGGGTCTCTACAGAACGAACCCAGTTTTGAGTGACCACAAGGCTGAATTACAGAGGAGATTGGCTTTTCATCCTTGGCATATACCTGTATTAGAATTAAGGAGGAGTGGGTACTGAGACTTGGGTGAGGGTATACAGGAAGATGCTATTCAAGATGAGAGCCAGACAGGCCTACGATTTGCTAAGCATTTTGTGCCTGCAGAAGTTCATCTTTCTTTTCTTCTGACAAAGCTATTGTCTCCTTGCTAAAAGAGGCCATAATGGGTTTGAGGGAACCTCTAATCCTCCTTAGGGATTCTACTGTTTCTCAACAACTTCATCCAGGCCCTAGATAGTAAGATAAAAATAATTCCCTCTGAAGAGACACAAAAGCATAACTCAGATCTTTAGGAAGGAAAAATCAAGGATTTTTCTTTCTGACAATTTATCTTATCAGAAACCTGGAAATCAGTTGTAACAGTGGTTCTCAACCTTTCTAATCCTGTGATCCCTTAATACAGTTCCACATGTTATGGTGACCCCCAACCACAAAATTATTCTTGTTGCTACTTCGTAACTGTAATTTTGCTACTGTTACAAATCATAATCTAAGTATCTGTATTTTCCAATGTTCTTAGGTGACCTAGTGAAAACATCCTTTGATCCTCAAAGGAGATTCGACTCACAGGTTGAGAACTGCTGATTTATGAGGTTGGACCCTTAGAGCTGGGTTTGAGGTAGAAACGGCTGTTTGAAAGAAATTTGTTGATATCAGCCACAAATTTGGATTCCCTCTCTCAGCTCAAATTTTTGGCAGGGACTCTGGCAACCTAACTGCAGATTGCCATATTGAAAAAGACATATTCATCAACAGGAGAAACCTCAAATTAGTTCTGTGTTCTGAGAAGTCACAGCTGTTATGCCAGGAGAGACTGGTGTAATCACGACCACCTCTCCTTCCAAAATTAGTTAAACCAGCAGTAATCCTACAGCCTCAGAAGGATGGTAAGGTCACTGTCACCATCCAGGCTTTAGAATATTCAAGTGATGATTACTAGTAAGTCACTATTTGCTATCTAGATTTTGAATGAGACAGATGGAATTGGGAGAAAAATAGCTGATTGTTATAAAGTTAATCAGATGTTGATGCAAATTACAGTGACTATCCCAGATGTTCCTTCAATTCTGTAGCAAATAAACACATGTCCTAAGCACCTGGAAGGCAGCTATTGATCTGGTGAATGCCTATTAAACTGTCATATCAGGTTGCATTCAATTAGCAGGACTATCAATGTACAGAAGCCTTTTCCCTTACATCATGGATACATCTTAATGTATTGAAACTCCCTAAGTTCAGATACGTTTAGCCTACTGACCATCACAACGTAGCAAACTCAGTGAAGTCTGCATATTGATGTTTACTCTGATGCTGATGTGGCTCATGGGGAACCATGGTTAGTTGAGCCTGATTTAAGGGAATAAGCACACTTATTTTTAATCCAGAAAAAGAACTAAATACATATTTTGAATTAAGGTTTCTATTGATCACATACTGTTTTTGTACCATTGCAAAGTCAAGACTCACAGATCAAACCATCTTAAGTCAGCTATCATTTGTATTACCTTTGCTCCATATCAGTTCCCCAGTCCTAGGTCAAACTTTCTCTGTGGAGATCTCAGTTATTGCTCCCTTCCCTATGATATCAAGACAATCTGTTACACTAATGGTATGGGAATAGAATTCAGTGAGCAAGTCTACCAGTAGCTCTAAAATTCCTGGAAAGGCATACATGTGTTAGATGGTTAGTAATAAATACCACAAAACATGAGTATTGCATGATCCAGCAGATCTGTCTGTCCACCCATCTGTCCATCTGCCATCCATCAGTCTGTCCATCCATCCATCTATCTACAAACAAATGTGTACACACACACACACACACACACACACACACACACACACACACACACACACACACACACACACACACACGATTTTTGGTTTTTCAAGACAGTTTGTATAGCCTTGGCTATTCTGGAATCAGCTCTGTAGACCAGGCTGGACTCAAGCTCACAGAGATTTACCTGCCTCTGCCTCCTGAGTGCTGGGATTAAAGGTGTGTGCTACCACTGACAGATCAAACTGATAGTCTTTAATAGACAGTTTTAAGTTGAAGACTTGTTGGTAAATGACCACACAGATCATCACAACGTGGAGCTGAGGTATGACATCCTCTGATGATAACTATTATCTATCTCTCATAGTTCTTTTTTATTCTTTTTAAATTTATTTTATGTATATTGATGTTTTGCCTGTGTGCGTGTGTGTGTGCGTGTGCGTGTGCGTGTGCGTGTGCGTGTGCGTGTGTGTGTGTGTGTGTGTGTGTGTGTGTGTGTGTGTGTTTGTTGGATTCTCTGGAACTGGATTATAGACAGTTTGGCCAGCCATGCTGGTGCTCAGAGTTGAACTCAGGTCCTCTAGAAGACCAGCTAGTACTCTTAACCACGGAGTCACCTCTCCAGCTCTGATAAGCTTTTCTCTTGAGAAGCAGTTTCTGACTTATCTCTGAGTACTAGAAAATGCTTAATGCCTGTGATCATGCACCACCAAAGCTATGAAGTGCTATGAAGCCACTTTTCATGATTTCTATTCATGAACTAGATGCTTCTTAACCTAGGAAGCCATGAAGTTTTTCATGAAGTGTGGCACTCCATTATTGTATGAAAATGTTACACCAGGCAAGTCTGAAAGAGTTGATTTGCTTGAGTGATGAATTCAAACTCCCATTATCTTCACTCATGGTCTATCTCTTCCAACTACACTTACAATCAAAACTAAAGAAAAAGTCTGTGCTTCTTAGGATGCTACTCAAGTCTGTAGTACATCACGAGATGATCCTAAAGAACAATGATAGAAAGTCTTCCCAGAGAGTGGGGTTTTGAGTATCGTACTCACTTATTCATTTTATCTATAAGGAGAGATGGCCAAACAGTCATCTTGGTGGTGGTTCTGGTAATAATTTCTCTGGATTGTCAGGAATCAGATGTAGCAACTCAGAAAGATTGGGGACAGAAAGTCTGTGGCTAGATTATAAATGAGCAGACTATAAATGTCCATGTGATCTTAGTCTACTAAGGAAAGTGCCCATTTGCAAGCAAGGTGGTGGGTAGGTACACATAGGCGGTATAACAGAAGTTGTATTTTAGTTTGCTGAGGGCCATCACATAAGTTCCTAATTAGAGTCCTAAGCCTGCTTCCCTAAGGCTGCTCCCCTTTTCACATGTCCTTGACTCCAGTCTCTCACAGTAGTCTCCAGGTTTGAGGGAATGAATCCCAAGGGAGACTTTCCAGTCGCCAGGCAGATCAATATGGCGTCTCCCCGCAGCCCTGAAGATGTGCAGAGTGGAGCATTGCTCTTGCTTTCTGCTTGCATACTGTTCAGTGGACTTTGTGGAGTCCTAGTGTGTGTGTGATTATCCCAAGTAAGTGATGTCAGTGGGTTCCGGTTATCAGGTGGAGCCTTGGGTGTAGTGGGGTTCCTGACTAAGCTATTTTTACATGCCCAAAGGGCAGTTTTTACTATGCTCTTCATAGCCCATGTTCTCATCTTCAGAAGCACATGAAAAAGATTGTCAGTTGCAGACAGAGATACAAGGATTTTTCCCTTTCCCTGTTCCAGCCATCTTGCTAGCCTTACTTCTGCTAATGCAACTTTTCACCCAAGGAAATTGTCATGTGCTGCTCCCGTTTTTTTGTTTGTTTGTTTGTTTTGTTTTGTTTTGTTTTTTTTTGTTTGTTTTTTTTTTGTTTTTTTGTTTTTTTACTCTGGTTGCATAAAGATTCAAACTGATGTTTTGCACCGATAATCTTTTTGGTTTTTTTTTTTTTTTGAGTCTAGAAAAAAACAAAACAAAATCTTCCTAGAGATGGAATGGTCCAAATAGGTTTTCAAAATATCCTGTCACATATGCACTTGTCCCACTGAGATTTTTGCTTTACTGCAATTCAAATAGTTATATAGATCCTACACTACAAAGAAACTACTCATCTTTAAAAAAAATAAAGTACACTTTTCTTTACCACGACATTTTAAACAGGAACTTGAAAATCATACTCACAACACAAGCTATTATTCAGAATTAACTAAAGTTAAAAGGAGAGATGGTTTTAGGTATGTCATGTCAGTCTGCTCCATTAAGGCTTTGTCTTCACCTCTTGTCAGAAATCAAGCAGTTTTATAGCTGTAATCTTCATTGACAAGTGACATTTTATCTTGTAAATAAAAAATAGCATAATTAAGAATCAAGAATTGTTCTTTCTCCGTCCATCTGTCTTTGGAATACAGACCTTTCCAAGAAGATGTGGGGATCTTGTCCTTCTTAAAGAAATAAACTTGCCATTCTTTTTTAAATTTCCAAGCCAGGCAGTGGTGGTGCATGCTTTTCATCCTAGAACCTGGGAGACAGAGTCTGGGATATCTCTGTGAGTTCCAGGACAACCTGGTCTATAGAGTGAGTTCTAGGGCATCCAGGACTGTTACACAGAGAAGCCCTGTCTCAAAAATCAAAAGCAAAAACCAAAAACAGCCACCACTCCCACCAGCACCACCAATAACACCAAAGCAAATCAATCCCAAGGATCCTCCCTCAGATCTAGATGGGGATCTCTAAACTTGCAAAAGAGTATTTCCTCTTACCCCATTTTAGGTTCTCAAAAAAACCCATCTTGATCTCCTGATGAATCCCTTTGTTTATAAACAGAAACTGAAATCTGCATCTCAAATTTTCAGTCAAAGCTGTAAATAACAGTGTCCCTAACATATGTGGAGCCATGTCAATTAAATTCCAACATGCTAAGGACAAAGCAGGCATCAAGATACCAGGCTCTCAGTAGTTCTTCACCAACAAAATATTGTTTTCATTGACTAGGTATAACTTTTCAAAAGTCTCAGGACCTAGGATGCTCATCCTTTGAGCTCTGAATAAATTGAACTCAGAGAAAGGCAATTCCATTCTCCTTGCTGTGGAGTTTTAGCCTCTGATACCTTGGTAGCCCCCAGTAAGCAGATGACTGAGTTTACACATATTTGGAATGGGGATTTCCATTTTCTCACTTCCTCCCAGTGTACATTCCACCTGCAAAGAGAGATGTTTTTGGAGGGTATACATTTCCCTTTCAAACACACAGAGCATGGCTGCGCTATGCTCCCTGTTATGACAGGGAGACCATCTACACAAGTATCTCACAGTTGTTTTTTTACTGTGTTGCCGTCTCTATTCCAGGCAGCATGGTACATCCATGTCACATTGTTCTGTCTTCCCCAACAGACTGCTTTCATCTCCATGAGGAAGAATAAGTAGACAGTTAGAAAAAGGAACTAGAGATATTTCTTCTAACACTCTTCTTTCAGAACTATACGATTTTGAAAAGGAACACTACTGTTTGCCCAACAGAACAAAAGCACTCTCAATGTTGTGTGGATAAATGTAAAACATATTAGAAAACTATTTTTAAAACTCTGAAAGCCCTGTTTCAGGTGCTGGATTTCTTTGTAAATAGTCAATGGATTAACCTTTTGTTTAGTTTATTATAAAGTAAGAGGGGGTGTTTCTTCTTCTTGGTTCATTTGAGCTCAGAGTCTTGGAAACAGGAGATGTGGCTTAGACAGGAACAAGTATTCCTCACAAGGTCAAGCAGCATGCCGATTAAAGTAGAGTGTATCCGTTTGTTGAATCTGTTTACTCTGTCACACATCACAGGCATTGTCTGTACACCATCATCCCAAACGGACCTATGAAGTATTCCATACTCTGAGTCACTGTCATGGTATTGATGACTGCACAGTGTTCAGGTGGCAGCTCCTCAAGAGGTCTGCAGATATTTCCTCAGAGGGTTTTTTTTTTTCTGCTTTGTTCTTCATGATACTGGGATATGCTGGGAACATAGTGATAGGCTTTGCATTCCTGATCCTTTCTGTAATTTGGATGGTGAACATTCTCTAAAAGTCCATGTGTCAAAGTCCTGGTCCACAAGGAAAATACTGTTAAGAGTTGCTGAACCCATCAGAGAAGAAGCCTTATAGGAAATCATTAGGTCATTGGGGGTGTGATCTTGAAGGGAATTGTGGGATGCTGGCCCATCCCCTCTCTCATTCTCTTTTTCTTCCCAGATGATGCAAGTAAGTGGTCTCTACCACATGTACCCCATTATTGCTGTCACCCCCAAACTAGTGGGTCTACCCAATCTTGATTAGAACAGTGAGATAAAACTTCTTTCTTTAATGCATTTTGTAACAGTAACATGAAATGTATGAATGCCCATAAACTTCAGAGTATCGAGTAATGACATTAAGTCTTTAAGATATAGTTTTAAAATAAATTCATATAAATGTCAGTCAATAAATATAAAATGAAGTTTTTTTTTTAAAAGAATACCTTATTAGTCTATAGATTGGGTCATAATATAGATCAGATTCTGTCTCTTTTATGTGTCTGTCAGTGCGATGCATGAAGAACCAATGCTCTCCATATGAAAATGTCAATAGTACATGACATTAAAATAGTGGCTCAAGATGAAATGCTTATTGGTCACATAAAAGGGGAACTATACTGACAAAGTGTTAGATGGCCAGGTATAGGCTCGGTGGAGAAAAGCCTCTTATGCAAGGGCTTGTCTAAGCAGCATTAGGCTTCAAGCAAGTTCCATGTTATGGCATCAGAGTCCTGTATCATTATTCCCTTCATGTATCATCAAATTTGGAGAAGACAGCCAACAGCAGCTTAGGCCCATAGTTACAGCTCCTCATCTTAGCCAGAAGCCCTCCATTTTATCTTAGTGAGGACCCAGTTCTAACTTATCCTATAGGCATCCCAGCAGGGTTAGCTTCACAGAAAGGTGAGAGACACTTTATTTTAGAGAAGCTTTTTAAAAAATCAACAAAAAGGTATTTTCAGAGAGCACAGGTAGAACAAAAACTATACTCCACTAAATGAATAAAATATGGCTTTAGAAGAATAAAAATATGATGTCACATTACTAGGTTTTAAAAAAGAATTCTATATGGATAGCACGATAAAATAAAACTCAACAAAGCATGTTATGGGACATTTTTCAGGACAGCACATGCAGAAGTTTAAAGCCTTGCTACCAAGCAACCTCTATCCTTTCCAAAGAAGAAGTCCAAACAAGGCCATAAAGACTTCATTTTCTTTTGAATTACCTTTGAGACATGTTCTATAAATTCTTGCAGCCCACATGGATAGATAGAAAGTGTTCAGAGAAAAGTGAGAAAAGTTGTCTGAGAGAGAAGAGCTCATATTGCCAAGTAAGTTATTTTTAATTAATATGCATTAGAACCGAGCATGGAAGGAAGCTAAAGCGAGGATGTGCTCTCACTGGCTTGGCAGAAAATGCTTTAACCCTCACTTGACATCTACACAACTTTCCAGTTGTGCCAGTCACTTCCCTGGTCACTAGTAAGGGTAGGGTTGTTTCCTGTCTGTAACTGACCATTTGTTCTCTATGCAGTAAAGTCATCCATAAGCAACAGACGCATCTGCCTTTATTGTTCAGTAAGTATTTTTTTATTTAGTATTTGACCAATATGTTATATGGGTTCTGTGTCTCCTAGTGTTCAGTTTACCACTGCGCAGAGTGTTGCTTAGAAAATGATGATGGCATTATAAAGTTAGCCTAGTGACACCATAGAAGACAAAAGAAATCAGAAAGTACTTCACAAATAAGATAATCTTTCTTAAAAGCAGATGCCCTCTAAAGAATGGATAACAATGCTGTTCCCAAGAAATAAACCACAACTGGCTTGATGTGTTGACTGAATTTCTTTGCTTCAAAAAATATGTGCTATAAATACTCATTTCTGAACCTATCAATATGTATTTTTTAAGTTTAATGGTCTATTGGGTCATAATTCTATCTTTTATGGAATTTGGGAAAATATGATATTGCGAAGAGGAAAGGGTGATTATTCATGAGGCCAGAAGTTCATCACTATATAGCTCCTTGGATCCTGAGTCACAGAGATTTGGATGCAAACTATTTTTTTTTTCTTTCTCAGCTCTGAATGCTGAAATGTGGAAGCAGACTCTCCTGGAGTCTTCAGATTTCTGGAAGCACAAGGCTGAAATGGTGCTGTTGGCAACTGGAGGAGGGAGCTTTACACTCTGATAAGTTAAAGTTGGACTTAGTGGGCTCTGAACTAAAAAAGTGCAGGCAGGATAGAGCCAAGGCAGAAGTGAGACCACATGGCAAAGGAGTGAGGGGCTGTCACGTGATAGAGGAACCCACTCTCTTTGAATCCAAGGCCTACAGTGATGGTCTGAACATAATGGAGGACATTTATAGACAAGATATGAGGAAGAGTGTAGAGAGGTGTCTTAGTCAAGGCTTCTATTGCTGTGAGGAACCACCATGACTCCAAGCAACTTGAGGAGAAAAGAATTTATTTTGACTTACAATTCTGAAGTCACAGTCCATCACTGAGGGAAGCCAGAAAAGATAGTCAAGACAGGAACCTGAAGGCAGGAGCTGATGCAGAGGCCATGGAGGAACACTACTTACTGGCTTGATCCTCATCCTCACTCAGCTTGCTTTCTTCTAGCACCTGGGACCACCTTCCAGGTGGTGTCATTGCCCACCATCAACGTGGCCCTCCCACATCAACCATTCATTTATAAAGGAACCACAGGCTTGCCTACAAGCCAGTCTATTGGGGGTATTTTCTCAATCGAGGTTCCCTCTTTCAAAAAGACTCTAACTTGTGTCAAGTTGATATACAAATTAGCCAACACAAGGAATGGTGAGTATTGTTAGGCCTTCAAATGTGTTTGCTATTTGAAAGGACTTAATATGGTGTCACAGTGTGTTCTGGATTTATATTTCTTCCACCTCTAATGAAGTCAAATATCATTTTAATGCTTATTGACTGTTGCTTCTCTTCCTGTGAAATACAGATATAGAATAAGTTTTGGAGAAAAAATGAAATTAGAAACTCTTGCTATTTCCTATCATAGTTAATGTTATGTGGTTTAAGAATTGAAACATAAAGAGTCTAATTCTATTTTTGGAAATCACAGTAGACGGGGAGAACATGACTTTATCTTTTGACCTATGCAAATGGGCCAAGGCATAAAACAGAACTCCCTGCCTGCCCCCATACTAAGAACAAATAAAAAAAAGTTAGTGTTTAAATAATATCTGTATTAATAATCTCTAAAATATTAAGACACTAAAATGCCAGCAGTATAAAATTGTAAAGTACATGGAGATGTATTCTCAACTGTAAACTGTTATTCTACATTAATGAAAAATAAATAATTGTGGTGTATCTGTAAAACTGAACATCATTCCACCACAAAAATAGAATTAATACTGAACATTCTATAACACAGATTTGGAAAGCATACTGAACAGAAAATCTAGACACAAAAGGCTGTAGACTGTATTATTTATAAGTAAAAATTCAAACCAGACAAATCCATAGAGATAAAAAGTAAATCAGTAGTTTCTATGGTTTCAACATATCCCCTTCAAAGAAACGTAATCCTTGGTGAGGTGTTCCTAAGAGCCAAGTCCTTGGAGCAGTGATTAAGTAGTGAAAGCTCAGTAAAGGCCTCATTTCCATGTTGTCTAGCATATAAACACTCAACACAAAGGCTTCCATGGGATACCTGATGCTGGTATTCTCATCTGGCAATAAATTTCTATTGTTTATAAATGTATCTCATCTGTGGTAATTTTTGTGTTATAATTAGAAAATAGTGGCTCTCAAAGGTTGGAGAGGGGGAAAGTAGGTAGAGTATGGCTGGTATTGGTTTTGTAGATGCTTTTCATGACAAAAACATACTGGACTTAAATAGTAATGGTGTCTGCATAGTCTTGTGGATACACTGAAAAATCACTGAATTGTAAAATTTAGATTGGTACATCATGTCTTAATATAATTGAGGTGAATTATATCTTGATATAAAAAGGGAAAATGTTATTGTGAGCATTGAATGAAATCACTTGTCAATGTCACAGTGAATCTCCCATCACCAAAAATGGCTGGCCATTGACACGTGGCTTTTCCATTTTTGTAGAGGTCAACCTGCAACCTCCAGGAGTTAGCACTGTTTAGTGACCTATGGTGTTTAAGTAGTGAGAGTAAAGGCCTCATTTCCATGTTGTCTAGCATATAAACTCTCAACACAAAGGCTTCCATGGGATACCTGATGCTGGTATTCTCATCTGGCAATAAATTTCTATTGTTTATAAATTTATCACACCTGTGGTAATTTTTGTGTTACCACAAAATTTACCACAAGGAACAAACTGATCCATTTCCATTATCAGGAACTATGCCCAAGCAGGTGCTGTGATTTAGGAATGAGGAAGTTAGCAGAGGACAAAGCAACTGGCTAAGGTCAGGCCTTGCTTGTGAGCTGCAGAAGTTACTCTAGGTCAAAAGGCAACCCCCACTATATAAGGCTTTCCCTGAGCTTCAATAAATGGCATTCTTGGTTCAAGAGTGACCCGAGTGTTCTACGTTCCAATCTGTAGGTCTTAGCTTGGCGAAGCCCACTCTACGACACTGATGTTACAGATGGATCTCCCAGAGAGATTAGGATGTTACACATTTTCTTTTGTTATTCTCAAAGATTTCTCTCTAGCAGGTGTGTAATTTGATAAAGATCTCACACTATAGTCTTTTTGACAAGATCTCTAAATATTAAAAAATAATGATAGCTATTTATGTAAATAATAATGACCATTTATTGACTGACAGCCAGATACTACTCTTGATGTTTTGTTAGACCCTAGAAAAGTCTTATTATGTATTATCCCCAAATTACAGGAGAGAAAATAGATTTCTTCCCAATATGCAAGATTAAACAACCAGCTAATCTTAGAATAAAAGCAAGAACTTTTATTAGATTCTAAATTCTACTCTCTTTCCCTCAACCCAACTTCGTGCAAAGGTATAGGTTACGAGGAAGAAATCCTGACAGATGTCCGAGAAGGCTATGAGGCAGTTTCCTCCTCCAGTATTACATTCATCCCACTTAAGTAGCAACAGGATTTTTTTTTTTTTTAATTTCGTAGACAGCTGTTTCCACTAGTTTGCTTCAAGAGTTCTCCAAACTATCATTCATAAACACCACAAAAGATGGGTCAACTTACAGCGTGGAAGAAGAACCAAATTAGCCATTTAAATGTCAATTCTGTAAATGTCGTTTTAATCAAAGCATTTGCAATCCCCTTATCATGATTCTCCACAGCATCTTCTATAATTAGCAGGAGCTTTGAGCCAGTGCTGTGATGTTAGAAAAGTTTGTAATTGGCTACAGGCAACTGAAATGTCATCGATGGAAATATCAGACCACAAAATCACGAAGTGTAGCCTCTGCAAAGAAACCTCCACAGAAATGTTATTTTTACCACAGGCTTTATTTATTTGATCTACTGGCAACCATAGGACTTGGAGATAGAGCAGAAGACATTATACAGATAATTTCTTTCCTGAGATGTTTCTTCTCATTATTCTGTCCGATTCTTGAAGATGGGTCCTCTTTGAAAGCATTATGCGTGAGGTCAACGTTTTCAGAAGATATCCCCCAAATGAAGCAAAGGTATCTGAACAGAAAAGTTTCCCCCTTTGATTTGGTCAAACTGGAGAGATCTTTCCCATGTCTTCTAGGAGGCTGCTATTACACTGCTGTGGAGCCTGCTCTGTGGAGAATCATCTGAGCTCTGTTGGTGCTGTCTGTGGGATGGTTCCTATAATATTTCTCTTCCTTGTACAAACTCCATTATCTAGTACCACAGCTTCTCTCAAAGCAATTGAATCTTAAAGATTTTCAGTAGCTTTTCCAAAGCCACAAAGCTAGCGAGTGGAATGGTTGAGATTAGGACTAATTTAAGTATAATTACCCCAAATCTAGACTGCTTTGATAATATTGTTACCGCTGGGAGATAATCATTGGCTGAAAAACCATATTGTGAAAGTAGAACAGGCTAGTTCTTTATGGTGCCCTTTTCATGTTGTTTTAAAGACATCTTCTGAAGAATTATTCAATTCTAAGTTTAAATATTTTTCTATAGGTATTGCTTAAATAATCTTTTTATTGTAGAAAATTTATGTCTCCCCCCCCCACGTGTGTTACCAAGGAAATGTATAACTTTAAAAAAATACTTTATTCTCATTCTCCAAAGGAGGAAAGTGGTCATTGGATAGCTGCCAAGAACACCTACCTGGCAGGCTATTGTGGGGAGGCAGGTGCGATGAAAGGGGAATGATAGGTCCACAGTAGTTTAGTGCCAGACGTGTATAGTGCCCTCATTTCAATCCCTAGCACTGCAAAACAGGTATTTTAAGACTTTTTTCCCTCTCTATCTTTGGTTCTGTTGGCTCACTTGTTCTCAAATGCCTTAGACTCTTGTGACCCTCCCTATCTCTACATGGTAATCAGCCCTCCCTCCCCAAAATCCTTTCTTTGTGGGGCCTATGGAAAAGAGATTAGGAAGAAAAAGAAAGCCCTAAATTGCTCAGCTTTTGGACAGGCAGTTTAACTCAATAGTGTTTGAAAGTACCAGGAAATTTATTTCGGAGCTACATTTTTGTTGCTGTGAATAAAACACCATGGCCGGAGGCAACTTGAGAAGAAAAGGCTTTATTTTGCTAATGTTTCCACAAGGAGAGTTTAAAATGGCTGCCACATGGGGAGGGGCATGGTTGCAAGCCATAGAGATCCCATCTGCAACCATAAATACAGCACAAGCAGAGAGAGTGTCCTAGAAGTTCCTTCCCAGTGATGTACTTCCTTTACCAAGGGTCCACTTCCTCTCCAACCAGTTCCATGAATTGAGGATGTGTTCAAATACTTGAAAGTATTCAACGCCCTAGAAAGTTTTTTTTTTTTTTTACCGGGATTAAAGACTGTCGTGGAGTCTGGCCCCTTTTCATCATGACTGATGCTGGCTGATAATTCTCTTTGCTTGTTTATTTAAGCTGCATGGGCTGCTCTGATGCTCCTTGAACTTAGTAGGCCCATTCTCCTCTCAAACATTGCTTCTCTGATCCCTGTGCCTGGCATATAGTTTAGACATCTGTACATCTAGCCCACCCTGTGCAGATCATTGCCCTTGTCTTTTCAATGGATGCAATCCTTATGCAGAATCACAAATGTTTGCCTCTCTTGTTCTTACCATCCTTTGTGACTTTTTTTGGGGGGGTGGGGTGAGTTGGTACTGAAGATACATTTTAGGCAAGTGTTTTATCCCAGCCCATGATTTTGTTTTCTGTAGCATTTTGTTTGTTTGTTTTTTCCTGAAACTGGATTTCATGTATCCTGGGTCTCAAATTCACTATAGCAAAGGCTGATCTTGAATTCCTGATCTTCCTGCTTCTATCTCCCCAGTGCTGGGAGTGAGCCCCAAGACCATATGTCCATGACCTATTTGAGACACAGATAACATATTAGGATGCATATTGCTTGTTGTGTGTCTCTCCAGATGGAATGTAAATTATTTGTGTTTTTATTTACTAATGCATTCTAAGTGTCTTGAATGAATGAACAAATTCATTAATGTAAAACTAAACTTTTCTGTCCTTTTTCTATTTCTTTCCATTTTGAGTTTGAAAACAACCATTCCTCCCCGCCCCCCCCCCCCCGAGTTCTCATTTTTATAAAGGCATGCTTAAAATAGCAAGGAGTAGGCAGCACATAGAAATATTCAGTTTTATTTAAGTATTTTCCCTAGAGCTACTGACTTAGTAGCCATGTTATTTCAGAAGAATGTTTGTATGTGAGGGGGTGGTAAACAAATGTTCTAGCTTTTTCATCTGTAATAGTGATTTTCTTTCCATTCACTATATGTCATGTTGTAATATAAAGTTTCTGGCCCAGACTGAGCCAAAGATCCGGTCCCACCGCAGCTGCTTAGCTCTGTATAACCTTGAGGTCTGGACCAGCAGTTCCAAAGTCCTTAAGAAACACACAGAAGCTTACATTAATTTCATGCTGATTGGCCAATAGCTCAGGTATGTTGCTAGCTAGCTTTCTCATCTTAACCCATTTCCATTAATCTGTTTAGCCATGTGGCTTGGGACCTTTTCTCAAAGCTGTATCCCGGTCTCCTTTCCTCTGCATCTGCTGGTGTCTCTCTGTCTGATTCTTCCTCTTCCCAGAGTTTTCTTAGTCCTGTAGCCACACCCATACTTCCTGTCTGCCTTCTGGCCAATCAGCATTTTGTTAAACCAGTAGAAGGGACAAATATTTACAATGTACCAGAACATAATCACACAGCATCATGTACGTTAGATCTTTGTTATACAGTACATTATTACCTCAAGGATCTACCTTTGTTTGAGAGCAGCTCTAGCTTCTATAACAAAGAAATTCCAAAATAGAGTGGCTTAGTGTGTTTCTCTTATAATAGTTTAGAAATGTTTCACATTTCACAGTATCTGGAGCACAGCTCCAAATGTCATCTATACTCTAGGGGTGACAGTGGCTCTGTTCTTGGCATAATCTGGCTTTCATGCTTCCTGTAGTTATTGATATTTCAGTATTTTGACTGGTGGGACATTATGTCATGGCCACCTAATTAATGAAGCATGTGTCAACCATAACCCTCTTTCTACAGAGATAATAACTCACAACCTTTATGTTGAGTAGTATTATTTTAATGAATGATGTTACAATGAGGTTTCCTGATCCCAGGCAGCCATTGGTCCAGACACACAGACCTTAGCCGCTTGCTGCTGCTTAGTTCCCCCCCCCAAATGACTCAGACACTTATATTAAATTCATATTGTTTGGCATATGGCTTAGGCACATTGCTAGCTAGCTCTTTCATCTGAACTCAACCCATTTCCATTAATCTATCCAGTCAAATGGCTGGTGGCTCACCTGTGTTCCTTATATTTTTCTTCTTTGGCAGCTGGCTCGATCTGATCTGAGTCTGTCCTCCTTCTCCTAACCTGATTCCCCACCTACTTCTTCTACAGTGCCTTCCATGACCAAAACAGTCCTTTATTTACAGATTGATACGCAATCATGCAGAAAGACATTCCCACATCAAAATGACTTTATTACTTAAATTAACATATAACCAAATTTAACCTTTTACACGATATAATTCAATATATTTAGTATGACCATAGTGGTGTGGAACCATCAACTTCTTGTACCTAGAATTTATCATCAGATATATATTTTGTCCTTTATATTAAGAACCAGTAATATGCATTTTTTCCTACAGATATGTTGATTGTAGATATTTTTACAAACAAATTTGTATAACATGTGTCTAGCATCTTTTACTTATCCTAATGTTTTCAAGTCCCATATAATAATACATTTGTATACATACATATATATATATATATATATATATATATATATATATATATATATGTATGCATACAAACCAGTACTTCATTCCTTATCATGGCAAGATTTGTGAGTGATGGTCACATTTTGGATATTATAAATAATTCAGCTATGAATAATTTGTGTGCAAGTATTTCTATTCTGTGGACACATGCTTATATCTTTCTTGGTTCTATACCTAAGAGTGGAATTAGTAGACCACTTGGTAACTCTAAATTTAATTTTATGAACACTTGTCAAATTTAAGTTTAAAGTATCCAGAACTTTACACACTCACCAGTGATATATGATGAGCACAATTTCTTTACACCCTTGTCAACACTTACTATTGTATGTCTTTTATTTTTATTCTGGCCATCCAGCTAAGTACTGAATTATTACCTCATTGTGGTTTTGTTTTTCATGTCCCTGTGACTAATGCTGTTATGCTGTTTGCGCTTATTTATCACTTAGCTGCTTCTTAAGAAAAAAGTTCTTTATTGTTTTTAACTGTTTGAAATATTGAATTATAATCATATTGATATAAATCCTTATCATGCTTACAATGAATGCTGTGGTTCATCTTTTCACTTCATTGGTGGTAATCATTGAGAGAGTCTGATCGTTCAGAAGAAGGGAATATAACTGAGATGCTAAACCACTTATCCCAGATCACGGCATACACCGTGTTTCTTCCTCTTCTTTGTACTTTTGGGCCACAAGGCTGAGTTTTACCAATTTGCTAGGTATAGTTTATTTTCTTATTGCTCTGGTAAAATACTCTGACAAACAGAACTTGAGGGACTAAAGGCTTCTTTTGGCTCGCAGCTCAAGGTGGAGTTCATCATGATGGGACAGTCAAAGAGACAGGAACTGGAAGCACTGGTCACATTGCATTCCGACTCATGGAGTAGAGATGATGATTTTGTTACCCAGTTCCTTTTTTTCCATTTAGACTACCAAAGATTATAGCAAAGGAATGGCTCCACTCATCCTGAGTGTGACTTTCTATCTTAACACAGTCAAACTAATCCCCCACAGGTGTGGTCTTGGTTGTGGTTTCTAGTGATTGATAAAATACAATGACCAAAAGCAACCTGGGAAAGACAGAGTTTGTTTCACCTTACAGCTTGTCGTCTATCATCCAGAGAAGTCAGGACAGGAATTTGAAGGTAGAAGCCATCGAGGAAGTCTACTTACCAGCTTGGTCCTTTGGCCTTTTCAACATGTTTTCTTATATAACTCATGACCACCTGCTCAGAGGTGGCACTGCCCACATTGGGATGGCCCCAATATTAGCCATCAATCAAGACAATACCTCACAGATCTACCTACCCGCCATTTTTATGGCAGCTTTCCCTCTTTCCACACATAGTTAGGTTTTTTTCCAAGTTGAAATAACAAAAACAAACCAGCACATATGGCTGGGAGACACTAAGCTCTGTCAAGATGACAATCTCAGTAACTATCATAGCAATGAGGGTGGTAAAGAAAGAGCCATGATTGGGCCGGCTGGCACCTCTATAACACCCTCCCTGCATGGATTCGTGTTTTTTCTTCATTCATGGCACTGAGATGGTGATACCCAGTATAGTCACCGGCATGGCTCCTTAAAAAGATGTGTGTGTGGGAACAGCACCCCCTGACTGAGAACTTGCCTCGGACAGAAGCAGAAACAGACTAATGAACTCATTCTTTGAGACAGCGAATGTCGAGTGTATACCTGTCACTTCAGAAATGCCTTTCCCCACTTTGCAGCTCAGACCACTATGGGGATTCAATAAAAGTTTCAGAAGTTTGGGAGATATCAGAGGGAATCTACCCACAGTCTATGTGGGGAGTTAATAGAAGCTCCAGAAGTTCCAGAGCTCTAACCACAGTCAGTCTAGGAGAATCAGAGAGTGGTGATTCAAACCTTTAATCCCAGCACAGGGAGTATCCTGGGAGTGGTGACCTATGCCCTTAATTTCACCTGAGTCGAGGTCACTTCCAATCATAGAAGGAATTCCAGGCTTCCAAGCAGGCAGTGGTGGGGCCACGCCTTACTTTACTGAAAGGGTACTTAAGACAGGATGGAAACACCGAGGGAAGCCATTCCAAAGGAAGCAAGGCTGAGGAAGCTGGAAGACAGCTGGGTAAGATCTGACTGTGGTGTCTATTCCCTCTAATATCTCTAACTTCTTCAGAGATCTATCCCTGAATGTCATGACAGACCATCATCTGCTTAAACATTTTTGGTACTGAAAGATTCTTGAGTTCTCGAGACAACAAGGGATTCCTTAAAAAATATTGTGTATTTGTGTGTACGTGCATGTTCCTGTGTGTTTGTGTGCATATGCATGTGTTCGTGAGTAGAGGTCAGAGGACAACTCGAGTGAGGTCTTGACCTTTTACCTACTTTAAGAAAGGGTCTCTTGTTGTCCACCTCTGTGTCTACCAGGCTAGCTGGTTTGCAAGCTTCCAGACTTTCCATCTCCACCTCCCATCTCTCTGTAGGTTGCCCATATTACAAATAGCTGCTATTGTCTCCACTTTATCTGGACTCCAGATAAACTCTTCATGTTTATAAGGGATGATCTTTATCTATTGAGGCACATCCTCCAACAGTTTTTTTTTTTCCTTTTCACCTTTTGAGACATTGTCTTATGTAGCCCTGGTTTTGCACCTCAGATCCTCCTGTATCTACTTCCCAAGTGTTAGAATTGCAATTGTCTACCAACATGCCCAGCTGTCAAGTGAACTTTCTCCATATCTTCTAAATATATATTCCATTTGGGGGAAGAAGAGTAAATTTGGTGCTCTTTAAAATAAGTCTTTAGTGGCTAGAGAGATTGGCTCGGTGAAAACACTAGTAGTTCTTGAAGGGAACCTGAGTTCCCTTCCCTGCATTTACATGGTGGGTCACAATCATTCATAACTCTAGTTCCAGGGGAGCCAATACCTTCTTCCACTTCTGTGGGCACATAGTTTACATACATATATATATGTCCAGGTAAAATATTCATATGCATAAAATAAAATAAATACATCTTTTATAAAAGGAATACTTCTTCAAAGACTTGATCACAGTTTAAGAGCAATGTGGGTTCCTGCCTCCAGAGCCCTTGGCTAAGTGGCTGACTTTCTTGTGTTTCTTTTGTTTTGTTTTTGAGGCCTGGCTACTCTGAGACTGCCCCTCAAATTCCCAGTCTTCTCCCCTCAGCCATCTAAGTGCTATATTAATACTGTGTACCACAGTCCCTGGCAGTGGTTATGTTTTATAAACACACAATAAATCTCTATAACATGAAGCTGCCTCTCCCCTAAAGTAGAGCACAAGATACAGCCTTTGTTATCATTTTCTTATTCTACTATGGTTTTTCATGTACATGTGGTGCATGTATATTTATGTACTTATTAGGGTAGGTATGTGCATGTGTATATGTATGAAGGTGAGAGGTAGATGTTGGGGATATTTTTAAAATCAGTATCCACCTTTACTTTATGAGACAAGGTCTCTTGCTTGAGGCTAAAGCTCCCTGATTCACCGAATTAGCTAACCACTGAGCTTCAGGGATCTGACCAGCTTCTTCCTCCCTGTGCCTGGGATACAGGCTTAAGCCCCCATAGTTAGATTTGTATGTAGATTCCTCATGATTGAGAGGCAGGCACTTATCAAATGAACCATCTTTCCAGTCCTGCTGTAGCTTAGAAGGCCAGGGAAAGTAGAGGACAGAAGAATTTTTTCTCAGAGAATTTTAATACTTTTGTCTCTCCAATTTTCATTTTGGCCTTGCTATCCAAACTGACACAGTAAAACCTGGAACCTGGAAGTACTTGGGGCCACAGGATCTAAGCTGTCTTTCTACTACTGTTGAATTCTTAAAGAGTCAGAGAAATTTTGTATGAGGTTTCTGGCCCAGACTTTTCGGTCTAGCCTTGTGTTCCAGACCTGCAGACCCACAGTCCAATGGTCCAACTGAAACACACAGACACTTATATTAATTTTACACTGACTGACCTGGGGCCCAGGCATATAACTTGCTAGCTCTCTACCCTTCATCTAACCCATGACTCTTATCCTGTTCAGCCATGCGACTCGGTACCTTTTCTCAGAGCAGGATAGTTGTCCTCTGCATCTTCTGACTTGTCTGGAAACTCTGTGGCATCTCTGCTCAATTCTTCCTGTTCCCAGAGTTTTCTTAGTCTGGTAGCCCCGCCCACACTTCCTGTCTGCCTTTGGTCAATCAGCATTTTTATTAAACCAGTAGGCAGGACGGTTATTTACAATGTTACATAACTCCACAAGAGAGAAAAAGCACAAAATGTGGGCACCTGATCCCGGGCGTTAAGGCAGAATTTAAGAGGTTATGTAAGGAGCAAAGACAGCAGGATTGAAATTGCTTGTTCTGGCATTTTCACCTGGCAGACCCTCTCCATTTGCCAAACTCAGCTTCTAAAGAGAGTCTTTTCTCAGTTCTCTGTAGCTGTGATAAGCCTGTCTAGTCACGGGTCATTAGTACGAGATCTGATTCCCAGTGTGCTCTGCTCCAAATGTATTCTGACAGGTATGGTGAGCTCGGGAATGGTCTCATCTTCTTGTTTCTTACTCTGAAATAATGTCCCTAAGTGATATTGATGACTTACAGCTTATAAGATATAACAGTACAGATTAGCTTTCTTTCTCAAAACATCATCTTGACCCAAGAGGTAGGCAAGTGGACTGAAACTGTCTTGGTTTCTAAAAATAGAATTGTTTTTTGTTGACAGGTAGATTTCAGCCATCCAAATAAATTGACCTGTCAATGTATGTTACCTTGAAATTGCTCATGGAAATTGATGGGCATACTGGAGTCAGGTGAGACATAACACACAATATTCATTTCTAGAAGTGAAGGCTAGGATATATTTCCCAACAAAAGTCCAAGACTAATATTGAAAGCAAAAATTGCTCGTTGCCATGTGATATAGTTTGAGCCTGAGGTGCCTCTAATAAACTCACATGTTCAGTTGCTTCATTTCTGCACTCACCCAGCTGCCAAACTGTTCCAGAAACTAACAGCTGAATATATTATCTGAACATAACTATTGATCAGGGTCTCTGACCCTATTGGCTGGGAAGGATAATTGTCTATACTTATTTTATTCCTGTTTCTTTCCAGGAAACTCACTTTATTTGACATGTTTTTCTTCTGACTGACTACTTCCTTGTTAGGATGCACCAAAAGGTACATCAGCACTGATGATGGAAATGTGTCTGTTCATCATAACTCCTGACTCCAAATGAGAAAGTGTTCTACTGAGCACATGGTCATCGATATCCTGTAATGGTCACTCCTGTTTCTGTCAGCAACAGTAAGATTTAAATTTTTACTTTATTTTACAGGATTATGTAAAGCTTTTTTAAAAAAAATATAAATAAACCAATAACTCAGCCTTATTACTAGCTAACATTTAAGTTAACCCTCATTTCTTATCTGTGCTTTGCCACATGGCTCATGGCTTGTTCCATCATTTTCATTTTCTCCTCTTCTGCTTTGTTTGTTTGAGCTCCAAGGAAGTGTACCGACTCTCATTAAAGACCAACAAAGAGGTCATAAGGTAGAAGGGAAATGATGCAGAACATGCTTCTTTTTTAGAAAATGTTTGTCCCAGGGGGACCAGTCAGACTTTATAAAACACAGTCACAAATGTGACAAAGTTTTCCCAGTTCGTGGAAATAAACTTGAAGGTTGTCTCTTTCCTTTTTGGTACCTTTTTAGATCCCATAGGTATGGGTTGGAGTTGATGCCTGGGCCCTTTCAGCAGCTGCTCCTTTTCTGACCTGGTTTTAGGCCTCTATGGACAGTTGCTTTAATTAATGTTAAGCCCACTCTTGCTTTAAAGGGTTCCACTGTAAACTTTGAAAGTTTTCTACTGACTTCTCCCATTTATGATGCAGAAGAAGGTCCTGTCTGCCTTTCAGAGCTCCTTCTACTCTTGACAAAAATGGGATGTGGATTAAATGGTTGACTATTTTTTCTAGAAAGAGTAGGCTGCATTCTTATTGTTTGTTTATTTGTATTCTGTCCACAAAGAAACCTGATTTCTCCAGGTCCAATTCAACATATCTAAGAGCAGTAAACTGTGATAGGACGTAATGCAGAGTAACATGACCTGGAGGAAGTGTGCAACACATATAAAGTCTTTAGAGGTAAGTATATCCTGATGCTGTTTTCTAATTCTCTGTAAGGCTTATCATATCTTCCAGGCAATCCTGGGTACATCTGATATGAAATGGTCATTTTTAAGAAAGAACATTGAGTTTCTGAGAGTTAAAGAGCATAGCCATTTGACTTTGCCCCCAGTGACTCACCTAGCCAGACTATCTTCTTCTAGCATGTATATTTTTTTCTAATCCAGTTTACTTTACCCTCTCAACTCTTTTTAGACCTATTTAAAGCTTCGAGGGAACAAAATTATTTTTCTTTTGACATTAAAAAAAAAATACTGAGCAAAGCAGTCAGTGCATGAGAACTGTAGAATGACTTAGTATGTCATCTCCACTCTTCCCTTCAAGTCACTCGGGATCCCATCAAGCACATGCAGGGCTTATCATCACGTGACACATTATCTCAGCTCAGGAGGGACACTGGGGTTCTTTTGGCCCATGTTTATAATTGACAGTTTATTAGAACACAGCTTTAGTCACTGTTTGTGCATTGCTTGTGGCTGCATTCCGACAAAGACTGGCTGAGTGACTGTGACACAGTGTTACAGAGCCTGATGAAAACGTGCTGGCTGGTCCCTCACACCAAAGAACCAGGTTTTCTCAGCATCCACTTCATCGGCTTCACCATTCTGCACATTCTCCTACATGTTTCTTCCAAGGAACCGGATTTTGTTTTAATCCAGACTTTTATAAATTATTATTATTAATAATACACACATAAAGGGAGAGTGAGAGGGAGAAAGAGAGAGAAAGGGGAGAGAGAGAATATGATATTGTATATGTGTATGTGTGTGTGTGTGTGTGTGTGTGTGTGTGTGTATAAAATCTTGTTAACTGAGTCTCTCCATCCATTTTTAAAAGCATTTATTTAATGGGGCTGAAGAAATGGCTCAGCAGTTAAGAACACTGGCTACTCTTATAGAGGACTCAGGTTTGGTTCTCAGCACCCACATGGCAGCTCACACCTATCTTTAATTTGTATTCTAAGGGATCTAACGCCCTCTTCTGGATTCTTTGTGTACTAAGCACATATGTAGTGCATAGACTTACATGTGGGGGAAAAAACTCATACTCATAAAAGTTGTGAAAATTGTTTTATTTTAATGAAATATATTGTTTGCCCCTCCCTTTTCATGCTCTCTCATGTATCCTCTTCTTCTCAAATTCATGGCCTTTTCTCTTCAATTATCATGACACACATACACATATGAAACAATATATACATACAACTGCTGGGTCTGTTTAGTGTTGCTTGTATACATGCTTTTGGAGTTGACCATTTGCTATTGGATGATCAGTTAGGGAGTTCATTCTTGAGAAGGACTAATTCTTCCTGTCTCGGCAGTTGCTAATTCCTACAGGTCATTGTTGAGGGGTGCGGCTTCTCCTGTCTCCATTGGTATGTCAGATGGTGGTGTTATCATTCAGCTCCCAGAGATTCATGGGTTCCCTCTCTGTCGTATCTAGAAGACAATCCTTCAGCAAGCTCCCTGGTCCTCCAGTTTTTACAATCTTCTTGCTCCTTTTCCCTCGATGTTCCCTGAAGTACGGGCTGTGTTTTTAAGTGGATTCTGTTAATACAACTCAGACAATCATCCTTGACATCAGGTTGAGATGCCTTGTCAGCTCCTTAAAGTCCAAAACATTTTAAAGAAATTTATTTATTTTTACCTGTAAGAAATTGTGGTTGACAATTTTGAAAGTGTGAATAAGTACAGAGGACTATGACAGTGTCCTGTAACATTATTAGCTGAAGGTCTCTCAGCTACTAGTTTTTCTTTTTTTGCTATGGGCTGAGTCATCCAGGGTTGGCCAGGCCGTACCTGAGAATCATGGCCTCCTCTATCACAGATTAGCCACAACATTATTAACTGAGCCTCAGAGTCAGGAACAGGGGTAGAGTTACTGTGCTTCAGGTTGTGATGGGGATTTGTAGCTGTTCTTCAGAATATAAGAAAACTCTCCAACATGTTTAGACATTTAAAGATATTTTTTTAAAAGCTCTGGAAAGGGGAAAGGAAGAGAGAGAGGAAAAGGAGCAGCTGAAAGAAGAGCACAGTGGAGACACCACAAGATCGGGCAAAGAGAGAGGGATTATCTTTAAAGTTGTATCTATTCACCATGAATATTCTTCAGCCATAAGGCAGGAGATTGCTAAGGCTGGGGTGATGGCTCAGCCACTAAAGCGCTTGCCATGTAAGCATGATGACCTGAGTTGAATCCCCAGTACCCACATAAGAACACTGGCACAGGCTGGGGAAGCAGATGGACAGATCTCTTAGGCTTGCTGCCTAGGCATTCAGTGAGCCCCAGACCAATGGAGACACTTCACCAATAAACAAGTGGGTGACCCTTGAACAAAGATACCTAAGGTTGATCTCTGGCTTTTACAGGCATACACGCACGTGTGTATGTATGCTCACATGAACATGCACTCACACAGACATACATGCACAAACACATGCATAAACACACGCAATTGTATTAGTTACTTTTATACAATGTCCCATTGTCTCTCATAATGTTTTAATAAAATTAATTTCACATCTGAGGACTGTGGGCAGGGTAGCTTGATTGGTGACTGAACCCATAGATGGTTTTGCAAGGTATGGACCAGACAGACTTACCACTTTGTAGGGTCAGTGATGCTACCAACAAACAACCCAGTCAAAGCACCATCTCCAACAGAGAAGCAGCCATGCTTCCCTAGTACTCTCAGAATTAGGATGTCCTTGAGAAGGGCATCAGGCTTTCTGTAAATTGTAGAGTTGGGATGCTTGGGCCTGTATTATTCCTAGACCTTAAAGTACAAGCAGGACTGCCTGTTATGTGGAATACACACACACACACACACACACACACACACACACAGAGAGAGAGAGAGAGAGAGAGAGAGAGAGAGAGAGAGAGAGAGAGAGAGAGAGAGAAACGTGTGAACATGTACACAGACCCCCCCCCCCCCCAACACACACTGTTGCTTCTGGACTTTTGAATTTTTTCACCTGTATATTAGTTTCTTTATATCTCTTTTTTCTCTAAAAATCAAAAGAAGCTAAATTAAAATTTTACCTTGTATAAGAGACTACAGATTACCTGTTTTCCCAAGGACGAGAAATAGGAAGGAGTAAGTAGGAAGGAGGGGCCGGCCATAAGCTACATTATTTTCCTAAATGCTCTAAAAACAGTAGTGAACGGCACGTGGAAAGAGCCTTCTCACCATCTGAAACACCACCTCCACAGCCACTGTTCTACACTTCTTGTGGCCTGCCGTGCTCTCAAGTCCCACCTTCTCCTAGGCAGGCTCTTAGATACAAGGTGAGCCACATTGTACAACTTTACAGACAGGTCTAAGATCACATGATACATGATGGGTCCTGTCGGGCACAGAGAGGAGGAAAGGCCTTCTTCTTAGTGTTTTACGGTGGTGTTAAGAACTGTCCTCAGGGCTCTAGATGTCCTAGGCAAGCACTCAACCACGGAGCTACATCCCCAGTTAAAAGTGTAGCCCAGGGTGGACTCAAATTTGAGACCTTACTGCCTCTGTCTTTTTTATCATATTCTACAGAATGGGCCACCACCACTGGCAGAATGTCCTCTTTTATAATGCTAGATTTTTTCCCTCTGGATGCCCCTAACGCCAAGCCCCACACACATGTACACATACCACACTAAACGTTATATTCTTCAGTGCCCAAATCGGTGTGTATCTATCATGCACATATTGTTTGGATTCTTTCTAGAAATCTGTTGCACATAGCTTAGAGTGATAAGCATCCAGATATTCCATACTTCTGAAATATCTTAAGTAAAAACATGTCATTTTTGACTTTTGAAGATTAAAGCTACACAGAAGTCACCATTTCAGGAACGACTTAAGCAGACAGGGAGCTGATAGAGTCTGTGGTATATCTGCATCAGTATGCACTGCACGAGCTGCTGGGCCATTATGCCTGTGTTGCCAGCTGAGGTAGATGACTCTGGTGGATGCATCATTTCTTGTCAGTCTCTGGGGAAGGGGTAACCTCTCAGGAACAACTCACCAGGCCTGGCTGAGTTAACGAGTGCTCTCCTGTGACTTCCATGACTCTGTCTCGTCAGACAGAAGCAGTCCTCATGCACACTGTGCAGTTTGCAGAGCTCAGAAGCTGCAGAAGAACAATGAAGGGCGCATCTTCAAGCCAAGGTCACCTTCTGGCACCTATCTTTAATCCCCAGACAGCGGGATCACCTCTACTGCAGCCAGGAGATCAGCGAAGTAAAGCAGGGCCCCAGGTAGCAACTTGAGACCTTATGTATCTGTTCGAAGTGAGACGCTCCTTTTTGAGGAGGCAGCAGAGAGACCCAACCTAAAGCAGCAAAGCCTCTCCGCATGCCTATCAGCTTTTCTTCATCTCAACTTTCTTTTGGCTTCCAGGATGAATTCTCTCTCTCTCTCTCTCTCTCTCTCTCTCTCTCTCTCTCTCTCATCTCATCTCATATATTTATTTACATTGCATGAGATGACTGTCACTAACCTCAAGTGAACTCTTTATCCTCAAGACACTTCACTCCCTCTGCCCTTCCCGGTTATCATTATCTGCATCTGTGTGTTCATTAACAGCTCCAGCAAGCCTTTGCAGCATCTATAGTGCTAAACAGTGTGTATCTTCTGCCTCCACTTCTGGATTTAGTCACAGAACATGGACCATACCCATCTTGATAGCCTCAGAACTTGGTAAAGTGACTGTTGCCAAATAAGAAGTGAGTGGTACAAATCATGATAACAGAATGGCTAGAGCACTCAGTGAACTGCTTCCTTACAGGCCATGTGGGTAGTGAGGTATAAATAAACCTCTCAAGTCTAATTCCAAGTCCAACTTAGAAACTCGCCAGAACTTCCGCTGAACTCCACACTTCGAGGCCCCTCTGTACATATTTATATCATGCCCAGATGTCTTATAGAGTTTGAGGGCACAAAATGCCCTAAGCAGGATGCTAGATTCTTTTAATCCCCTATTTCTCATCTTTGGTTTTCACCTTTTCAGCTAATGGCAACTTTGTTCTTTTAGCTGCAGAAGCTAAATATTTTGCAGCCCCCTCTGATAACACCTAGTGCATTTAATAAATCTTACTGTCTCTTCCTTCAAAATGTCCCTAATGCCACCTCTCAGCTTGATCGTCACCACTGTGCTTGTATTTATAGCAGAGCCTTCTAACTGGGTTTTCTGCTTCAATCTTTGCCTGCCTCCCACCTCCTCATGGTCTATTTTTAACACAACTGGCCATTTATTGTGGTAAGTCAGCTTATAGGTTTTGTTCTCTTGAAAATATCTGCTGACCTTCCTAAGCACCTGAAGACTGCCCAGAATATAATAAGAATTTAACATTTGCTGAATGAATAAATGAATACTTAAGTCTTAGTATGAAGAAAAACAACCCAGATATTTACCAAGGAGTTGGAATTTATAATAAGGTATGCTACATAAATATTCCACATTCTTGTATATAATAGTGTTTTAAATATTTTTCTTTATCTTTATGTATATATAGTGGTTTGAAAGAAATAGACTCCCAAAGGGAGAGGCACTATTAGGAGTTGTGTCTTTGTTAGAGTAAGTGTGGTCTTGTTGAAAGCAGTGTGTCACTGTGGGGGTGGGTTTTGAGGTCTCCTATGTTCAAGCGACACCCAGTGACTCAGTTCACTTCCTGTTGCCTACAGATCAAGCTGTAGAACCCTCTACTCCTTCTCCAGCACCATGTTTGCCTGTATGCTGTCACCATAATGATAATGGACTACACCTCAATTAAATGTTTACCTTAATAAGAGTTACCATGGTCACTGTGTCTCTTCACAGCAAGAGAAACCCTAACTAAGACAGTATGTGTGTAACATGCCTGGTACAAATGAAAGAAGTGGGTGTCAAGTCCCCTAAAGCTGGAGTAATGGACTATTGTGAGCCTCCCTCCATGTAGGTGCTTGAAACTGGATGAAGTTCCTCTGCAAGAGCAGGAAGTGCTCTGAGCTGCTGAACCATTGCTGTAGTCTTTATAATCATGTTTAGAATATCACCAAAAGATAACAGACATTTTGTCTAGCATTAAATGGACCAGAAAATAACCTTTGGCTCTAACTGGTCACATGGTTTACTGGAAAATTCTAAATTAAATTTGATTTTAAAATAGAGAAATAGAATTTAATTAATTTTTTAATACTCTCTTGTACAAAATGCCCATGGTGTGTGTATGTGTGTGTGTGTGTATCACAGGATCTGGTTTTTAAAAATATTCTATTCAATTTTATAGAGAATTTTGGGCAGTGATCCTGAGTGAAGCAGGATGGGACAAAGTAAGAGTACCAGGGAGAGATGACCAGCCTCCTGGGTTGAATGCTTCAGGGAGAAAACAGGCAAGAAAATGGCTGTGGAATGACTCTGCTTCCGCCACCCACTATTCTTTTTTATTTTCCTTGAGACTCCAGCCCGAGAGACTGAGTGAAGTGTCCTTGATTCAGGAAAGCCACACAAGGGGATGAATTCCAAAGTGCAGCTCATTCACACGATTTGAAAGATTGTGTTTGTATGAGACAGAGAGGGGGAAAAAAAGGCTTCACACTGAGCCTGTCTGCAGCACTTTGTTCTGAGGTATATTTAGACAGACATCTAATGGAAAGTGAAGTCACAGGCATCAACCTGAACAGTTTTGAGTGATTAAGTGGGAAGGTTGAGCACCTGACCTTTGAGTCAAAAATTACAAAAACAAACACAATATTACAATTATAAATATTCACCTTTTAGTATTTTAAAATAAAAGTGGATTTGCTTTTCAAAATCTTTATAGAGTAGGTTTTAGGCATAATACTTTATAATCTGCAGTTACTTGTATGTGACCTTTATGCTCTTCACTTACGTGCAGGCAAACTGGTTGCTTATATCCTTTAATAATTTCACTCTTACTTGCAATCAGGAGACCTGCGAATGAAGATCAAGTTCTCAGCTCCAACTTAGCCACTAACCTTCATCACACATTGTTCTGAACAATTTTCCAACTCATTGACATCATTCTCCTGTTTCTGCTGAGTGCTTTTGCAAATTGCTTCTGTCCTCCTGGCCCTAAACAATGGCTCTTCAGTGAATAAACAAACATTTGCTGCCTGCTTCTATCAGGCCCACATCCAAAGTTAATAAAACTCTAATGCTCACTGGAGCTCAAGCAGCTCTACATAGGATCATTTATAGATATGTTCGTATCTTTGATGACTAATGTAATGCATAGCGGTGGTTGTAAAATATTCAAGAGCTTTGGAAATGATACTGCAAGTCTCTCTTTCTACCCCAATCCCAGGCCCACAACTGGAAGTAACTAGGTATCAGTTCAGAATCTTTAAAAAAATGTCTGTTCACAAAACATACTCTTTCTATATATGTATATATATATATATGTATGTACACACACACATATATTTATAAAGTATGAAATTTCCCACTTCTCTCCCTAAAGCATCTCTTTCCTCCTTTCCCATCTTCCTTTGTACCCACTGAGATCCTATAACATCTATTACACAAGAACTCCTTTCACGATGACACACATGCTCCCTCTCTTTAAAAATTTGCCTCCCAGTACTCCAGAGCATGAACATGTGATAATTTATTTAGCTTACTAGCAGTTTCTCGAGGTCACCAGTGGTGGGAAGACAGGCAGAGAGAAAGCAGGGGTAGGACACAGGAGGAAGAGGAAAGTCAGTGTACACCATTATGCAATTTAGGGACTCGGTGTTGAAATACAAGGAGTGTGTTTTGTTAGCCTTTGATAAGTGGGAGCTGGGTTCAGCTACCACACGTCACACAGAATGCTGGCAGGTCCACTTGCTGGCTGAAGGTCAAAGAAGCTGCCTCCTACCCAAGTGGGCAAAAAGGTCAAGATATCTGCATATCCCACTTCATTAGGAAAGGTGCACTACCTAGCTTACATGTGAGAGGACTCCTGGACTAGTCTACATTATCACACTTTCTCTCACATTGATAATGGAGTTCTGAAGAGGCCTGAGGTCAGCCTGCCTAGAGTCCCACTCAGAACCCTGCTTCATTTTATCCATGGTTCTCCTCTGTGCTACCTAGATAGCCCCAAATGCAAGATACACCTCGACCTCGGTGCTATCTGCGTGTTCTCTCATCTTTCCATGACTGCCATCCCTCCCAGCCCCCTCTACCAGCACTCTGGAGCCCAAATGTATTCTAGTTAGTCTTTGACATGCTCATGCTTATCAGAGGTCAACTCATTCTACTTCCTCTTCCTGGGTTACTGTCTGATCATCTGGCAAAAAGGTCTTCAGTCTCACAGAGGAAGTGGAACTGTCTGGTCATCTTTTTCATCATGACCAGTTCTTGTCATCAATTTGAGGGTGTGATGAGAATGAACCATGAGAGAACAGGTGACACTCCAGACAATCCTGACCCTTCTCATCTCAGGTACAGATCCCTGTCATTTTCTTCTCATCCTAGTCGACCTCAGATCTCTAAATATTTGGGTCTTTCCTTTCTACGGTAAAAGGCCTTTCCCTTTTCAGGCTCAAGAAATGTCAGAGCCTCCTGTGTTCCAAGTATGAGTATGACAAATAACTGACCTTTTGCTAAAACCAGTGTATACAGAAACTACAGCCTAAAATTTCTCCCACACAGATGACTGCAACCTGAGACTACTCCAGTACAAAGAATTTCTGCTGGGGTTAGCTAACCCATGTCCTTCTGGTTGTTCAGGTGTAAAGAATGAACCCACCTCTTATATTCAAGTCTGCAAAATAAAAATACTGGGTTTCCAAACTGTTACTAGTGTGTCTCCATTAGAGCACATGACCCATCTAACCCCAATGTTTCTGTTTGTGTGTCTCTTTGCCTTTTCCTCACCCTCTCTTGGCCAAGTCAGCTTTCTAAGACCCACATGTTTAGATTTCAGCACCTGGTGACCGTCCTGTCTTTCCAAGTGCCACTTTTACCTTGGGAGACACCACTTATAATGTGCATACCCAGTGAAGACAATGGCTGTGCCTCTCAAAGTCTTTGACGTCAGCATTGTTGCTCCTATGCGCTCATTTTCAAAGTCCTCACATTAGCACCGTCTCCAAGATCTCAAGCTCACCGATGCTGCTGCCTTCATTTTCTCTCTTCTAGTTCCCTCACACCTTCATGGTGAGCACCTTGGAAACCTCCTGCGGATAACCAAGGGCCAGAGCCTGTGCCTCAGCAAGTGGATGGATGCTCACGTCCAAAGAGTCTTCCAAAGAGTCTTCGCCTGTCACGGGCATCCGGTGCTCAGCTCTCTTCCCTTGCCCATTGGCTTCCCCTTACTCAGTTTTTGTGGGGCTCTAAAGTTATCCCACTTTTGATACGGTCTTCATTTCCTAGGTCCAGGGTCTTGGGAAATTTCTATCTTTAGTACTGAAATAAAAATAGGACAAATCGACTTTGCGAACTGAAGTTTTCAAATAGAACAACGTTGTTGTGGGACAGAACACCGGGATGGTGTTCTGATGATGATAATACTTTCTAACGACATAAATAGGCCCCTTACTATCCCATGGGGTTTATATCTTGATATTTTTGGTTTTTCTTCCTACTAGCTTTAGGAGTAACACTTTTTCTCTTTTACTAGATGGAGAACATAAATGCCATGCTATCAAAGTGACCATTACGCATCTAGTTTAGAAGCAGGAGCTGGCATTAAAGCACAGAGTTTTGGTGTTCAAAGCTTATGTGTCATGTGGTATTTTGTTGGCATTAAAGCACCCAAGTGTGTTCCAAAGGAGGAAAATGACTAGCTGGTAATGTTTGAATGAAAACCGGAGGTTTCATGAACCAGAAAACTCTGTCCTTATAATGTGCAAAGAACATCATGACTTTCTACTGCCCGTGATCGAGCCTAAGGTTTAAGCAAGGGCATGTTTAGCAAAATACCAGCTCTAATTTTAGAAGGGATAAGATGAGGAACAGGCAGAGATGTGAAGTTTAATCAAAGTGATATCATTTAGAGATGTTAATGAGCTGGTTATCAGACTCCTGGCAGGTCTGGCACATTTGACCTCATTATCTGGGGAGGCACACAATGTTGGATCCAGGCTTTTGGTCACCAGACAGGTAATCCAGAGCCATGGCTGCTGAAAGCCTGTTGGAAACAGAATCCCAGGATTCAAGCAGAGCCAAGAAACCCTTCTCAACACTCTAAATAGCATGTGATAATGACCTCTATCAAACCAAAACGGCACCTGCTTTTTCTCTGACCATTATGTTTGGACGATCAGAGGCAGTAGCAAATGACTTGTTATTCAGTAGACATAATATTTATCCTGCTTTTACTTCTAAAAATTCATTTTGTTGAGAATTTCATAACAGGAGCTTAAATTGCTCTTCCCTCATGCTCTTTCTCACTCCCTCACAAATACATTATATGAATATATATGTGTATATTTACACAGAGACACACTCTACTGAGTTCACTTAGTGTTGTCCATATGTGCATGTATTTAGGGCTGACCACTTGGCGTCGGATAACCTATCAGTAGAGAAAGCAGATTCTTTCTCTTCAGAGTCATTGATTGCCAGGTTACCTGTAGCTCTCCATCTTGGGGCAGGCATCAAGAACATTCTAAGTGAGATTCTACTCTGTCTGGTTTTTGAGGGTGTTTCTGGCCCTTGAGAAGCTCAGCCTTTCCTCAGAATGGCTTCAGTGATGGTAGGAGGTATTTCAAGGATACCGAGAGTCAGTGAAGACCCGAGTGGTAGAAGAGGCTCTCGGGGTAGTGCCCCTTCTTGTGGTTGTCTGCTTGGCATCATTGTGCCCTTAATATTCAGGTCACAGTTTTTTGGAGTCTACCTGCCACTTAGTAGAAGGTTTATACTTCTAAGAATTCTTGAAGATATCTATAGATAGAAGTTAATTTTACAAAGATGCTACAATATTTTCAGACTAAGCATTGGTGATTCGAGAGGTTTGGGACATTAAGAGCATCTTCTTCTAAACTTCTATCATGTCAAGTAGTTTCATCTTCACGGGAAATAACCTCTCAAAGGTCTCCATTTGCTATTGCCATTCTCTGTTTAAGAATGCCATTGTTTGTCCTGTGGAGATCTTTCCCCCAAATTAAATCTTCCATCTGTAGGCACATACACACAAGATGAATTTACTTCTCTTCTGTTGTCCCTTTGGGCAGAACCCTGAACCTCTCTGAGATTCTTAAATGACTACGAGTCATTATTTATTCGTGTTGGAGTCTGGGCTACTCTACTCAGGATAATGGCTTTTACCTTTCCACTCATGTGTGTTTTAGTGATTTGGACATTTGGATCTCTCTCTGCATTCAGGGGCAAGGAAGCAAGGGTTTGACATAGAGAAGGACATTGGGGTTTCTATTTGAAGGAAGACTCTGTCATATGCTCCACACAGTAAGTAGTCAGTCAGTGCAGGATCTGGCAGACTCCAGGAGTGGACTGCAAGCTGGATTAGAAGATCTCTCCCAGGAAATCTACAAAAGCTGCTCTGATAGAGATTTTATAAAAGAGGTCTCCAGTGACTGCTGACAGGACCACCATTAGCACCTGAACCCGAAACACTAAAGTTTTGGAGTTAAGCACGAATTCTGGATAGCTACCCTTGGTGCTGGCCCTGTGGGATCTCAGCAGGTGTTGCTGGGTGAAGTTTGACTCAGCTATCCCATTAACAAACAGAGCCAAGCGGTTCCACCAGAGCACTACACACAGAAAAAGATCTGAGACTCTCCAAGAGAAGAACAAGATTGGTAAGAATCAACATGGAGCATAGGCCAGCAGTAGGAAGACAGTACTGTGGCTAGACAAAGATTCAGCACCAGCTGGGAGTGACTTCATTACCTTACCCAGGTCGGTGCAGCAGCCTGGTCATGTTCCCTCCTGTGTTACCCCTTTACAGTTCTACACATTCTTCCTCTCTTTCCCTCTTTTCTTGTGCCATTTTCTTTTACACAACATCCCCTCAAGTCCCAAAGCTGAGCCAGTTTATGATACTTAGTATATATATAGTATATAACTTTACCTCCTTCTTTAGTCTATCATTAACCAAGGTTTGGACATCTCCTCCCCATGGTTTGCTTTGCTTTGCCTCTCTTACCCCTACACATGCCCTTTTATTCCACCTCCCATCTAGTATCTTAACACTAACCATGAGTCCTGCCATGATTATTTACTTGCTTATACTCCTTTTCCTTTTTCCCATACCCACAATATCTACTATATTAGGATGTACAATATCATTTGTATGTGCTCCCTAAAAGAATTGGCACTTAACAAGTGTTTATTTTGATGTTACCTGCTACTTTATTATGAGTAGGTTAGCCACTGTGTAATGACTGTGATGGCTATTTATGATTGTCAACTTGACTATGCCTGGAATTAACTAAAACCCAAGTGGCTGGGCATACCTGTGAGGGATTCATCTTCACTAAATCATTTAAAGTGGGTCTTCCCACCTTTAATCTGGATTTTTTGAGGTGTAAAGATCTACCTTCAATCTGAGCCACATCTGGTTATAGCCTATTTAAAATATATGGAAAAAGGAAACATTTGCTTTTTGCCTGCTTGCCTTCAAGCAGCAGGATGGCAAGTCTGTTATTTTATTGACATTAGTACCTACTTCTTCGGGTTTTCAACATTTACTGATGATGAGTTGAGACATCTAGCCTAATGGATTAAAAACTACTTGATTTTTGGAATTTCTGTTGGTAGATAGCCATTGTTGGACTAGCTGGAGCACACCCTGTAAAATTCAACATATGTATATCTATCAATTCTATTTCTATATAGAACTCTAACTAATACAGTGACTGTTGCTACAGATTTTACTGAGTCAACGGGGGTAGAATGGAGATAGAATATGGTGCCTGGAATACCAATCTAACAAGAAAAAAACATAGGTGTAACTTCACTACAACCCAGTCTCTTTGAATATTGTGAACATCATCCAAATGAAAAGAACAACAAAAATCATAACCAACAAGTTAGCCCTGAATGGGCAGATCTTAGTGCAAAAGCACAAGTTACATGAAAAACCAATACCACTTGTCTCCTCCAAAAATTACCAACCCTATAGGTTATGACCCCATAAAAATGACTTAGATGATATTCTAGACACAGAATTCAAAAGAATATATATGTTTTAAAATGTCAAGGAGAATATGAACACTTAAGAGAACACAAAAAGCAGCCCAATGAAATAGGTCAATACAGGATTTAAAAATAAAATTCAAGAAGATATAGAAATTCTGAGGTGGAAGTGAGAAACACAAAAAGTTCAGTGGAAAGTCTCATCGATGCAATGGATCAGGAGAAGACACCAAACACCAGCTTATTCATGCTTTCTGTGTCTGTGGACTGCAACTTCCCTCTCGGAAACTCTATTCTCACGGTTTTGAAGTGGGAGCCCATCATCTGTTCTTTTGGTCCCAGGTGGGTTTTGCTTTTAAGGAGGTTCTGGCAAATGTTGCATTAGGCCTTTGCCATCCTGTCTTTGCACCTCATTAGGAGTGCTAGTTAGAGCCATTTTTTTTTCCAAGTCAAACTAAAGCTTAATCCACATTTAAACAAGACTCCAGGGGCTCCACAGACACATGATTCTCAAAGTAGCTTTGTTTGGGGGCTATTTTCATGTTTTAAATTTAGAATATGAAATGTTCACATAGATTTTTTCCATTCTATTAAATAAATGCTCATCAAATACTTTGATACATAAGCCTGATTTTTATGGTTAACATTCAATAATAAATGAACAAGCACGTAACTATTGTAGCCTGAAAAGTGTTACGTGGCAAAGTAACAAGATAGTAAGATCTAGGATAATGATTCTAAAATTTAGGTATTTGGACTTAAAAACTGTTAAATGCCAAGGCTGTATGCCAGCCACACGAAATCAGAATTCTGAGAATGAGACCTAGCAGACTTTTTAACAGCACCCTATATCCTACCCCCCAATCCTCACCCTCCCAACACTCCATCTCTGACACTGAATGATGTCAATGGAACTTTATTGTATGGTTGTGTTAAAGAGAACAGATTAGGAAGGTAGAACATTAGCTGAGAAATTACAGCGAGTGTGCAGAAAAAGATTATTATAAGCTGGAATGGTGGCTGTGTAGGTGCTCTGCTGTTCATTCGCAGAACCAAGTCCCAAAAAATGTCCTTTGACCCCACACTGCCCAACACTAATAATAATTAGGAGGAAACAGAAACATTACCACATTATTCAGGCTTTGGTTATTTTAACAAAATGCTCATGGGAAGGCACCTACAGAGATAAAATGTTTAATGCACATCACAATTTTGGAGGTTCTGGTTCATGGTTGTGTGGATCTGTGGCTTTAGGTGGGTGGCAGATACACAAATGTGGGAGTGGACAATCTTGACTTGGAAACAGAATAATGAAGAGGAGACCAGAGAGTCCCACAGTCCCCTTCAAAGGCAGCTCCCAATGACCATCTTCACGGAGCTATCATCTGGTAGCACTGTTCTGGGACCAGACCTTTAACACAGGGGCCTTCGGGGGACATTCAAGCTCTTAATTGTAGCACTTATTTTGAAAGTTACATTAAACTCTATGACAACAAGACTCTTACATTTTTGTGCTGGCCTCCACCTGGGGTGTTGTCTGGATTTTATGCTGACTTGGCAGTGGGAATTTACTTCTTTTTATCTGTCTTTATTTTGTGGTGCATAAGATCGAGCCTAAGGGCTGTGCTTGCAAAGACAAGCTTGCCCTACTCCGAGATATAAACCCAGTCCGGACTTCATTTATTTTCTTGTTCCTAGTCATTTCTCTTGTTAATTAGCAACCGTTCAGGGTTCAGATTTTGTTATTTCTATTGTTTGAATCTTTGGGTCAATACCAAGTTGGGTGTTTCTTGTGCTTTTAGCACGTAAACTATCTGCCATATCATTAGTATTCTTTCTACTGTGAGAAACACTAGCCAATCTGGGTCATTAACAAATACTCATCATAAGCCCATTCTGGTACCTCCCAGATAAACTGCTCATGAATTCCATAGGGATGGGCTGTCTCTCCCCCAGCAACTGGTTGTCATAGATACCTGATATTATCATCCATTTTCTCTTTCGGTACAGATAGAACATTATTGCTGAATATATTTCAAAAGTAACTCCTCAGCAAATGTGATTAGTAGCAAAATGAGTCAGCATAGATTTTATTGCAAGATTCAAATCAAGTTGTGAATTTCTTTCAATAAAGTTACTGCAGTTTTTTGCATTTGTCAGAAGTATTTGAATCCCTATCTAATGGCAAGTGTTTGTTGTTAATCATTTTGTTTGCTATGAAAATTTAAAAGTCTTTTGCCTCAGTGGTGTTGGTCTTTCTTACTTGCTCCCCCCCCGCCCCTCCCCCCGCCCTTTTTCCATTTCCTCTCGGGTTATTGTCTCATGGTTTAAAAGGGCTACTCCAGCAAAACTATCAACCCACTGTTGTACTTCTACGTATTTTTTCTTTGTGTTGCTATGTTTCAATTTTGTTTAATGGTATTTTGTCCAGGCTGGCCTTGAGCTTGCTTATACAGCCCAGATCATTCTTGAAGAAACCCTTCTGTTTCAGCTTCCCTAGTGCTGCTATTATATCAGTGACCACCACACCCAGCTGCTTTGGAGTTTTCTTCTTCATGTTAAATTGTTAACAGTTTTTAGACTTCAAATTTTCAGATAGTGAATTACGTCGGCCTTTTCCCTTATAGCTTAGTTTTCATTGTAAAGGTCTTTATTGACCAGGGAAAAGTGAAAACACTCATCCCTCTTCCTGCATTTTTACTCTTAGTTTTCAAATTCAGAGAATTGTTCTTACAATGAAAGGTTTTATTGTTCTTGTCACATATATCATATATGTATACAGTTAAGGCATTGCTCCTGTGCTTTCAACAGTAGCAACTGGGGTGCTTGGAGGCAGATCCATGGATATACATAGTGTTTTGTATTTACTGTTATAAAGAAAGCTGTTTGTGCACTTATCTGCTTTACAAAAATCTTTAATGAATTCAAATAGTTTTATTGAATTTTCTCAGGCTAAGCAATTATCTACTCACACAGTTTATAAATAACTATGATGTTATATCCTTATATTAAATTCTTTTACCACTTATTTTTGTTGCTCTTTGCTTTGTGTGGACCAAGGTATATAGAACACATTCAAATAGCCATCTAGGCAAGGATGCTCATCTCTTCTTTTCAATTCCACACCACTGTTTTTACATGTTATACAGTGTCACCTATTTATTTACTTATTCTGTGATCTTAAGGAACTAATTGTATTGCTTGTTACCTATGTTCTTAAAAAAAAAAAAACAGTCACGGACATTGGTTTTTAACTACTCAATTTAGAACGCCTAAGAGAAGCATTTATATTCTAATAAACAATCATATTTTAACTACACTTTGAGTTTAATGTTTCTGTGATTTATCCTTATACATGAAACAAATTCACTTACAGGATATTATTTTTCATATTCAACATCTAGATCAGTCCCAGGATGGAGTGTGGACTGGTGTGCTAGCTTTATGATAGAGTAGATGACCATTGTTTTAGCTGGTCAGATGTGGTAGAGACCTTGTGATGCTGTGATTGGGGAAGAAGTCTGCAGGAAATTAGCCATAGCATGGAAGCTTGAAGAGGTGATCCTTTGGAGCATTTTTGCTCACTCTTTGTTACTGGTTAGTTCAGCCTGTCTATTTCTAGATACAACAGTGACTCATACTTTCCGAGAAACATCTTACTTCATCAAGCTCCTGAAATAGTGTGAGACTCTACCTGATGATTACTTAGAACTAGAAAATACCACACTAATACAGGCTGCACATTCTCATTATTCTAATTTTGCATACATCTTCCTCTTATAAAAAAAGGGAAGCATCTACTTATATTTCTATATTTTGTTACTAAAAATCAAGTCACATTTATTTATCAACTAACTTATAATGTTTAGGATTCCATTGTTTCAGATCAACTCCTGTTTTTATCTTTGTCTTTTAACTCTAGCAGAATTATTCCTTACCATAACTTATAGCTACAGGAATTTCTCAGGATATTTTGGCACGCAAATGTCTTAGAATAGATATCTAGAGAAAAGATATCCTGGTGAATCTTCTTTTTGGAACATTCTAAACGTGAGTTGATTCAAGGAGACTTCTCTATTATTGCCAAGGCAGTGGCATGATTTTTCACTGGTTCATGAATAATTTTCACAAAGAGAAATATAGAATTTTTATAGTCTTCTTTTATAAATTCCAGGAGGCTTAACATTTTCTTTTCTATAAATTTTAGGGACACACTATTAATTTGTTTAATATGTTGTTGTTCCCATCACTTTTGTTAGATGAATAAAACTCTCCCCCATGACATCTCTCAGTTTTCTTGTCAAAACACTAATTATTAATTCTGTACCTCGTCATGTTATTTGGTTCTCTTACTAGTAACAAAATTACTCTTAGGTTTGAGGGATGGAATATAATTATGCCATAAGGAGATAATAGTTCTTTCTAAAATTTAGAAATTTTTTTCCTAGAATTTAATTTTTTTTTTAACACAATTTTAGTATGCGGCCCTGGCTGGCCTAGAACTCACCATGCAAACCGGGCTGACCTGGAACACACCTGCCTGCCTCTGGTAAGCATGGCCATCAAAGGTGTGCGCTGTCACAGCTGGCTCTTTCGCTTCTCTTTTCTACTGTCATCTGTACTTCACGGAGTTTCCCAAGAGCTCAGCCCCTAAAACAATGATGAATAGTAACTGAGTGCTAATGTACCTTTCTTTTTCCTGACACTAACAAGAATTCTCCTAGTGTGGTCCTACTTCACCTATAGCTGGCTCGTGGATTAATGCCGTTGTGTTTTTAATTCATGAGTATTTTCAATGGGTACTTAAAGGAGACTCGGTTATGGCTAACTCATAGCAGCTCATTCTACAAACCTGAGAGATATAAATACATAGTATGCTTCCCTCTGGACTTCAAAAGTCTTCAAAGACCTTTAGTTTTGATATGAGGAAAGGGGATCTATAGTCCTTGCATGAGACCGTGAGACTAGGAAGCCCAGTGTGGCTCCATTTCTGTGCATTCAGATTTTTTTTTTTTTAAGCTTTTTCACTGCTCGACAATGGGAACCATTTGTAGCCCAGAGTTTCTGGCCTGGCATAGCCCTAAGGTCCAGTCTTGCCCACAGCAGTTTAGTCCCAAATCATCCCACAAAGGCTTATATGAATTGCAAACTGATTGGCCTAAGGCTCAGGCTCATTACTAACTAGCTCTTGTGACTTAACTCAACCAGTTTCTATTAATTTATGTCTTGCCACATTCCTAGTGGTTTTCACCTGAGTTCCATCCATTATACCTTGTTTCCTTGGATGGCAGCTCACAGCTTCTCTTTGACCCCACTTTCATTCTCTTTTACCTATACTTGAATTTCCTGCCTGCCTCCAAGCTGCCTTGCCATAGACCAAAACAGTCTCTTTATTAACCAATGGTAATAAAGCATACTCACAGCACACAGAAAGACTTCTCACATCAGGGGTCACATAAGTAGAAGCAGATTTCATGAAGTATAAATTATTTAGCAGAGGAAAAAGGTTTCTCTTATATCTGGCATGAAGTCCTATGTGATATCACCAAGAAGAAATGCTATGCTGTCAAAGGCCTCTTCTGTTTTTAAGGTGCTCATTTAGTAGTGCTACACAAACCATATCCATGCTGACCCTCATATCTTCCTTGAACAAATTATTGTTACGGACAAATGCATTTATTTGAATTTAGAGTTCATACTCTGGCTATTAGTCAGTGCAAACCAGCCGATTCTCTCCAGTATTCATCCCTGTAAACAGGTGAAGCAGCAGAAATCTCTCCTAGTGCTTTGGGCAGTCAGCTATTCTAGATATAGAGATCCTACTTAGTTCCTATTTCCCTGATATGGGAGGTAGAGTCTAGATTCCAGCCTTTCTTGAACTAGGTCTCTGCAATGAACCCACCCACCCAAGCCTTCCTTTTAAAGGAGATGAGAATGGAATCACTTTCCATTGAGAGGGAACAAATTGTAGGGACATCACAGCATTGTTCCTCCTGCTCAGAATTGTCCACTTGTCCTGGCTGCTAGGACCAAGTTCCAGTCCTCTATGTTTAAACAGATTCTGGAAAGATACCCAACACCCTTGAAGAGATTTCTTGTGTGCTCAGACGGTTACAACCAACTCTACTTTACAACCAAGAATCGAATCCACAGCTTTATAAAGACCTCAAGTTACAGAGTCCAAGCAAAAATACAAAGAGGCTGCTAGAGGTACTCTTGTTACTGCCCAGCCCAATGCCCCCTACAATAAATAAAAGAAACTTCTTTCTGTTAACACACAAACCCATACACATACACACACACCACACACACCACACCACACACACACACACACACACACACACCCATACACATACACACACACCACAATCCCCCCCCACACCACACCACACACACACATATACACACACATATACACATACACACACACACCACACACACATACATACTCACACCACACACACACATACACACACACGAACACACACAAAACTGAATTTTAGACCCTGAACATTATCTGGATAGTACTCGAATAAGTTTTCTATTTAAAAAAAAAAAGAAAAAAAAAGGAGAAAAGCTGGCAAACTCTGCCTTTGTTGGAACTCAGGCTACTGTATAGTTTTATACAATGTCAAACATTAGATTTAGTTGATTATTTACAGTCATTAAACCTGCCTTTGTTTTGGTACCCAGGCAACACAGCTCACAACTTAGGAAGCTCTGTAGATTTCCAATGTGTTTTTGTATCTCAGCCAGAATGGGTTTTATAAATGAGGATAAACAAAACTCACATGCCTAAACTTTTCAAATGTAAACCTGCCTGCCCCATGGGTTCATGGAGCCTCCTCTCTGAGATGCGCCCTCTCTGGTCTTTGTCCACCGCAGTGTCTGGGGTTAGATATATGGATTGTGTTTATGATGCAGAACATAGTTTCCAAAATGCGATCCTTGCAGTATCTGCCTGTGGCTAGGAGCCTTCCTCTGTCTTCTTAAAGAAACACTCTAGAGGAATTTTCAACTCATTTAATCAAATTTTGATATGACAGCAAAGAGTAGATCAACTGGGAGCAGAATTCCAAAGGGCTGCCCAATGGTTGGAAGATAAACATCTTCTGTGGGTAGAATCTGTTAACTTTAAATAGTAATTATAACAAAGCCAAATGGTTTCTAGCTCCAGAAAGAATAGCACATGTAAGATTGTATGGGCCATTTGGGGGAAAGGTATGTGGTTAGATTTCTTCCTAATAAGGAAGTATTCGTGCCATTTTGGTGAGGTAAAGAGTGGTTCATAAGCCAAATGAGGCTGGGTGATATGGCCAAGCTGACCGGCTAGTGGGGGGCAAAAATCGCTTACATGAAGACAGAGCTTGCTGCTCTATTTTCTCTCCCCTCCCATCCGGTCTCTGTAGCATGGCACTGTTGTCAGGGGCTGTTCTGCCCATGGCATGGTTATCTACAGGTCAGTTGACCTCTGGCATGAAGCTAAGAGTGTTCTGTTCTAATAAGAATTTAAATGTTATACATGCAGGCTTCTTCTGACTTAAGAGACACATTTCTGTAGGTTCTGCCCTCCCAACTGCATTTTTTAAAATAACCCCAAATAACATGTTAAATTCTCTATATCATTTATATTCTCAAATTTCTGCTGCAAGTCCACTACCTCATAATTTTCTGAACACAAGAAAAGAGAAGGATGGTCATTTACTACCAGGGATGGCAAATACTTAAGACATGGCTAATGTTTTTTTCTTGTTCAGTTAAATGACATCTCTAGCCTTTTATTTCAGCCTCCAATTATAAGTGATCAGAGAATGATACTGTGAACTTTTGACAAGAAACAGAGCAGTTTAAGTGCCTCTGACTCTGAAGTCTAAAGGGTTCCAATTCATATTAAGTATCCTTTAAACCACTTAATCAAATCATAACCTCACCAGCTGCGGCTGTCCGTTAGAGTTGGGCCTGTGCATTTACCATATTGAGACCATTTTACATTTTGTAAAGGGAAATGTCTTTGCTCAGCATTTGGGAGACAGTGGTTGAGTCGTGCAGGCCTTCCTTCCACTGTGGATTCTCACCTTTCCCCTTCCAGTGCTGCAAAACCCAGCCTGTGAAGAGATAACCAGTCTCCCTGAGGTTCTGTGGGGAGGGGCACTCTCTCCTGACTGCAGGGTTCCACCAAATCAGCCCTTTGTCTTCAGAGCTTTAGACAGACTCAATTTCCGTTCAATTTTCCATTTTACTCTGCCCTTTGATGTCTGGAGCTTGCTATTTACCTTCTAAGTCCCTGGATAAGCAGCACCTCTTGTGTCTAAGGTTCTTTTAGCACATGCCCAAGAAGTAAACAATCCTCAGTGCCTGTAAATTCTGCCTAGCAGAGATGTCTTCACATCTGTAATTTCTTCTTGTTTGTCACCCCGTTGGCTCAGTTTTATATTATGTATTTATCTCATGATCCACTAGGAGATAGTAGCTTCCTTAGCCTTGAATCTATATAGTAGGTATTGAGTAAATGTTTGAATGCTTATTGGAGAAGAGACTGTCACTTTTTGTTGTTTATAAAATGTCACATAGTGGCCTCATTCTCTGGCACTTTGTTGATGGCAATCTCACAAAATTATTCACTCGCTTGCTTTTGCCAGTAAACCGAAATAGCTGTCTGAACAGTTTCCTTCACACTTTCCCTTGGTTTGGCCTCAGGTGATAATCCACTTTTCAGACATTCTAGCTTTATCCTACTGTGTTGGTTAATCATGGCTGTCAACTTGATTGGGCCTGGACCAACTAACAGATATGCCTCTGAATGGATCTGTGCAAATATTTTCCTGGAGACAGTAACCGAGGGCGACGACCCTCTCCTTGAGTGGGCATCATCTGGCCCAGGTGTAAGAAGGTCTGAGAGGAAAAAAGAAGCAAACAAACAAAACCCCAACTTCTTGGTTTTAGTCTTCGGCCTTTGTTTGTTGCTGGTGAGTGCATCCATCTTGTTGCTGCCTGTGATGCAGTCCTTTGCTGACACTGAAAGCCCAGCTGGATGACAACTCTCCAGGAACCCTCCATGCCTTCAACACTGGCCTGTGTACTACTGAACAGTTACTGGGGTTCTCAGTCTTTCCAGAGAGCAATTGTTGGACTACCTAATATGTGCTGTGCAAGTTGATCTAATAAATCCGATGGCTGTCCTAGAGCTGGCTTGTGGAAGACTTCTGTACAATCAGAAATAAAGTTAGCTTTTGCATTCCAGGTGAGATCTGAGGTCCAGAGAAGTCACGGGTCTGCCAGCATTCACTCAGATGCCATCTGGGGCAACTCGTATGCTCCCACATGCTCTAAATCCTCACTCCCTGCTTTGTCCTCCATAGCAACCTTCAATGTCGGGCTGATTTTATGTGACATTTTGTGATTAGATGTTGAATCTTGAGAGTAGATTTGAGACTATTTGATGGTGGACTTAAATAGGTTTATTAGAGGTTTTATTCTTCTTTGTCGTTCATTTTTCCTAAAACTCCTTTTTCTTTATAGAAAACTTCCCAGTAACTTAGTCTGTTTTCGATGTGCCTTGGGGTTCGTTGGTCACTGGCCGGTTTTATGTCAACTTGGCACAAGCTGGAGTTACAAGAGAGGGGGGAGTCTAACTTGAGAATATGTCTTCATAAGAACTAGCTGTAGGGTATTTTTTAAATTAGTGACTGATGGGGGAAAACTCAGTCCGTAGAGGGTGGTACCATCCCTGGGCTGCTGGTCTTGGGCTCTATAAGAAAAACAGGCTGGTAAGCAATCCAGTAAGCAGTACCCCTCCATGACTTCTGCATCAGCTCCTGCTCCAGGTTAAGCTCTTACCTTCCTTGCTTTTGAAGTTTTATGTGGAACAGTGGGTGTTTAAACTTAACACTGGCAACTCCAGGACAAATTGGTACCAGGATGGTGAGATATTGCTGTGAAAGTCTTAACTGTGTTTTAAGGGGAGGATCGTTGAGGGACTTTGGAACTTTGGACTAGAAAAGTCATTTAGTGTTGAGAGTAGTGCAGATGATGGAGATCCGGCTTGTGAGGGTTCAGAGGGAGGTGGTGATGCTACTGGACCGTTTGTGTGAAGAATCTGTGGTGTCTGGTCAGCTGGAGCTGGAGAATTGGACGTAGTTAACAAGAGAGCAGAACCACTGAAGCAAGACCTTTACTTTTACTGGTCTGTTGGAACTGAAGAATCGGCTGTGATAAAAAGGAGACGAATGCTGTTGAAGCGAAGTCTTCTGAGAAGGGTTTTCTTAGGGTCAACTGTGTTCCCAAGGCAGCCAAGGTTGTACCTTTTATTGGCAGCCATGTTGTTATTGTAGGTAGGACTCATCCCGGTGGTACAGGTTTTGAAGGCATGAAGGAGTCATGGAGAGAAGCTGAGAAGCACTGTGCAGCAGGGCTTAGCTTTCCTGAAGAAAGCCCAGAAAAGGCTCTTGGTGAAAGTGCATACTAGTTACTGCCGAAGATGCCAGCCTTTTGGAGATTTTAGTACCATCAGATGATGACCAAGAGCAGTGGCAGCAGAGAAGTGGAGTCAGCCTGAGCCTAGAGCATAAGCTCTGTGCTGCAGAGAGTGGAGCCGGAGAAGCCAAGCCTGCTGGATGCTGGAGGAGTCCAGAAGACTGTGAGTGCATCCCAGGTATTGGCCAGCAAGTTATTTATTTTGGAGTTCAGCTTTGTTTTACTTTGGTTGTGACTGCATCCTGGTCCTTCCCTCTTGAACTAAGAAGATATTTAATTTAGTTTTGATTTTATAGGTCCCACAGTGGAGAGATTTTTAATTTTAGAAGGCAGGATTTTAAAAGAGACTGGCCATTATAAAGAGATTGAATTTTTAAGTATTTGAATTGTTAAAGGCTGTGGGACTTGTTAAGACTGTAAAATGTTTTATAACGTGTTATCTTTATGAATGTATGATCTTGGGGATGTACAAGCAAGGAGAGTTTGTGGTTTAGCAGTGATGTGTTTCTATTAAATCTGACAAGCAGTTAGTTGTACTGGCTGGCCTTACATCATCTTAACATGAGCTAGAGTCATGCCATCTTCATGGTTTCTGCATCAGCTCCTGCCTCCTGGTTCCTGTCCCTTGTAGAGTTCCTATTCTGACTTCCTTCAATGATGAACAGTCATGTAAGCGAAATAAATCTTTTCCTTCCTAAGTTGTGTTGGTCATGGTGTTTCATCATTCACCGCAATAGTAGTAACTCTGACTTGGCCAGTTTTCAGAAATATCTATCTAGTTTAGTGCTGCAGAATATCTTTCAGTCAAGATAAAGGCAAGAAAATAAAAAACAAGTAAGGAGTCAGTAACCTCCAAACTGCTTTTCACTTGGGTAAAGTTCATGGTGGATATGGCTGCCATGAAAGTGACAGTAAGATGATTCCTACTGTGGCCGTTCAGGTTGGCATGGGGCTCTGCCATGTTCAAAACACAGCGTGCAACCTTGCCATTGGGATATGTCTAAGGAAATAAAAGAGAGGAAGCAAACATTGGGCAAAATATTACCATAGCATGCAGGTCTGCTCAAAAAGTAGAGTGATCAGTCTGACCTAATTTTCCTTCTCTTAGTATAGAAAAACTCCATACCCAGGGAAACCCCAAGTCTTAGACAAACTAGAGAAGCAGGCCATGCCCACAGATGTGGCGTATCTCATATGTACTGATGCTCCACTGACTAATCACCTGGCCACATCAGAATTATAAGAGATGCTGTGAAATATAATCCTCTAGTAGTCATACAAACTGGTAAATAGTTGTGTGTGATTGGCATTGTTGAGAGCTGACTGAGCACAACTCAGTCCCCTTCATCTCAGCCTCAAGCATGTTTATCTCAAGTGTCTTCTAAGACCATTTAAACTCTCCTATCATGCCCATCTTAAGATGTATTTTATATTGTGAATATAAACACAGAAATACAGTCAGGGTCAGGCTCACAAGAGGCCCACAAATACACAGTTATCTAGGAGAAGGGATGTGTTTAACACAACATCCTGAAGATTTTCTTTTCTGAATCGTGTTTAACTTCTCCTGCATACCTATCTCTAACTTCATTTCTCTTGCCTAATTTAACTTACTGTTTTACCTAGATTACTCTAATAGATCCATGGCTTATGGTATGTCTCCTGTCTTATTCACTCTAATCAGATCTGATGTTTTAGTCGGTGACCTATGGTATAAACCTGGCATATATTACTGTACCTGTTTAAATCTCTGAGCATTTTCCTGCAGCACACTTGGAAAGTTATCTACCAACATGTATGTTCTTTTTCTATTGCATGGAACTACCTTTAGAAAGCAGTAACTACATTTTGGCAAATGCTTTATATTATTAGAGTGCTCTATAGCAATTAACCAATACTATGGGTGTGTGTGTGTGTGTGTGTGTGTGTGTGTGTGTGTGTGTGTGTGTGTGTATAATGAAAGGGGATGAGTTGGCTTGGCGTACACAATAAGATCATTCAATAGTGGCCATTTATACACTGGGAAAGGACAGACCCAGATTATCAATCTAGAAGATGAGAAATCCCAGCATTCCAAGTCTAGCCTTGAAAGCCTAACACCTTGGAGATCTTGGAGGATTGAATTCATGGAGGAAAAGAAAGATTCAAGAGGCTGAGTTTGACATGAGAAGGCAGCAAGACAACTGTGGAGAGATGTCTCTGTACAATGTTGCCGTGCCACTGGATTGCTATGAGGATGAGTCTGTCACTCCCTGTGATGATGTAGAGCAATGCCTGCCATGTAAACCCTCAAGAAATGAACCATTGTCCCTACACAATCCATCTTAGTTTGTGCTTCTATTGCTGTGATACTGCATCACGGCCAAAAACCAAGTTGGACAGGAAAAGGTTTATTTGGCTTACTCTTTTATGTCATTGTTCACCATCAAAGTCAGGGCAGGAACCTGGAGGCAAGAACATGGACAGGCCATGAAGGTGGTGGTGCTGTTTATTGGTGTGCTCCACATGGCTTTCTCAGCCTGCTTCTTTTTAGAGCCCAGCACCACCATCCAAGGAGTGGTACTACCCTCAGTCTGGGCCTTCCCCCATCAGTCACCAGGTAAGAAAATGCTCTACAGGCTGGCCCATAACTGGATATTATGGAAGAATTTTCTCAAGCAAGGTTTTCTTCTCTGTATTGTGACTTAAGACTCTGCAGTTCACATCTGCTCCAGCAGGGCAAACACTGGAGGAAGCCCACAGGAAAGGAGCAGCAGGGTGGTGGTGGTGGTGGTGGTGGTGGTGGTGGTGGTGGTGGTGGTGGTGGTGGTGGTGGTGGTATTAAGGAACTTGCTCCATCTTGCATCTTCCTGTTTTGAAACAGCACAGGGCAAACAGAGGTTAAATGATGTTACGTAGTAGGCTTTTCCTGGTGAGAGGCAATACATGTCCATCTACTCACCCCATAAAGGGAGGATAGGCCTTTTCTTAATTAAACCTTTTCTGGAAAGACCTTCCTAGACATACCCAGATGTATATTTGCTTGGGGATCCTTGATCTCATCAAATTGTTCAGGATTAGCTGTCACAACAGGGGCTTCATCTTCATGGAAATACTTTTGAGCATCTCCCCACCTTTTCCCCACCTTTTCCCCACCTTTCAGTGTCCTTTCATGGGTTAGCTACTGATCATGCCTTCTGAAAGCTTTTTGCTTTCTACTGAACCTTGTGACTCCTCTCCCTTACCAGGCCTTCCAGCCTTCCTCTATTTTATAATATATCTTGCTACATACTGTCTCTATTTTGCCTCTGAACTTTAACCTTTACCCAAATGTACCTGCTTTGCAGCCCATATCCTTAACTGGGTAGTTTAAGAAACAACGCATTGAGAACCAGGCATATGCTGTCTCATAGAACAGTCATCTAGCATGCACAGAGTTTTTGGATTGATACTTACTCAAAATCAACAACAGTGCATTAGAAGTATTCTAACTTTGGGATATCTGTCTTTTGAAAGAATTTAAAGAAAAAGGGACAGTAGGGAGTTCAGTTATTAGAAATTATAGAGATACATTTGAATGTGCAATTTAGGGTACCTCAAGTCACACACATGAGCAATTGCAAATGTATAATGTCTACATATATATACTTGAAATTTTATTCAAGAAACAGAACAAATAGTAGATGTATATTTTATTGTTTGAGTTGAGTAAAAAATGTTGTAAAAATCAAACAGTTCTTCAAGAAGTCTCAGACTTAGGGATACTGAATACTTTTTATCTTAACAGAATGATTACATTTTTGTGTTAAAATTTATATAAAATATAAGATTTCATATAATAATGTATAATTTTATGTAACATATAATATTAATAATATAATTTGCATAAGTAACATAATTTTGTTCATTTCCAAATGCATAATCCAGTAGCATTAAATATAATCCTACTGTGATAATTTTAGTTTCTGTAGGGTTACCTGCTATGTTAAAATGGGTTATGGTATCTCCTTGGGGAGCTTATCTACTGGGTGAGAGTTGGCCAGACAAATAGATGAGCTCTAGTATCTCAAGGCGGTCAGCTTTCTCTATTTCAATTTTCCTCCTTCTCAGTTCTTTTCATCTTCACTGTGCTGCTATAATTGTCAAAAGTGGTTTGAAGAAATAATCAATGCAACGAGGGGGAAATAAATAGAAATCTTCTGGAGAAGATAAATAGAAAGGACTCACATGTTAGATCGGTACAGAAGTCTTTCTAAGAACATTATGAGCATGTTAGAGAAAGGCTTCCAGTTTTATTGCAACTCTGCAAAAGCAAGGAAATAAGAACAGTTACAAGATTCTCAGTACTATGGATATGACATAAAACAAAATATCAATAGCATAGCTTTTCTTGATATTAAATCCAGGTTGAAAGTTCTCTTGTGAGTTGTAATTGAGCGGCTACTGTGTGCTCTCCTGAACTTCCATCAATACAATCTGTACAACCGTGAATCTTTACACAGCATCTTATTAACAGCCTTCAACACAAACTAGTAGCGTTGTCTAAAAGTTCAGTTCAATAAAAGTAGCGTATTTTATGTGTTCAGTAATCTGCTAACTTGCTCTGTTTCAGAAGATCTGGAAGGTATTGAGTGAATTAAATTTTTATCTCCAAAGTCCTTGAAGTGGCTTAAGATAACAATGAAGACTGCCCCCCCCAATACAAACTTTGTATTGAACACTTGCATCCCAGCAGCCATTTATAAGTAGTATGTGTCACGGTGTTCACAGTGTACATGTGATGGCATGATAGTATGATGGAAATACAGCTTGTGAGGATGAAGGCAAACTTCCCTATATAAAAGAATTATAAGTTCTGTTCAGATAAATAGGAACATAGTGCTTTGAAATATCTCCCACCTCAGTGTTGATATTAAGCAAAAGTTAGAGGAGTGAACCAGATCATGTGTTTTTATTATTTTTAGTACATTTTTTACTCAATATATCATGAAGCAATTTTTTCCAACCCTTCATCTCAATATAACCAACATTATGGATTAGGTTCTATTTTAGACCAGCAGAAATAACCAGTGTATTCATGGAATGAAGATTGGCTAGCTCATTTGTCCTGATTCTGAATGCCGTATATGTTTGAGTGTGAGAAAATCTCTCATGTGTATTGTGTGATAGGAACCAGTGGAAAAGTTGTGAGTTGGGAAGGCTTTTCATTTCCTTGTACATGTCTTAGCCAAGTGCTCATTCATGGATATGACATAAAACAAAGTATCAATAGCATAGCTTTTCTTGATATTAAATCCAGGTTGAAAGTTCTCTTGTGAGTTGTAATTGAGCGGCTACTGTGTGCTCTCATGAACTTCCATCAACACAATTTCATGAGCTCCAGATGCTTCTTAGTATTTTTAATGGTGGCATATTAGTCACTACAGCTGGTAAGAGCATTTTGCCATAGTTCGTCAATGGCTAGGCAAGTATTTCCTGCTATCATCAGCTCCTTCTTGTGTAGCTGTGATGATTAATCTTTATTGACCACTTAACATCATTTGGAATTGCCCAGGAGTCACACCTCTGGACACATCTGTGAAGGGGATTCCAGAAGGTTAATGCAGGAAGGAAGACCCACATTGAATTCAGTGGCAGCATCCCAGGGGCTGGGATTGTGCAGTGAACCAAAATAGAAGCAGGAATGAGATGTGCATATTGGCATTCATATCTCTCTGCTTCCTGATTGTAGGCACATTGTGTCCAGCTGCCTCATGTTCCCACTGCCAGGCCTTCCACATAATGACCAACTACACTCCCTCCCCCAAATTGTGAGCCAAAACAAACCCTTTCTTCCTTAAGTATCTTTTGTCATAGAAACACAGAAAACAAGTAAAATCTGTCTTTACCTTGAAGTTTGTGGTTTTATGAATCTAATTCTTGAGTTTTAATATTGGGCTTTTTTCTACAGGATTAGAAGGGAGGATTTTGACATGACTCAATCATTGAATAAAAATATTAACTAAGAAAAATGAGAGCCACAGAAGCAAGGCATCATCTAGAAATCAGGGGGCTGTTTCTGTAAACTAATGCTGAGTCTGAGCTTTGTAGAATTAGTGGGATTTGCTTAGGCTGAAGAGGAGGGGAAAGACATTCAGAAGAGAAGAAAGCAGGTAGCAGGCTGCTGGAGATGAAAGGAGCTGGGTCACTAAACAGAAGTCAGTTTGTCTGAATTCCAAGAGCCTAGCAGAGAAATGGGACAAAGGCTGGAGAACAGGGTCGGGTTCTGCCATTCTGGCCTCTTATAGACCATGTAGAAAGAACAATATTCAAATGCTTGTTCATGAATGAACTGAATTGCTGAATAGGTGTTTGTTGAAATCCTTTGTGTTCTGGGGATATAAGGAGGAAAAATGAGCAAGATTCTCACCCCACTAAAACGAAAGCTTTCAAGTTGGGCAAGAAACATAAAAAAGAACAAATGAAAAGTATAATCTGTTAAAAATAATAGAAAAATAAAGCAAGACATGGAATGGAGTATTGGAGGAACTGATATTTAGAATTTTTTTTGAAAATAGATTATTCTGATTTATCCCCCAAATCCTTCCAGGTCCTGACTCCCCTCCCACCCAAGTCCACACCCTTTCTTTTTCTCTGCCATTAGAACACAAACAGGCACCAAAATAACAATAAAATAATGTAAGGTAACTGAAAACAAGCAAATCATAATAGGACAAAGCAAATAAAGTACCAGGAGGAACAGAGCCAAAGGAAATGCATCAGAAATGCATATAGTTGCAGAGACACATACATTTGCATATATAAAATTCTATAAACACACAACACTTGAAACTATAATACATACTCAAAATACGTGAAAGAAAAACAAAGTAATAAAAATAATGCAGACAAAGCATTATGAAACAAGGAGCCTCCCAAATTACCACTGAGTTTGTTTTGTGTTAACCATCTCCTGCTGGCAGGGTTCTGTCCTTAAGGGTGGTGTGCATATCCAGTGAGACATCATGACAGAAAACTAATCCTGTGTAAGTGGGTATCAGTTGGAGATAGCTTCTAGGTTAGGGATGGGGGAGGTTTTCACTTTCCTCCTAGCACTGGACCCCATCTGGCTTAGACCAAGGGCTGTGCGGGTGCCACAGTATCTGTGAGTTCTTGTGTGTCCGTCCTGATGTGTTTAAAAGAAGCCTTAGGGTTTCTATTGTGATTAAACACCAGGACCAAAGCGATTTGGGGAGGAAGGGTTTATTTACACATCCACAGCACCATTCATCATCGAAGGAAGTCAGACAGGAATGCACGCGCACAGGGCAGGAATGTGCAGGTAGGAGCTGATGTAGAGGCTGTGGAGGGTGCTATTCACTGGCTTGTTCTCCAGGGCTTGCTCAACCTTCTGTTTTATAGAACCCAGGACCACAAGCCCAGGAATGGCCCCATCCACAATGGGCTGTGCCCTCTCCCATTAACCACTAATTAAGAAAATACCCACAGGCTTGTGTATAGCCTGATCTTATGAAGACATTTTCTTAATGGAGGCCCCCTCCTCTCTGATGGCTAACTAGTGTCAAATTGACATTAATCTAGCCAGAACAAAAGGCCCGTTTCCTTGGTGTCCTCTATACCCTCTGACTCTTATAATCTTTCTTTCTCCTCTTCTTCAGGGTTCCCTGAAACATTTAGGACGGAGCATTCCAAGAGCTCTCCCTCTCTGTACGTTGTCCATCTGTGAGTCTCCGTATCTGTTCCCATTAGCTTCTCTAATGATGGCTGAGATAGACACTGATCTATTCATTTGGATCTTAAAGAATATGAATGGCCTTCTGAAGAGTTTGCAGTAGAGAGTCAGAGAAAGATGGAGACCAGGACAATGTCAGGGTCAGAACAATGCTTTAGATACTGAGTAGAAAATGGATCAGAATGAGGCTGAATAGAAGCAAGTGTTTGAGCCAAATCAGATTCAAGTAGTTCAGCTTGAAGAAATGGGACAAACTTGGTGATATTTACAGAGGTAAATATACCTTGCCTGGTTGTATAATGAAGAAGCAGACATTGCTATTCATTTAAAAATCCCTGTATGTTTGACTAAAAAGTCTGAAAAGACTTTATCTAAGCATTTTTGTGAATAAAAATATTTATTAAGTATTTTTATAATTGCCGTTGGGATGTTACTGAAATAGAAGTTGGCTTTTCTGACCCCTTGTAAATAGAACTTTAAATAAAAATGAAATTCCCAGCACAGGGTCTTTATTTATGGGTAGAGCTTTTAAATTGAGACAGATGTTTATTTTCCAGCCCACGGGCAGAACTGGGAAAAGCTCAGTGTCAGGGTTGCAAGCAACAGCATGATCTTTTTTTTTTAAATTTTTTATTTTCCTGTTTTGGAATCATTTATGCTAGGGTGGGAGTTCTGTACCATGCTGGCAGCCTCTTGACATTAGTGATGGCTTCTCACGCAGAGTCTGGGAATGAGCTCTGGGGTCAGAGCCAGTGAAAAACCTCAACACTGCATGAAGCAGAGGCATAGACCTGTAATCCCAGTGTTCAGGAAGCTGAGGCAGCAGGATCATTGGTTTAGGGCCAACTGGGACTACATAATGAGACTTTGCTTCAAAATATCAAACAAGTCAAAAGCAAAAACAAAATGGAGATGGGGGTGACAGGAGGGAGGGAGGGAAGGAGGAAGAGAGAACAAAAGGCATAGCTTACGGTGGTTGAATGATACATTTGACTATAAAGTATGTGTATTGACGCTGGGTTCTTAGGAAGAATGCTGATCTTCTAGAATTTAGGATGACAGGAGACTGACTTGAACCTTTGCTACAACCTTTGACATGTTCAATGGGATGGTCTTCTCATTTAATCTGCAAGGTAACACTGTCATGAAGACAGATTCATCTTTTACATATGAGGAGCCCATGTCCAGTCATGTTAAGTAACTTCCCTAAAGTAGAGGGAGAGATGGATTGTCTGCCTGTGTGCCTAACCTTCTGTGACACCGTCAACTCCAACTCAGCTCATGTTGGATGTGGGGATGGCCAGTGCTGTGTCCTGCAGGCATCTGCCTAATATCTTTGTATGTGCTGTTCATGCTTCTGTATCTTCTTCTTCCAACCCTTTCTCTTTGCAGCACTAAATCAAAGTGGACATTCCCTATATCAGTTTCGGTCCCCATCCTCTGCCTTACCATTTCATTCCCTTTCAAAATAAAACTTTCTTTCAGCAGGTAAGAGCACTGGCTGCCCTTCCAGAGGTTCTGGGTTGGATTCCTAGCACCCACACAGTGGCTCACAACTGTCTCTAATTCTAGTTCTGGGGAATCAGCACCTTCTTCTGGACCTTACCTGCACCGGAAACACATACACAGCCCACAGACATACATGCAAGCAAAACATACATGTACATAACATTATTTTACAAAGTATATTACATAAAAATTATGTGTATACACATGCCACAAAATACATGTGTATGTCAAAGGACAACTTATGGGAATTGATTCTCCTTTTCCCCATGTGTGTCCTGGGGATCAAATAGGTCATCAGGTTTGGCTGAAAAGCATCTTTACACACTGGCCCGTCTGGCTGGCTTGTCACTCATTTTCTTCATAGCATTTCTATTGAAACTTCTCTTCAGTTATTTTTAATCTCCCTCCAGGAGAACATTAGACCTTGTTTCCTTCCTCACTGCTGTTATCAGTGCTTGGCATACAGTAGCTGATCAGTAATTAGTTGTTGGAAAGTACCTCTTTCCAGGTACATTTTTTCATTGCCGAATCTAAGGAGGCTACTTACCAACAGGTCACATTTGGTTCTCAGAATGTTTTATTTTCCTCGTCTTGATTCTGATTTCAGGGGAGTGGTCTGTGGGTACGATTGGATCTGTACTTGGGACTTAGCACTCCTTTATTGGTTGGTGAGAAGATTAGGCCACCAGTGGGATGTAGAGGAAGATTTGTAGGCTTGATGAGTTTGTAAACTCACCTTGATTGTCCAGAGAATGGTACAGGCAGGTGTTGTAGTTGGTTCCCTAGGACACACTGCTGGGGAGTCGAGACAATTGTTAAAGAAGGCAGCCAGAGCATCAGCTCCAGAGGCAGGGGAATAGCCCAAGAGAGGAATATCCCTAAAAAGAAAACTCATGTGCTTTTATTTCTGGAGACACTTTAGGTCTTTAGTTCTTGCTAGTGATTCAGACTTTGTACTGCATATTCTCTCCTAAAGGTTGCTGAATGATAAAAGTTAATAAAAATTAGGAAAAACCTTTGGTATGTTTATATATAACTCAGCTAAGGTCATTTATATATTGTGTGTCTTTCTAGTTCAGTGTTTCTCAACATGTGGGTTGTAACTCCTTTGGGGGTCAAAGGACCCTTTAACAGGGATCACATATCAGATATTCAGTACGTCATATATTTACATCAGTAAATATTCATAACAGTAGCAAAATTACAGTTATGAAGTAACAATGAAATAATTTTATGGTTGGAGATTACCACAACATGAGGAACTGTATCATAGGGTCACTAAATTAGAAAGGTTGAGAACCACTGTCCTGCTGCTGTGAATTTCAAAGCCTGAATAAGATTTCCTGCTCTTAATACCTCTCTTAAATACTAGGCTACTGCCTGGAATCCACTGTATGAATTGTAGGAATTGAGTATAAATAGTAGGAATTGTACCTTGACTGTCTTATTCTAGAGCCTTAACCAGTCCCCCAGATTTGGATTCTATCTATTGACTCATTTTACTGTGTTTACAAAAATAAAGATTATTTAAGTGGCAGGAAGCATCAGGGACAACTGAAACAGGATATTGGAAGAGTGTGACTACGTTAAGGTTAGTGAAGAAGCCTCTCTGTGGAGTCAGTACACGGGATGATTTGTGTGAGCACCCCAGGCTGATGGTTCCAAGGGCCTTGAGGAGGAATGAGCTAAGGTGTCAGTGGTAACTTAATGAGAGGAAAAGGAGACAAATGTAGTTACCAAGAAAGACAATATATGGATCTGGTGGGTCTTAAGAGTCATGGCGAGGCATTTGAATTTTACCCTAATACTGAAAAAGGACACCTAGGGCTTTGTACTGTGAAATGGCAGGATGTAATTTACATTTTTAAAAGATCACTCTGTAGAGAATGGTGAGTACAGAGGCAGATGTGGAATGTGTGGAGGAGGCAAATGTGAAGAGTATGGAGGAGGCAGGTGTGGACAGTATGGAGGAAGCAGATGTGGAGAGTGTGGAGGAGGCAGATGTGGAGTGTGGAGGAGGCAGATGTGGAGTGTGGAGGAGGCAGATGTGGAGAGTGTGGAGGAGGCAGATGTGGAGTGTGGAGGAGGCAGATGTGGAGAGTGTGGAGGAGGCAGATGTGGAGTGCGGAGGAGGCAGATGTGGAGAGTGTGGAGGAGTCAGGTGTGGACAGTGTGGAGGAGGCAGATGTGGAGAGTGTGGAGGAGGCAGATGTGGAGAGTGTGGAGGAGGCAGATGTGGAGAGTGTGGAGGAGGCAGATGGGAGAGTGTGGAGGAGGCAGATGTGGAGAGTGTGGAGGAGGCAGATGTGGAGAGTGTAGAGGAGGCAGATGTGGAGAGTGTAGAGGAGGCAGATGTGGAGAGTGTGGAGGAGGCAGATGTGGAGAGTGTGGAGGAGGCAGATGTGGAGAGTGTGGAGGAGGCAGATGGGAGAGTGTGGAGGAGGCAGATGTGGACAGTGTGGGGGAGGTAGTTGTGGATGTGTAGAGGAGGCAGCTGTGGAGTGTGGAGGAAGCAGTTGTGGAGTGTGGAGGAAGCAGTTGTGGACGTGTGGAGGAGGCAGTTGTGGATGTGTAGAGGAGGCAGATGTGGAGTGTGGAGGAAGCAGTTGTGGACGTGTGGAGGAGGCAGATGTGGAGTGTGGAGGAGGCAGTTGTGGATGTGTGGAGGAAGCAGTTGTGGACGTGTGGAGGAGGCAGGTACAGACAGAGGGGAAGGTGATATGAAGGTAGGCTAAAGCGTCTGTGGATGGGAATTTGGTGGTAGAGAGAATGTGCACACTAATGCAAAGAACATGTTCAGGGTGAATCTTAGGCATTTGGCCCAAGTCACCAGGTATAACATGGTGCTGGGAAGTGAGATACGGAGGGCTGGAAGAAACACAGGATTTGGGGTGATTGTGAGTTATATTTTAGATATGTTTTTATGAGAGGCTTGTTGGATGTTCAAGCCTGACACATCGAACAGGCAGAGAGATCTATGCTGGTGACACTTGAGTGTGAGGCCCCAACATGAAGATGGTATGTGAGGCAGCAGGGACAAGGGTGGATACAAAGGACATGAAGACGAGGACATGAATTGGGTCTATCATTTAGCCATGGAAGCAAAAGAAGAACAGGCCACGGATACAGGAAGGGGTGTCGTGGCAGGACACCAAGAAGAAGGTGGTTCTATGAGCTTCAGAAGAACTGTTTGAAGAAAGAGGGAAGGTCCAGCTGCGCCACATGCTCCTGTGAGGCAAGCAGCGAGTGGCACAAGTAATCACAGAGCATGACCCAGATGATACAGGAGGCACATTGGAGGAGATCAGTCTCTGTCGGCAGGACTGGAGCCCACAGGAGAACTTGGAGACACTGCCCCAGACCATACCTTCCCAACAGCTGAGCAAGGGGGTCCATCTTCTCTTGACTGACGGCCTGTCAGTTCTGCAAAGAAAGGAGTTTGTCTACTACCCTTTATTAGTGATGAGTATCACAATGGTTAGCGTTGGTTTCTTCTGCTGGCTGGATTAATAGGGCTAATTTTCTATTTGGGCATAGTCATGTTTGTGCTTTTCCTACACTAAACCCAACAAAACAATAATCCCCCTCCCCTCGCCAAAGAACAGGGTTCTCATGCATAGCTTCTCAAAGGTTTTGTTAGTGTAACCACTTTTTGAACTTTCATGAACAATTTTTGTGCTACGGTATATACTCAAATGTCTTTGAAGCCAAATGCTGCATACTCACTTGCTGTGTGTGGAACCTTAGCCACTTTTCATAACTCAGTGATGCTTCCATTCACTCATCAATAAAATAGCCCTTGCTATATGACTCTCCTTGTGCTTTGAGGATGAATTGATACAATTTTTCTGATAGTTAGACCAGTGCTTCAGACAAAGAGTGCACCATGCTAAGTAGAGCTACAACGACACACTGTAATTTTAAGGGTTCTGTTAGCTGACACTGACGACAAGGCTCAGCCAGTAAAGTGCTTGTCATTCAAGCCTGAAAAATCTGAGCTCAATCCCTAGAATCCATATAAAGGTGGAAGGAGAGAATGGAGTCCACACCTTGTCCTCTGAGCTCCACACACAGCCCGTGGCAAATATGTTCCACCCTCCACATCATAAAAACACAACAATAATAAATCAATTAAGACATTTTAAGGTGTAATAACTAAAATTTGAGCCAGTATGCTGCAGATTAACAGTGATCAAATAACACCTAAGAGAGAGAAACCCCGAGTCCTTGACGTGGCTGACATTCACCCCAATCTGGAGACCTTGTACTGTTGCTGCAGCTCAACATTTACCCACATATGCAACTTTCAGAGTGACTCAGCCAAATCAACCCCATGCCCAGGGGTTTTGATTTCTCCACATCCTTACCCTTCAGGGGCCACTTCTCTGAGGGGTTCAGTTTGCTCCAATACTTCTGAGGAGAATAAGATTCCTTTGCCTTAGGGTCATCGACCTTCATTCACGGACAACTGAGCAGGAGGCTCTTGATGAACACTGACAGACCATAGACCCTGGCAAATGCAGTCAGTGACAGCAGTATGCATCACAGATGAGAAGCCCCCCGACAAAGCTTACGAACAAAATACTAAAGCTTAGACATGTGCTTGGTCTGGAGGACCCCCTGGCCAAGGCCAAAGCCAGTTCTGAAATGCTCTCACACTGTGTGTTGGATCAGCACAGTTGGAGTAGTTTGGTTTCTTCAGATTCTCTCAGAAAAATTCAGTCCAGTTCAAAACAGTTTGGGGCATAGGGTGTGTTTTCCTCTCTTTCTTCAGTGGTTGGGTGGTTGGATGCTTAGCTTCAGCTACATATCCCTTAGCCTACAGCCTTAGAAATTGTAGGTTCTGCGTCTAGCTTGTAGATGCTGTCTGACAGGGAAATGCATGGTTCTAGATGGCTCTGTTATCTCTAGAATGCTGCCATTGTGGATATGGTTATGGAAGCTTTAGCTCCCTCTCTAACTAAAAGCTCACACCACACAGGGACCTGTAAGTCTCAACTCAGTCTAGTGTCTCCAGTGTTCATATTTTTTGTCTATGATTAGATTACAATGAAAAGCGAACTTAGCTGGTGTCTGGAAGTTAGGGTTAATTTTTAAGGAAGTTTTTATTGATTGTGGATTTCACATTGTGCATCCTGATTCTATTCATCTCCTTGACTCCTTGCTTCCTCCCTGAGCCTTTGCAACTTTCCCTAAAACAAAACATAAAAGCAAAGCAAACAATCAAAATAAAAAGCAAAACAACAAGCGTGCAAAAAACCAAATCTCAGCATGGAAGTGGTAGTGTGTTCAGTGAGCCACACAGTATACCTTTTGGTATATACATCTTTACTTGCAAGTGTTCTTTACAATGAGTCATTGGTCTGGTCCTAGGCATTGGTGTGAGAATGGAATAGCTGGTCCTGCCCCTTACCATGTGCAGCAAAACACTAGAGCTGGCTGGTGTTGGTGGGATGAGTATGGGGGAGGCAGACCCAAGGGTATGAGAGCAGGAGAACTGGCCCTGCTCCTTGCTGTCTGTTGCACTGGATAAGCTAGCCAAGGCAGTGCTGGAGAGCTCACTGGGGGTGGGATGGTAGGGAGTGTTAATGATGAAGGAAAGCTGGCATCTGACCTACCCAGCTATCACCCAGGTCCAGAACCAGGACTATGAGGTAACCCTCCCCATCTATGAACTACTGGAGTGTGTAAGAGGCCCAGGCCTGCAGATCCAAAGCTGCAGGATCTCCATGATACAAGGCAACAGCAGGATGTCCAGGAGGGGTCCCAGCGAGGGCCTAGTATTTATGGTGTGGCAGAAGTTAGAATTATTAATCGAAATGTTAATCATTCTTCCCCGGCGATTGCTAAATTTCCCACATTAAGTTGTCTGCCATCCTTGACAATTTTCCCTTTTAATTAAAAAGGAGCCTCATAGGCAAAATCTTGGGAACATAAAGCAGTTATGTGATTCACTCAACCATTTGTATGCATGTGTGACCTATTTAGTTTTTAAAATCCCATTTAATGCCAAAAACTACATTAGAAAATTCAAACAAAAGCTCACAGGGAGCCCCATAATGAGACTGGTTTGATTACTCGAGTGATTAGGCCATTTCCTCTCTCTCTAGTAATTTCATTTAGAACAGTAGTCACTTTAAGAACAAGTAGCTGTTTTTATTGCTTTTCTGGTTTGCAGGGGAAACTGGCAAGTAGCCAACCATCTGTAGAACTGCAATCACTACTGTTACTCAAAATTTATTGGGCCTCTTCAGGTACCATGAGAGTAATGCGTGCTTACAGAAACATGACCCAGGAAGGCAAGAAGACATATCACCCAGGAAGGCAAGGAGATATTCCCCACCCCTTTTACAAAATAGGTATTTTCACCCACGCTTCAACCTGAAGCTTGAAGTCCTAGAACTGGTATTTGTGTGTGTTGTTCGGAAAACATTCAGTGAAGAGTGGTTTGGATCCTCTGTCTACTTTTTGGCCTCTAGGCATTGACCTGTTTCCCTTGTGGAGCATAGACTCATTTATGCGCATAATCATCATGTGACACTTCTTGAAGCCTATGGGTGTGTCAGCCTCTGCTGTAATCTGCTTCTGAATGACTCCAGCAAAGCATCCTCCTTTAAGCTCACACTTGGGGCAGTGAAATGGTAGTGATATGTTGGCACTGTTGCCATTGGACACCTCTCTTTTTTCCACTACTTCTGACTTCAGATACCTCCAGTAGTTAGATGAGAGCCCAGGCCAGAGGCGCTTTTCCATTATAGAAAATAAGACTTGCTTTTCAGGCTATCTCTAACAGCAGTGAAATGTGCCATCGTTTTTAAATCTCTTTTCATGGGCATGATACGGCCATTGTTCTCTTGAACTTCCCGTGGCTGTGATTACTCATAGGAGACCTGTGCAAGATTGGGCTCCTTAAAGAGGGCTCATTAACAACTTACCATAACTAGCAGATGGGTAGCTTTGTCTCCTATTCTGACTCAGTGCCATCTAGTGGCAGGAAGACATGGCTGTATATGCCTTGCTGCCAGCTTGTATGGGTAGAGATTAACAAGTTTGCCTTAAAGTCAGCGTGACTACTCCCAGGTTGGCTGGCGCAGATCTGCACCTGTTTTCTATGTAGTACTATAAGTATTCGCCTGTGTATCGAAAGTGTTAATGAATTATATAATGAATCAAGTGCTCAGCCTACTTTATACTTTTGTAGATCACGCATCTATAGGTGACATATATTAACTTGCTCCATCAGTTTGAGATGAGTTCCAGAAGATTGCTTTTCAGTATGTAAAGATGTATTTATCTTTCCTGTTGCAAAATGATCCTTTAGTTTATGAGATTACTCTAGCTCTATTGCTAATGCTCAACGAACAAGTTCATTTTCATGCTTTTATAGACTTTTTTTCTGGCCCACACCAGCCTTTTGTCCATTTAGATGGATGATGTTAATATTATAGGCTATTCCACGAGACTGGCTCCTTCTGGTCATTTGCTGGCCTTGCTCATATTTATGCTGTCATGTTTGGAGGAGACTTGTAAGCTGGTTAAAAAAATGAGAAAAAGGGGAAAATACCAAAGACAAAAGGAAGTATTAAAAAGTATGATCGTTTTTCACAGTTAAGAAGGTATGATATATGTAGTAAGAGGTTTCTGGCTCAGACTTTCGGGCCTAACCTCAAAGTTTAGGTCCACAGACCTGCAGACCCGCAGTCCCACAGTCCCACAGAGACACACAGAGGCTTACTATAGTTTTTGGCTGATCAGCCTCAGGCCCAGGCATATCACTTGCTAGCTCTCTACCCTTCATCTAACCCATGTCTCTTGTTCAGCCATGCGGCTCAGTACCTTTCTTTAGAGCAGCTTAGTTGTCCCCAGCTTCCTGTGCCTTCTCTCTGGTGCTCTGTCTGGCATTCTGTTCTCAGAGATTTTCTTAGTCTGGTAGTCCCGCCTACACTTCCTGCCTGCCTTTGGCCAATCAGCTCTTTTTATTAAACCAGTGGGTGGGACAATTATTTACCATGAAACAACACAATCCTCTAAACCTGAAATGCAATTTGAAAGGAAAGGGTGTTGTTGCTACCTCAGCCCTGAACCTGAAGGACTGTAAACATTGCTAGTGATTCTTTTCTAAGTTCCCTGGAAGCAGGAACATGAGTGGCAGTGTTGATTCTTTTCAATTCCACGAAAAAGAATTTTATTGAAATTTTTTTTTTAAAGAGTTAAAAGAAAGGCAACATTTTGTGATAGAATTGCTTATTTGATGCCTGTACTTGTGGTTTGAAAGGCAGAGTCTAGTAAAATAAGATGTATAAATGGCTTATACGTACCAGGTGTTTTGTTGGGCGTTGAACAGATTAGCTGGATCCGTGTTGGGCTATTATATCATATATTACAGTTCATTTTCTCATGGGCCATAAAGGCAATCTAATCAATGAATTTTAGTCTTGTTTATTTTTGTTTCCCTTCTTATGAATAGTTATGGGGTTCTGATGCTTCCTTGTCTTTAGTATTTAGTAAGTCAGGCTCTTTCTCTTCAGAAAATGACAACTGTTTGGGCAGACATGTGGAACATAACACAAACATTAATTGTCTGTGGTAATTTAGACCCAATCTTTTGAAACTTCTAGACATCTGGACACAGGCCTGGGATGAAGTTCAATTTCATTCCATTTTTGATTAAAGAGCTTCCTTAATAAAATGAAATAGTTTCCAGAAAAAAAAATTTACAAGGACAAGTAGTTTTGAAGCCAATTACTTATGTGTTAACTACCTGCTGTTAGTTTTCACTTTGTAAAGTGTTTTAATAAGCACTTGCTGTGAGGTTGTTCCTCTTTCCTGGGAATTCAATTTAAAACACTTTGAATACATGGCTCAGACACAGTCATCCTGGTTTATTTATTGTTGAAGGTCTGATCATGAACATAAGTGTCAAGGATGTACAAACAAGTAAATGCATAGGCTGTCTGCGCTGGGTACTTCATGAGTGTAAGTTGGAAACCATCTGGGGAGGGAGGAATGTTGATTCTCTCTAAGTTCTGAGCAGGAACCTGGGTCCTCAGTGCTTCATAAATTTCCTAATCTGGAAGAATGTTCATGGTTAGTTCTGCTGCTATGCCCAGGACTGTGTACCCAGAATTTTCTTCTCCATAAGAAACCATTGCTCAGGGGTAGTTATTCATTATCCTGAATGAGTTTTCCATGTGAACTTAAAAGTTGTACCCCAACAGCCCTTTTTAGTACCCTGAAGCAAGTTTCAAATGTGCTTAATTTGGTTTCTTGAAACTATAGTTCAGAGACTATGCCATACCTAATTTGGAGCTATTTTCTCCTTGGTTTTTATTTTTTGACGTGTGCTGGGTTCTCTGCTGTCGTTGCTATTTCTACCATCTCAGGGGAGCTCCTGTCACGGTTGGCATAGTGCAGACAAACACACAGGAGAGCCAGAAGCGTGGTGCTTTCATAAAGCATTTATTTTTATTTGAAAACATTGTACAGGTGTTACATTGCCACAGCCAGTCCACAGGGGAGCATGCAGATAGAAAAGGTGGATTGCTTGTTCAGTTTCCTAGTGTAAAGTTCTCTTTTCCTTCTCTATTTGTTTAGATTTTGGTTTATACTTTTCATTGTGGTGTCAGGATTAGTGTGCTTTGTTATGTGGTATACAGATAGACTCCTACCCATGGGGTAAAATCTGTACTGATAGCTAGCTGGGGACTGCTAAAGGGTTACAAATCAAAATAAACCCCAAACAAACAATCCTACAAGCTTGTCAAAGGTTAATAGCATGAATTAGCAAGACCTAAACTAAACAGTGAAAAGTTTTGATGGGACACAGTGGTGCAAAGTTGTCCATTGCTTGGTCTACCTGGATATGTGTTTGAAGCTGTGGGGAGATCTGACCAAGGCAAGCTCTGTCCCCAGTGCAAGTTTCCAATGAGGAAGGTGAAAACCACTATTCATCTCTGGCAAGGCTGAAGAGAGCTGTGGTTTGCTCCTGTCTGTCTTCATACAATCTCATTCATCGAGGAGAGAAGAGTGGTGGATTAAGATGTTGAAATTCTTCCTGGAGTCTACTGAGGTTACAGAATCTCAGAAACTAAAACTGCTACAGTTAATGTTACCCTATTCCCTCTTCCCACCCCATACTGAAAACATGGTTCTTTGAAACTTTTTGTCTTTTTTCCCTTGAGGGTCAATTCTAAATGTCTGATCTTGGACAGCCAATGTTACCAGCTTAATAAATGGACATAAACCAACACAGGTGAAGTAATCAGTGTCTGATCACAAGGACATCCAATGACAAGAGTATACAGGGAGTTCGTCTTGATAATCACACTTGATTTCCACACAATGGAGTCAATGAAAACATCCTATAAAATGGTCCACATGGCAACCTTCACTCATGAATTAAATGCAAACCTTTCCAAATTTTAAATCTGAAAATATTCTTAGCCCACTGAATGGACTCGGGAACAATTTTAGCCACTTGTTTCTCATAAGAGTTTATTGGGTGTCTACAAATTAGTGTCATTAAAAATGAATCAAAAAGACAAAGACATTTGGCTTAAAATAAATACTAAAAATGCAGCAAATCAAGCAAATTACACAAACCAAAGGAATGTAAACACAAAAATAAAAGCACAGTCTTTAAAGGTCTTCAGATCTGAATGGACAAAATATTCAGAGAAAGGTATTTAATTGGCTCAAAAGGTAGCAGGAAGCAGATGTTGGCAAGGTGGCAGGATCCCATATGTGGCTTTAGCCTAAACCTTTCTCCCCCGCGCCTACCCACACCAGCAAAGAAAATCTATGTGAGGGGGAAGTCTGACATGAAATCTACATATCAGAAAGTAAGCTTTCTTCTTTTCTCTCACGTCAGGACTGAACAATACTTTAGAAGAAAAATTGTATTTTCCGATGGAAAAAAATTCTTATGAGATTTGTCAAAGTGGACCGGATGACAGAAGAAGGGAGGGAAAGAGCCCAGAGCTCTGCTGGTGGAAGCATGGGAACGTCTGCCTGTCATGCTTAGACCTTGTTTGAGTCCTACTTTGCAATCTGTTCTTACTTTATGAGGCCCCACCAGTGTTTTGTTTTGCTTTGCTTGCTTGATTAAAATATATTGATTTGAGTTGACTCGAATTTCATGAACATTTATACAAAGCCTGTAGCTCCTTCAAGAATCCTTTTGAATGGTATTGAAGTCAGCCAAGCTACAGAGTCCTCCCACACTGACACATGGAATCAATTCTAAATTATAAAGGTTGGTGGTGTTTCTCAGTTTCCTGTGTTGGTGAGTGGGGGATATAGAGAGACATTCTTGAGAGAACAGAACTAATTAATGATGTATCAAGCTTTGTTGGTATGATGGAGAATCTTCTGTGTGTATGAATGCTCATCCTTATATTCTGCTATTACATGGGTATCAAATGTGACCAGAATGCCAGACTTTTCAGTGGTGACATCTTCACCACTATTAAGTGACCAAAACATGAGATACTAACAGAGATTGTTCCACATTAGTACCTTGCTCCAAGAGGTGGCATAAATAATGTTGCCCCACAATAAAGATAATGTCCTTGTTGTCATACTTCCAGAAAGGTACTATATATGTAAGAGGGTAGAGGACATGGCTTTTCCAGTACTTTGATTAATTTCCATGACATCATTAAGAAAAAATTAAAACAGAAGCTAATTTTTGAGGAGAGAGCTATAGGCAAGGACATAAAAATTTAAAAACATACAACCCTAAACATAAGTGATTTTTATTTTGAGGATTCCTGTAAGCCACACAAATGGGAGAACCCTTATCCCGTAGTCACGGGGCTTGATTCAATGAATCTCCTGGCCCCAAAGAAAGCCAATGACCCAGAGTAAGCAGAAAATGAAATATAAAAAGGCTAAACGTTTGTTTGTATATCTATTCCTAGAATAGAGAATTATATGGTCAGTTTCCCCTCCCCACAAGGGTCACAGCACAAAATTCTTATTGAGCAGGCAATCCAACAGGTGACAGAGGAAACCATTAGCCACAAGGTCACCAGGATGAGGGAATGTCTGAGGGGTAGAGCTTCTGTGGCATGCATCACTCATATAGTCTGTGCAAAGCAAAACAAAAAGTATGATTCTTAAAAAGTTACTTGCCATAGAAAAGTGGGATGTATGTTGACTACGTGAGTGTCTGGCAATAATTCCCATCAGGAATACAAAACCTCCTTCTGAAAGTTGGTGTAATAACAATTACAACAATAATAAAAATCATAGTAACAATAATACTTGCTTTTGATTCAAAAATTTCACAGTAATTAATGCAGGGTTGGGGGTCAGGGTCAGGATACACACTATCAGAGCCTCCCTCTGAGTCAGGTGGATTGAAGCCAGGGGTCGTCAGCTTGTCTCCTTTTACAAAAGGAGGATTAGCTACCTTGCAGTCCACCTGTGAAACTGCACCTACTAAATACCTTTCTCTATGTACAATACAGAGATGATGAGCGAACACATGGCCTCTGAGTTGTCCTCAGTGGGCAGGGCAGGCCTCACCCTAGGCCACACGTACATGGGGCTCTTCTTCTGTCTCCTGGCCCAGGCTGGTATAGGTGACTGAAGGCTCCACCTGAGCTGTGCTGGGTAAGTCCGCAACAGGTCCTGAAGGATTACGGAATTGCTTGTACACTCGGGGGTCCTGGGCTATGTACGTGGAGGTGGAGGAGTAGAGCACCAGGCCGATGAGCATGGTGAAGAAAGACAGGATGTAAAGCCCTGAAAACTAAAACACAACAGACAGGTGATTGAGAAGTTAATGATGTGTTAGCTGGGAGAAGCTGCCTCCTGCAGGAACGCACGATCTGATGACGTAGCTGGTCCTCTTGCTGAAAAGTGAATGTTCTCCTAAACTGGCTTTGTGTTATTGATTCCCTTTCTCTTTTTCTAGGCCCCCTGGCTAATGAGAGGAACATTTAGCTAATTGTCCCTAAAATGCCCATCTGAGAACCTGAATTGCTTGGGAAGGGTAGTTAAGCACAAATTAGAATTAATCAAATTCAAAGCAAAAAAAAAAAAAAAAAATTAAAAAATAAAAAATCCCCAACATCACTTCGTAAAGAGTCGGTTGTCTGCGGCCTCATTAAACCTAGAAGAAATATGGATATTTCATTTAAGGGTATAATGAAGCTACAAACAAGGAAGCCCTCACAGACAGCAGTGGCAGGGCAATCTGTTCCACAATAATCCAATGCAGAGATGATTTGTCTCCCCTGTAAGAACTGTTATTGACTTTAGTAACTATTGCTTCAAGATTAGAGACACAGAAAAGCAGCATCGCGGCCCTGCTCATCCAAGATAAACCAAACAGGACTGCTTGTTCTGTGTGCTTCTTTTTAGACAATTTGCTTGATACCTGAGAAGGTTTTTCCTAACGTTGCTTTGGGGTGTGTGTGTGTGTGTGTGTGTGTGTGTGTGTGTCTGTGTGTGCGTCTCTGTGTGTGTGTATGTGTGTGTGTCTGTGTGTGTGAGTCTGTGTGTGTGTCTGTGTGTGTGTCTGTGTGTGTCTGTGTGTGTTTGTGTGTGTGCGTCTGTGTGTGTGTCTATTTATGTGTATGTGTGTGTATGTGTGTGTGTCTGTGTGTGTGTGTGAGTCTGTGTGTGTGTCTGTGTGTGTGTCTGTGTGTGTGTCTCTGTGTGTGTGTGTCTGTGTCTGTGTATCTGTGTGTGTGTCTCTGTATGAGTGTGTGTATCTCTGTGTGTGTGTGTGTGTCTGTGTGTGTGTCTGTGTGTGTGTGTCTCTGTGTGTGTCTGTGTGTGTCTGTGTGTGTCTCTCTGTGTGTCTGTATGTGTTTCTCTGTGTGTGTGTCTCTGTGTGTCTGTGTATCTGTGTGTGTGTCTCTGTATGAGTGTGTGTATCTCTGTGTGTGTGTGTGTGTCTGTGTGTGTGTCTGTGTGTGTGTGTCTCTGTGTGTGTCTGTGTGTGTCTGTGTGTGTCTCTCTGTGTGTCTGTATGTGTTTCTCTGTGTGTGTGTGTGTGTCTCTGTGTGTCTGTGTGTGTGTGTGTGTGTGTGTCTCTGTGTGTGTGTGTGTGTGTGTGTGTGTGTTGAAGACTGGTTGGTAGAGGTCTATAGTGTCAAGAATATACTAGAGATATGCTGACCTTGGACTTTCTTGAGGCATTCCCTGGTAGTTTATCAGAGGAGAATAAGGTGAAAAGACAAGTGTTTTCAATTTTCTTGTTTTCCTTTACTCTTTATTCATTTACTCACTCACCTCTTCATGGCTTCTTACAGTATCTCCTGTGCCTGAAACATGCAGTATGTACCAGAAAATAGAGATGAAACAAACAAATAAAAAGAGCCTGCTCTTCCCATCAAGGACTTCCTAGTCCCTGGAGAAGCAGGTGCAGACAGACCAAAGCAATACAGTACAATCGAGGCACAGCAGGTCTCAGTCAATTGCTGTCAACCACGTCTTGGCCCTGGGGAGGGTTTGAGTGAGAATGGCAACAAGAGGCTCATGTGTTTGTAGTGGTCCTTGGCTGGTGGAACTGTTTGGGAAGGATTAGGAGGCGTGGCCTTCTTGGAGGAAATGTGTCACTTCAGCCAGGTTTTGAGGCACCCTTCCCAATGAGCTATCATGAGCTTCATGGTTGTTGTGTCAAGATAGACGAGTTCCCAGCTTCTGCGCCAGTGCCTGCCTGCCACTCTGCTTCCCACCATGAGGATCATGGCCTCCCAGTCTAAAACTGTAAGTCCCAAATGAGTTTGATATGTTGCCTTGGTCATAGTGTCTTATCACAGCAAGGGGCAAGTAACTAATGCACCATATCCTCCATCTGTGACAGAAGACATCTATTTTAGTTTTGGTGTCTATTTTTTATGCTCATACTCTGGAAGAAGTAGCAACTGGTAAACGGGTGAAGATGCACTGAATCTGGATGAGCAGAGATAGGAAAGTGATTCAAAGAGCTTGGTGGTAAGTTACATAGTGATTATAAACAAGCTAAAAAGGATACTGATTCAACAAAGGAAAAGAATTTTGGTAAGGACACACCGAAAAAAATATTGCCCTTGTGGCCGTCTTGCGACAGTCTACTGTCTATCCATCTTTTTCTTTGTGCAGGATCAAAGTAGCTAAGGCTAAAGGCTATTTTCTGATTTTCTACAGCACTCCTCACTCTCTTCCCCAATCCCTTTAATTCCTACATTCAGGCCAGTTGGTAACACTTTTGAATGTGCATTTATATACTAAACTCAAACTTGGAGCAGATCCACTTAATTAACGTGAAATAATTAATTAGGTTTTCCCTAATGAAAATAAATGTGCCTTGTTCTTTGAGTCATATTTAAAAAAAAAAAAAAAAGTGCTGCTCTTCACAACCTTAGAAAGCCTGCTTACCTCTAGACTTCCATCCTGAAATCTACATCCACACATCTCATCATTCAGGTGACCCTTAGTGCATCAAATGACTTTGCTTCTAACATTATCGATGAAATATTTTATGAATGACTTTTGCTCCTCTGTGATTTTGTTTCAAGCGAAGGGCATATCATGGCCTGAGGTGCTTTCTGCTCTTCCCGCACACGACAACAGAGAAGCCCACAATGGGGCTTTGTAGTTACTCCTGCCTTCCGACCCATACACCAGATTTAAATCTTAGCTATAACTTGCTGTAATTCTTGACCAATTTCTTGTGATTTCAGGTCCACACTTCCACAAAAAAACCAATGCCTAGATGGTGTATGATGACTCTAAAAGTCATGTTAGATAAGACATGTAAAACACTCGGAACAGTCACCTTTCACAGACATGCAATTTATTTATATTAGCTTCACGGCCACTGCTATAGTTGTATCATTTATAAGGATCAACCCTGTTCTGGTTGCAGAACTATAAGATTGAGCCATCAATCTACAACAGGGAACAGCTTCTGAATGCCAGCACATAGTGTATTTCCAATTCATTTCTATTTAATTCATTTAGAACTCACTCTAATTTTTTCAAAAGATGGATAACATGGAATTCCATATATCAGAATCATGTTGGAAGTCATCCAAGAGGTTTTATTAATAGACGGTAGAGAAAGTTTTTATTTTCCCTAAAAGGGAGCAGCCAGGCAAGCGTTAGGCTTAATCAGGATAAATTATGGATGTCACAACTGATGACAAAGTTTAACTTGTTTTTCAAAAGGGAAGATGCTTTATTCTCTCCCGCCTTTTTAGCCTCATAGAAAAATAATAAAAAATTTCAATGTAGGTACATAAAGGGATAACCTACACTCTGAACACTCCATTGACCAGGCATTTGTTTTTAACAATTAATTAGAGAAAAAAACCTCCCAAGTGGTCTAGGGTTCCTAACTTATTAACTACAAACTGTGCATGCTTTCTGTTCCATAAGCAAACAGAACAGGAACTTCCCTGGACCAAGTGAGGCCAAGACCTTCCAACAAGCTACAGACAAGGTGAATCTCAGTCAGAGGCTTGTCTCCACTGAGGAACAGGGCTGCCTGAGAGTACTGTGTGATCGTCTTCTTAGATCAGTCTGTATGTTCTGTGGTAGGACAGATAGCCAGCAAGCTACCTGTCACGTAGCCTAAAGAAGCAGACAGAGGAGAAACAAATGCTATCATTTTCTTGTGGCTTTTTATGAAAAGCTCTAGAAAACACTGTGTGTGGTGAGAACAGCCCTGTATTGCTCAATGCAAATCCTTTTGAAGGAGTCGCCAGCACAACTGATAAGTCTTTTCAGCTTGGCATCAAATCCAGATTTTAGAGAGCTAACATACGATTGTATTTAGTTAAAATGGCTTCAGAACACGATTAAGGACAGACCAAATTTTTAGTTTATTTTTGGCATCAGACATGTAAATTTAATTTTAATAAACCCACAAATTGAATAGACTCCAACCTACGCAAATAGAAAGGTTTCAAAATTCCAGGGTACATTGATAAAAATTTCAGGGTTTCCGTGAAATTCTGTGAATGGGAAGAGCTAGGATAATAAAAGAAAGCTTGTGCTCTAAGAAAGAGAGAGGGGGGAGCGGAGGTTAAAAAGAGGGAGAAAGAGAGAGATTGAGAATGAGAACTTGGAAGAAAAAGGCGAGAAAGATGATGATGTCGAAAACAGCCCATAGCCCCCTAGGGGAAAGAGTAGATGAAACCAGGGTCACATGTAAGCCTGTGATTGCAGGGAACCCTGAGGAGAAGGCTCGGAAAGCCATGGCTCTTGCCAGCCTTAAACCAGCGGGATATGGTTTAAATCCACTGACACTGGCTTTTATATAGCAGCACCTTAAGGAAATCTATCCTGCCACTCCGTGGTCTCAAAACCAGAGGGCTGTTGTCAGTCACCATCGTGAGGGGGACCTGATGATGTTTGAGACAGAACTAATTTGGGACCTGAAAAGAAGTAACAATCTCAAGTCAGGTAGCTTGGGTTCACCCTGCAACAATGTCTGGAAGGTCTGCACAGCTATGGGAGGCTGTTGTAAAGAGGAGAAACAACCTGATTTCCCCAAAGAAGCTGAAGCCTAGGGAGCGAGGTCTCTGGAGGGTGCACCGACAGTCACCTGACCCTCTAAGGAGCTAGCCCTACCATCCCATCAGTAGGTTACCAAGATGACTAAGAGTTCTGAGTCTGCGGCTGGTGGACCTTGTTGTCTTGGAAACTGCTTCCTTGCTACAGGGGGTTTGTTGATGGGTGGGGCCGAGCTCCTCTCTTACTGAAACTTTACTGCTGAGAGGGATTTGAAAGCCCTGAGAGCACCCCTCAGTGCTCTTCCTTCAGGGAAGAGTTTGATGTTCCACTCTCTCTGGGGCCCCTTAACTTGGATATTTACCAGCCCTGAGTGTCCACCCCTCATCCCCACCACCATCCCCCCACCCTCGCTTCCCCTCCCCAAGCCCAGGGCATGGGTGTGGGAAGATGTCACAAGCCACAGAGCTCATTAGGATCCACAACAGCTCCTTAAATGAATGACTCTGACAACATACGTTTTACCAGCCCAGCTTTCAGCTCATATACTGCTCCAGTTTATAGAGCAGGACAGACAGGACGCACACTCACCCTCAGACTTGGCAGATTCTGGTATTAGAGAATACAAAATAAGCTCCACAAATTAAAAAAAAAATCTTTTCTTATTTCTATCATTTTTAGTTTTTAATCTTTAAAAATATTACGTTTTAATTTCTATTTTCATACTCTTCTCAAAATTAATCTGTGCAGTTTTTCATTTCTATTCTGATATGTTCGTTTCTTCTTTTTCTTCCTCTTTCCTAGTGTTCCTTTCTATTCCATCTTTTTCCTTGTTTGAATTTGCTTCAAGTATTTCATTTCTAAGACACACTTTATTTCATTTTACTGTTATTATTAATTTTTAACTTCTTATTTTATTTTAGACTATTTCTGCCACTCTCTATTCCATGACTACTGGTGGTTTATCAGCTTTGTCCGATTTATTTTCATGGGGACTAGAGAGATGGCTCAGTAGCTGAAAACACTTGTTCTTGCAGAGGATCTGGGTTCAGTTCCCAAGAGCCATGTGACGGCTCATCTGTAACTCCAGTTCCAAGAGATCTGACACTCTCTTCTGACCTCTTCATGTACCAGACACATAAGGTTGCACATACATGCATGCAAACAAGAGATTCATCTGCATAAATTAAATAAGTAAATCTTTAAAAAGAATTTATTTTTGCTATACTTACAGAAAAAAGTATATTCACAATCTACTTTGTTTTGATGGTGTTGCTGTTACAAGAGTTTATTTGCTCCTCACTAAGTAGTGTTGGGTATTGAGGCCTCAAGACAAAGCTGCTCTCTAGGAAGATTCACATTCAAATCCAGACAAGATCCAACAGGCACAGATGTCTTAACATGGGAACACAAGAAATGTGAGAAAGCCAAGCAACAGCAGGACTCCAAAACTACATAATCCTCAATTACTGAATCCAAATGTCCTAAAATGGTTAAAATACTGAACATAGCATTTTAAGAGTCTACTTTTAAATATGACCAGTGCCCTCAACAAGAATTCAAATGAAAAGTTGAAAGAAGCAAATAAGCCAATTTAAAGCCGAGATGAAGAATTCAGAAATTTGAGTGAGAAATTTAATGTGAAAAATGAGATTCGTGGGGAAATGGAAAGTTTTCAAATAAAAAGTCCAATAAGTCAAGTAAAAGCATCATGAACAGACAGGTCTAGGTGGAATAGGCAATGGTGACACAGAAATCAAGACGAATGACATTCGTGTGGCAATAAAGAAAAAGGTCCTGACAATAATATTTAAATGTTTATGACACAATTAAGAGAGCAAGTCTACAATCTGTGATATAGAAAAAGGAGGCTAAGGTGCAAAGTAAGAAGCATAGATAACACACCCCCAAAACTGTAGCAGAAAACTTCCCCACTCTAGGGAGAAAAACAGTGAGAAAGCCAAGTGAGAGAGACACTTAGAGCCCCAAGTGGACAAGCCAGACACTGTCTTCCCAAATGCCATCAGTCAACGTGGTGAGAACACAGAATGAAGACAAAATACTGAAGGCTGCAAGGAAGAAGTGTCAAATCACTTCTAATGAAAATGTAAGTGATAATAGACCCCGGAAGAAGCCCTAAAGACCAGGAAAGCAGAGGGCATAGGCTGATCTAATTTAAATTCTGAAAATAAATTGTACTTCTCTTAACCATACCTTAGGTCATAAATCAAATCTCACTAATAAAATAACTACCTTACATTTTCCTATAGTGAAACAAAACTATAAATTAATAGAGAAATTACAGATAAAATACAGAGGTGCGAAGCTTGAATACACACACACACACACACACACACACACACACACACACACACACAGAATAGTCTGGGGCAAGGCTATGTATGTTGCGGGGGAGAGAACTCTCATTTACTTGGATGGGGATATAAATTAGTACAGTCACTATGAAAATAAACATAAACATCTCTTATGAAGTTAAAACTAGAATCACTGCATGACTCAGCTATACTATTCACTTATGTGTTGTACACATTAAAATATTATTCAGCTAAAAGAAGAGAAATGGCAATTTTCAGAAAAATGGATAGAACTGGAGGTTGTCATGTTAAGACAACAAGCTGGACTCAAATAAATATTTCTCATTTTCTATCGTATCAGGAAACCAGAACTTACAAAGACACTGAAGTAGAAGGGGAATTATTGGGACGACGAGTGGTCTTGTAAGAAGGAGGTAAGTGAGATTAGTGGGCTGGCTGCTATAATCTACATAAGCCATATATCATAATGGCATAATGAGTCAGGTATGGTGGTGCCCTCCTTCAGTCCCAGAACTCAGAAAGGAGAGACAGAGGTAGAGTTCCAGCTAGCCTGGTTTAAGTAGCGAGCTCCTAGCCAGCTGGGACTGCATAGTGAGACCCTGTCTGAAAAACAACAAAAACCCCACAGCAAACCCCAAATGAGGCATAGTGGAATACATTGTTGTATACACTCCACACCAATTACAATCAATGGACCATACATCCCTGGCAATGTGTGAGGAAGGAAGACATTGCTTTAAGGGAAGCTTTGCTTTTGATGCTTGCCTAGAAAATCAGTAGAAGTCATCAAGGGAGAATTTGGCAGTCCTCAGAGGGGAGTAAACTGCAAGAGACAGCTTTAAGATTCACATTTTCTAAGCATATGGCAGTTTTCATATTCAAAATGATTATTACTCATAAGGGAAGAAGGGGGATCAGAAAATAATACTGAAGTCTCTTGGGAAAAGTTACTAGAGGGTAATAAGACATAGAGCTCTTGGATAAATAGGAGGAAACACAGAAGAAGAGGAAGAGGTGGAGGACGGGGTAATGATGATGGTGATGAGCAGGAGGAGGATGAAGGGGATATAGCTCACTTGCTCAGTGCCTGTCTAGGATGCTTGAAGCCCTGGGTTAGACACCTAGAAATGCATAAGAGGTGTGGTGACAAAGACTCCTAACCTAAGTCCTCTTTGGCTACATAGTGAGTTTGAGGACAGCCTAGGACACAGGGCACCCTGTCTTAAAAGATTCAGATGAGGAAGACAAGAGAGACATATCTCACGTAGGGGTCAAGGAAGCACAGAATGATGCACTTGGAAGGAGGGAGACAAATGAGTTTAAATTTTTTTTAAAAAGGAAAAAGTATTTAAATTTTCTCATTAGCTAGGAGGAAAGGAGACAGCATAACTGAATAAAAAAAACAATGTCTTTTATCTAAATTAGGTCAACATGCATTTGATCTTGAGTCTCTCTCTCTCTCTCTCTCTCTCTCTCTCTCTCTCTCTCTCTCACACACACACACACACACACACACACACACACACACACACACACACACACACCTGCATATTCCTACTGTTAACTGGATGAGATCTGCCTTCTTTTGAAAGGATAGTACCCTGTCAATGCTGTTTCCAATTCCCAGGCACTCCCTGGGCTGTCTATAGAGAATCAGGAGAAGAGAATCCCAAGTGTCTTACACCATGGCTTAAGGATACTGTTAACTTCAAAAGACAGACTGACTTTTGGAGTTCTGGTTGAGCTGAGCATGCTCTTCAAGGAAGCATACTTTTTGGAGCCAAGTAAAAAGACTGTAAAAAAAATGAAATTGGCGATATTCATTAATCTTTAAGATACATCTTTTGAAGCTTTTACCTATGTGGTAGATACGTGACCACAATAATGATATTCTTTCTAGTTACAATCTAATTCTCTCTTTTTTTATTTAAAAAGATTTTCCCCATAGCTACCACTGCCCTCCCTCCTCCGAGTCCTTCCTCAACCTCGTTCTACCCCATCTCCTCACTTATGTCCTCATATTTTTAACATCTAAGAGGGCAGCGCCTTGGAACCTGCTCACTTAACAGATACTTCAGGAATCAGCACTATCACGAGGAAGAAGAGTGTATGTCAGAGGCTGGTCATGCTCAAGGGTATGCATCGTAGGCTGTTACTGTGAATTCAAGAGCTGTGGATATGCATTTCCGTATAGGGACGTTGACAAGCTAATTGCTTGTTATTATCTATCTATCTATCTATCTATCTATCTATCTATCTATCTATCTATCTATCTATCTATACTTCCCAACTAAGTTTCCCCTCCTCCCAATTCCTTCCCTCCACCTCCCTTCTACCCTTCCCATCTACTCCTCCTCTACTCTTTCTCTTGAAATACAGGCAGGCCTCCCATGGGTATCAGTCAGCCAAGGTACATCAGGTTGCAGTGAGACTAGGCACCTCCTCTTCTATTAAGGCTGGATGAGGAAATCCATTAGGAGAAATGGATCCCAAAAGCAGGCATCAGAGCGAGAGACAGCACCTGCTCTCACTGTTAGGAGTCTTACAAGACACCCATGTTCCACACTGTAGAAAATATGCAGAGTATCTAGGTCAGTTCCCTGCAGACTCCCTGTTCAGTTCAGTCTCTGTGAGCCCTTAGGAACCCAGGTTAGTTGATTCTATGGGTTTTCTTGTGATGGCCTTGATACCTCTGTGCCTCACAATCCTTCCTCCTATCCTCTGCAGGATTCCCTGAGCTCCATCTAATGTCTGACTGTGGATCTCTGCATCTGTTCCCATCAGTTGCTAGGTGAAGCCTCTCTGATGATAGTTAGGCTAGACTTCCAGTGGAGGGCTTGGGACAGCAACCCCACCACAAACCTTTTGACTTACAATTTGTCCTGTCTATAAGATATGCTGGGGTAAAGATGGTAGAGAAGTTGTGGGAGTGGCTAACTAATGATGGGCCCAGCTGGAGACCTATACCCCGAGAGGGAGCTCCACCCTGTGGGCCAAGACCCAGAGGCATGATACCTCAGAGACCAAGATAGAACCAAACATGATGGGGAAGGGAAGTCAAGGAAATGATTCCTAATGATATTCTGCAATCTCATAGATTGACCTGCTAATATTGACAGTTACAAAAGTAGAGGCCATGAATTTGAGAGGGGATGTGGAAGGGGAGGGTGTCCTGGGAGGAGCTGAAATGGAAAACAAAAGAGTGGAAATGATATATAATGTAAGCCATGTATGAAATTGTCAAGAAAAATGGTTCACGTATCACAAAAACCTTAGCATAGACGGGGAGGGGTTCATTCTGCTCCACCCCTAGCTGAGTAGCTACTGGCAGTTGGGGGCTGTAGAGAGAAAGAATCATTTTTCTTGGGTATGTGGCCGCTGTATGTTGCCATGCTTCAATAGATAACTTCACACCCATTTTCTATAGATACCTGGGTAACACTAATTGGATGTAAGAAAAAAGGATGAGGACAGCAAATGGAGAGAGGGCATTAGGATGACTAGAAAAAGTTGGCAAAAGGGAAATAGGAAGTAAGTATGATCAAAATCCATTGAATGGAAGTATAAAGTTCTCAAAGAGTAAATAAATATAAATACTATTTTGAAAAGACACTCCTGTTATGGCAACATTTTCTATGGCTAGCATAGCAGACAGAAGTAAATCTTCACCAGTGTTCAAATCTATTGTGTTCCTTTTTTATGCTCGCATGCCTGCTTCTGAAGAACTAGTAGATGAAATTGTTTCAAATATACTTATATAAATGTTTTTAAAAAGGAAGTTGAGGGGGAGGGCAGAGATATGGCTCAGTCAGTGATGAACTCATCACTAACGGTCCAAGCCCTGAAACCCACATGATGAAGGAGAAAATTGATTCCTGAAAGCTGTCCTTTGACCTCCTCCAAACATGTGCATCCCCCAAACAAACAAGTGTAAGCATTTTTAAAGTAAAGGATAATTGCTAATTTGGTCCTGAGTACCAGAGTGGAGACACTTCAATAACTAAGTAAAACGACATGCTAATGAAATGTGGCTTGTTAGTTGAATGTGATGCTATTCTAGTGAAGGCCAGCTAAAGAGGATTGGAATATCAACCCAACCACAAACCTTTCTACCTACTGTCTGCCCTATCTACAAGATGTGCTGGAATGAAGTCTTTAGTCTGTTGAGCCCCCACTTTACACAGGGATTAAAGGTGGACACCTTGTGATGAGTGTCCATTTAAAGGGAAATGGCCAACCTACTGTGTCCTGGGGTTTGAGGGAGAGGTTGGTTCAGCAATGGGAGTCACTCAGTGGGCTCAGGGGGCCATACATTTAGTTTCAAAGGACAGATGTTGGGCACAGAGCCGTGAGAGGCCAGGTCTGGGAATGCTGGAAGCTGTGACCTGCGTATGCTCCTCTGATCAAAGATTCTGCTGGGACCTGATCTCTACCACTCTGGTCTCTGCCAACGCTATTTAAGCCAAGAAAGCCAGACAGACCTGGCTCCAGAGAAACACAAACACAAACACACTGGTGTGGGACTGTCTAATTTGGTCTGTGCACTAAACTAACAAAATCATTTTTGTTATTATTAAGCCTATTAAAAATATTAAAGTTTAACTTCTATGTTTACTAAGTGGGAAAAAAATGAGAGACCAGATTTTTGCCAGGTACTTTCCATCTCCCCAAGTGGTACCCGATTGTTGTCTCACCTTATCTTCCCCCTCTTCTTTTGCTTAGTTTTTGTTAAAAAGACAAAAGAGCTAACTCTTGCTAGTTCAATACTGTAATACTTTTCTTCCATAAATACCTTGAAAGATACCAAATGCATATACTGAACACTGAGTTCTGACAGTTAAAATCGTTGTTTCTAGAGACTATGAAGACTTCCTCCTGATGCCATTCAACCATTCTTTTTCTGGATAATTTAAAACCCAAATTTAAGCTAATATTATCAGGGCAGAATGGAAAAAATCAAGTACCTTAGATAGAATGCCAAATGGCTTGTCTATCCAAATTGGAAAAACCAAGGTGATGTTAAAATTTACTACTCAGAAAATGATCTATTCTCTGGGAATCAACCTTGTTGGAAAGGAAGGAAGTGGCCACAAGGTTTCCAGCCTCTCTCCATGCCTAACATTGTCACTTATGGTAAGTCTTTGTCTTGACCACAGTTCCCATTTGGTTTATGAGGCCTTCTGTTTGGTTTGCAAAACCAATTCATTTGGTATTACAGTTTGTTCAGCCAGTCCCTATAAACTTCCTTTACAGCCAAATATCCTCCCCTGTGGGTCATTTCACACATGAGTGCAGCAAGAGAGAGCTAAAAATGGATTTCTGCCATTATCTTTTATATGACAAACAGACATTTCCACTTGGCTTGATGAGTTGATAGAAAGCCTGGTTTATGTAGATTTCCATTTCCTAGAGTCCAGTAAAAAAGACTATAATAGTCATGGGGCTTACTCAGTGGGAGTGTTTAATTACAGGCTCAGTTTCAACCAAGGGAGCTCAATGGTTCATTTACATCACTTTTCCATGAACCCTTCTTATTACCACTATTCTGAGAAGACGGGATTACATGTGTGGGAGATGCACTGAGCAGTGGCCTTCACACCACTGGAGTTCTTGCAGCACAACACATTTCTTTCCCTTAGCACAACAAAAGATATACTCAGAGCTGGAGTAATTTACGAGGTACTAAATGTAAAAACTGGTGAAGGCTATTTTGTTTGTAGATGTGTGTTTCCAGTCATGCATCCCAGAGATCAACTATTCATTTCAGTGGAATCAAGGGACAGACACAGAAGAACCATTACTCACTATTAGACCTGGTGATCTACTGGCAAGCAAAAGTTTTAGTTCTAGAAGCAGAAAAACGATTACATTGAACTGGAAATTGGGATTGTCACAAGGCCACTTTAGATTCCTCCTGTTTTTGAATCAATAGGAAAAGAAGGGAGTTGGCTGGCTCAGAGTTTAATCCTGGTTGCTGTAGGAAATCTAAACAGGGAGGTGAGGTGATTTTTCTGGGATATGGACCATGGTGGATGCCTCTTTAATCCTATGATTAAAGTCAATGAAAAAACGACAACAGCCCTATGTAGGAAGGACTCCAATGACTCAGAACCTTCTGGAATGATAGTTTAAGTCATCTGGAGATTAAAAGTGATGGTCTGCAAAAGAACAATGCAGCCACAGAAGTTGGAGAGAAGCAGATTCTCACCCAGAGTCATAAGCCAGTGCATAGCTCCCTTGAATCTAAACTGTGGGCAGTGAAATTCAGTTTAGACTTCTGGCAACCAAACTGTGAGAGAATCAGTATCTGTTGTTTTAAGCCATTGTATTTGTGAGACTATTCTAGTAACTGTATGAAATGAAGATGGTTGGTAATTAGTCAGTCACTCAGTTATTGAGCATTGACTTTTAACTAAGACCTTGGATACTGTCTACCCACACATTGTTTAATTGAATTTGATAAACACAATGCTTGGACTGTTGTGATAAGTAGAGTGGCTTTGACTCTAGTTTTCAGAGACTGAAAATAAGTTTTAGGGGCTGATTTGTGATATAGGGACATGTTAAGAAGAACCAGAGAGTGTCTTTGATAGGATCTAGAGAAGAAGCACCCAGACAGAACATTGAGAACAAAGATCCCAAGGAGTGCAGGGGCCTATTAGAACCTAAGAGCAGCCAATGTTTTGTCTAATTCTTCATAGTGGTTCCCAGACATGTTTACACTATAGCCATTCACATCTTTAATATCCCATGAGAAAATTATTATTATGTCTTATTTTCTAAGAGAAAGATCATGAAGCATGGAATGGTTTGGAGTGGATGTTGGAGCCATAAACAAGGGCAATGTTCAGAAATCAGACTATTTACATTTCACTCAAAATGCAATGAGAAAGAAGTAGCACTAGGTGCTTGGCAAGTGAGCACAATCTAATTTGCAATGGACAGGGGGCACTCCGGTGACTGTTGGAAGATGAACTATAAAAAGGAACTATAAAAAGAGGGAGGCTGAAAAAGGGATCAGGGTGAAAGTCTACGGTCTAGATGAGAGGTGTGGTTGGGACTCATGGTGGCAGGAGTGGAAGACAATCCATTTTAGAGGAAGGCAGATGAAGTGTGGGAGATGTTAATATTGAATCTCAGTTATCAAAGGAAGGCATTTCTAGGAAATAGAATTCTCTCCCTCCCTCTCTCCCTCCCTCCCTTCCTCCCTTCCTCCCTCCCCCCCACCCGTGTGTGTGTGTGTGCACGCGCGCGTGTTCATGTGCACATGAGGGTCAGAGGTGTCATTACTTAGGAGCTATTCCTGTCCTAGAACTCATTAAGTAGGCTAGTCTGGCTGGCCAGTGAGCCCCAGGTGTCTCTCCCTGTCTCTGCCAGCCAGTGCTATGTATGCCAGCACTTCTGACCTCCATGATATAGATTCTTTGTATTAAACTCAGGTCTTTATACTCAAAAGGCAAGGACATTAGTGATTGAGCTACTACTGTAAATCAAGTATGATTCTTTTGGCATTTTTTCACAGTGTATTTATTCTCTTATAAAACACATTATCTCTAATTATTGAGAATTCACATTTATCTTCTATATTGTTATTGTAAGTTATATGTTGTTCAGGTGCAATTTCTATCAATATTTACTCCATAAAATTCTTTCATTATTTAATTCATCTCTTTTCAGTAGTCTGAAAATGTCCTAGAAAAGTGTTTTCTGAAGAGCACAAAAATGGTTTCAAAATTAGGCATGCAAAGCTTGGCAATCATAACTGCAGTCAACCTCTCCCGAAATAATTCTTGCATCCATTTGTTTAGTTGAGTAAGGAAAGTCCTCCTGAGGAACACAGATCACGATAAGGGTCCTGATGCTGAGAGATTGGGACATGCTTCAAGGTTTAGCCATGACAGACAGCATGGTGCCTACAGACTCTGACCCTTGGCTGAAGTCTGTTCTTACTCATCTACTCAACATCTAGCTGCTTAGTGGACTGTACAAAGTCATGCTTTCTTCATTTTCCGTGCTCAAGCGTGCAGGCATACATGCTGTTTTTGACCAATGGGAAGACTCAGCTTTCATTTAACATCTGTATGAGTTATGGATGAACATGGAAGCTGTTCTTTCCCAATTTATAGAAGTGAGCAATGGCTAAGGGATATTATGACAATGGCTGGAGGTGCAGAGAAAAGTGACACACAGCATCCTCCAACTACAGTGGGGTCTTTTACTCCTTCTCTTTCCTGTGTCTGATAATAGCAAGAAGGGCAGAAGAATAAAATAAATGAATGAGTAATTTATGAGTAAAGAAAATTTTGGTGTGGGGATGTCAAGGAACAAATTATACTTGATACTTTACTTCTAAATAGCAGTTTTGTTTCTGATACATTGCTGCTATCTTCTAAATAACCGTCAATATCCATTTCTAAATTCAGAATATAGATATGTACAGGGTCTGGGCATCAGTTCTAGGTGCAGAAGTTTAGATTATTTTAATAAAATCATTCATGCTATAATTATTGAATTACATAGTGCTATATAATCTTTGAAACCTCTGGAGTACTGTAATAATGTGAGACACTGAATAACACTAGTAGAATTATTACATTTTAAATTTAACTTTGTAATGATTACAAAAATAGACTTAGTTTATTTCTTAAGACTAAAGTTCAAATGGAATTTGTGTTCTTCTACTATTAGTATCAGACAACATTTTTTCTCCAAAATCTATAAGTATCTTCTAAATTTACCATCCAATGTATATGAACCAATTTATACATAACCATCTCTCTGACTCTCCTCATTTTTGAAAGAGACTGAAATGACAAAGTATCATAAAAGACCTGCAATGTAGAAGGGACATTTATTGTCAAATTAGTCAGTGTGAATAATGCTCTCTTTTTCTGCACAAGTTAATGTGTCTATGTGATTGTTGCCTGATATTGTAGCTCCTGGGTTGCACTAGGAGTATGAATTCAGTCTGGAATGCTCTCCTAGTCTCTGCCTGCTATGACTTCACCAATAGTTCATTATTTGGTGTAAGATATGGCTTTAATGTTTCAGAGTGGCTGGTTCACACTTGTTCTTCTTCATTCCTTTATATAAATTCTATGAAGCTTAACTAGGAGCTGGGTGGAGCCAGCAAGCCATCCAAGCCAATCCTATAATCCTTAGTCACGCCTTGACAGAATAAAGGTGTGGTCAGAAACAGAAAGAAATAGAGGGCGTTGGGTGGAGTTAGCCAACCTACCCAAGCAAAGGTGTGGTCAGAAACAACAAAAAAAAGGTAAGAAATGAGAAATATACAGTAAAGACACATTCAAAAAATAAACTCTAAATGTTTTAGAGTGTGTTAAAAATATAAGTAGGCTTGAGAGAGTAAATAAAAAGGAAAAAGAACAAAGCCCTTAAAAAGGAAATAGAGTAAGAAGAAATAGTAATAAGCCATGTAAAAATAGAAAATACAAAGAGTGTCTGGATATTGTATGTTATTGTGTTTGAATTTTTTTGACTGAAAATAAAGTAGTAAAAGTTTCTTAAAAGACATTTGCTTATAAATGCTATTGGATTAATTCAACCTATATCTTTTGTAAATGAGTTGACTTTAAAACAGAAATCAAAAGACATACTACTCTGGAGAAGAGGTTTTCTTTTTATTTCCACAGAAAATGAGAGGCTATGGATTTATTCCTGGTTAAAGTAAATAAAGTTTAATAGAAGAAGAACCCCCTGAAAATCTCTAATGGAAATGGATGGCCTAGATGATTCAGCATTTCAGAGCACCTCTGTTGCAGTTTCTTCTGTAGTTCTGCATCCAGAACAACTTTAAGGAGACTTGCTGAGATGATCCAGCCTTACAGACTACTCCACTAAAGACTTGTTCATAATCTTAAAGTTTTCTTTGGATCTGCAAGGGATTGCCAATGCCCCCATTCATCAGGAAGTAGTCTAGAGAAACTATACCCACATTCCCAAGAAATGGATGATGGATTTTTGTCTTTGTTTACAGTGTTGGTTATAAGTCGTTATAGGTAATGTGGAGAAAAAGATATTAGATTTGGGGTTCTTGTTTTAAAAAGAAAAAGGGGGATATGTAGGAGGATTATATTACTTTGTAAATAATTGTCTTGCCTACTGGTTTAATAAGAATGTTGATTGGCTAAAGGCAGACAGGAAGTATGAGCAGGGCTATCAGACTAAGAATACTCTTGGAACAGGAAGAGTAGAGCAGAGATGCCACAAAGAAGCCAGTAAATGCAGAGGACAACTCTGCTGCTCTGAGAAAAGGTACCGAGCCTCCATAGCTGAACAGGATAAGAATTATGGGTTAGTTTAAGGGTAAAGAGTTAGCTATATGCCTGGGCCCTGGGCTGATCGGCATAAAATTAATGTAAGCATCTGTGTATCTCTGTGGGACTGTAGGTCTGTGGGTCTGAACCTTAAGAGTAGGCCAGAACATCTGGGCCAGAAACCTCATACAATAGATATGTAGTATCCACACCCATACATGTCACCAATCTGTCTCACAAGAGACATCCACTGAAGGCCTAGTCCAGGTATCAATAAACCTCTTATGCCTAGTAAATGTTTTTATTTTATCTTATTACTTTGTGTGTATACACATTTTGTCTGCATATATGTTTGTGTATATCATATGTGTGCAGTGTCCTTGGAAATCAAAAGAAGGCATTGGATCTCTTGGGAATGAATACAGACAGTTATGAGCTGCCCTGTGGATGTTAGGGATTAAATCTGGGTCCCCTGGAAGAACAGCTAGTGCTCTTAACCACTGAGCCATTTTCCAGCTCCTCGAAAATAAAATCAACATGGCCATTGCATACAAAGCAACATAGATGGTATATAAAGAGACCAGGTCTGTGCCTCAGTAGAACTTTATTTACATGAACAGATGTATGGTTTACAATTCATTCTTCATCCTTGCACTAAAGAACAGCAGACGGTGGGTAAAATCTGGGCACCTGAATGCATGAGAGCAGTGGACCCCAACGCTTAAAGACAGAAACACTCACCCTAACTCATCCAAGAGGAAAGAAGGCATAGGACAGACTGTGCTGGACTACTGGACACAGAGAAACTAAATTAAATGCACCATTATTCTATGTGGTGATTCATGTGAAATACTTTTGGCCTGGGTTATAAACGTCTTCAGTTCTCTATGCACCTGACATGGCCATAATGTACCTAATACCACCATTAAAAGCTAAGTATTCATTTTGAAATCTCACATTCTCAATTTGTGTTTGGTCATGATCTTTAAATCCCCCTTCTACTTTCTTTTTTTTTTAATGAAAGAAACATAACCAAATGCATATTAGGGAGTGTATTTTCACACATACGATGTGAAGAATTGCTCTAGTGCTTACCAGTTGTCATAGGAAGAGGCTTTGTGCCCTGGCTTTTAAAAAATAGGCGCATTACTGAAATTGCTCACTGCCACAGAGGATCAACAGAGCTACACAGCTCAGGATTTTGACCTATGTCTAATGAAAGATTCCACTGTTAATAAAAGGGTCCCGTCACTGCAGGCTATCTGGCAAGGGCACTTAGATGCTAAGGACATTTAAAATTTCTGGCTGATTCCATGTTCTGGGGTTTGGACGCTCATCTTTTGCATTAATCTGCCTGGTGATTTTTAGTGGTTCTGTTGACTTTGTTTGTAAGTAAGATGCTAAATCACAAAGTAGCAACTGCACATAGCAGGCACAGGATAAATATTTGTGGGATGAAGCTGTTTAAATTTAATGCATGACAATATGTCATAAAGTGAACCATGCTTAGAGCTATTTAATTTAGTATGCCAAATCTCTCACAGTAACAGTGAAACAGAAAGGGAAAGTGACATGTGGGCTGTAACATTAGTGGCAGGGTCAGGGTGTCACAGAGCTTTGCCCTTGCTCTTGAGGGATCTAACCTAACATATTAGCCTAAGTGGTTATTGAGATACCTTTCTAATTGCTTTATAAGTCCTGGAGATCATAGGATAAGCTATCTCATACAAAGCTTAGACAAAAATATTCTGAATGTTTCATAATGAAAACAGATGAAATTCTACAATAAGGACACTCATCACTCATACCACAGTTGAGGCCACTTTCTTGGATACATCATTTTAAAAGCTACTTCCCACCTGTTTGCTAGTGGTAAAAGCATGAATAAGGTTTTACGGAGACCTAAGATACTACTCTTCAGGCAGGGTCACCTGTAGCTTCCTGATGTGCTATGCGAAGAGTCATATGAGCTGAAGACCTAAGTGGGGTGCTTGATAGGGATTAGAAGAGAGTTTATGGTGTTGATTTTTCTCTATCAATTTCTAGTGTATCTTATCCAAACTGTGAAGTCAGAACATTCTTATGAAATTCCTTTAAATGTTAATTATTGCAGCACTCCTGCAGCACTATCAAAAGCTTTGAAATGGTTACAGTGAATGTGTGGAATCATTCCCTAGTTTAAATGCCAGACCAAAAATTATTCGCCATATTCAATATTGGTCATTATTTTGCTGAAAATTTTTTTTTGCACACAGTAGCATGCCATTTCATTTTAACAACCTTCAAATGCTGTTTGTGTTTTTGGTTTACTCATGAAAATCTACTGCAAGAAAGGAAGGAATGGAAGAATCCAGTTGAAAATGACTGGTTGTAATACATCTACTCTTTTTGTTGCATTTTTGGTTCTTGGTTTTTCAAGACAGGGTTTCTTTGTGTGGCTCTGGCTGTCCTGGAACTAGCTCCTAGACCAGGCCAGCCTCTAACTCACAGAGATTCATTTGTCTCTCTGACTCTGGAGTGCTGGGATTAAAGGAGCATGCCACCACTGTCCAGCTTATATTTTTATGTGTGTAGGGCCAGATTTGGCTTATCAAACATGAGATGAAATAGCAAAAACTCATAACAACATGTTAAGAGCTGCATCCAGTTAAACAATTTTAAAATCAATAGTAAAAACACAATAGAGTGAGATGGGGATTACTATTCCTGGGTTATACATTTAAGCAGAGAAGCCTATGGTCTCTGGTCACTGTTCAACAGTGATGGCTTCCAACTTACTTTTTTGAAACACTCTATATGGCAAATCTCATTATCTTGAAACCTAGAAACAATAAGTCTCCACCCCAAAGAATTTAAAGAGTAAATGCAAACTACTCTCCACCTAAACTTCTCTGACTCTTTGTTATATCTAATTGTTCGGTTGTCCAACTCATTTCACACAATGGACACTGAAGAAGTTCTTTAACTCTATCTGTTCTCTCTCTACATGAATTACTGATTTCATTATTAAAACCATATATTATCAGGACACTGGAAAATAAGTTAAGAAATTCTACCACCAGAGTACAAAGTGTCTGAGGTGGAATGTGTGCCTTCATTGTCCAAACATGGTTTATGACCAGGGCATCATCATGGCCCAGCTGGCCTGACCTGAAGCCAGGGTATTCTGGTTGTCTCTTGTGCCTATTAATAGTTCCCCTGTGGTAGTCAGAACAATGTGCTCCCCAATGATGTATCCTAATTCCTGAAATCCCTGAATATATTACTTATCATAACAAAGGGTACTCTGCAGATGGCATTAAATTAAGGATTTTGTGAAGGGGAGATTGCCATGGGCTATTAGATCTGCTTTCTATAATTCACAGGTCTCTAATAGAAAAGCAGGACTAATGTTCATATTTGAAAATGCTATACCCTGACTTGGAAGATGGAGGAAGAGGCCAGAAGACAAGGAGAGTACAGACAGTTCTTAGAAGATAGGTAGGAAATGGGGGTCTCCCCCAGATTCCCTCAGAAGCAACAGAGTCACCCAAATGTGACTGTAGCTGTGAGCCTGCTGACTGGAAGATGTTAAAGTTCTGGTCAGCCACTGGGTTTTGGTAAGTTATTCAGGCGGCAATTTTCCATTTCTAAAGTATACTCTTTATACAGTACTATCAACCTGAAAAGTTTCTATGTCAATTGCTCTCTGGATTTGGTCTTAAGAGCCTCTGAAGCTGAGTAAGGCTTTTCCAAGCCTTTCCATGACTTGCTACAGATTTACTGTTCTGGATTCAATATTGCTGCCAGGAAATAAAGAACAGAAGCATGGATCACTTTCCAAAGTCATAAACGTGGAGATTGCAGGAGCCCCATTCCATCCAAATAGTTTCATTTAGAATCAAGACACTTGCTTTCCAGGATGAAAAGCTGAACTGTCCAGTCAGCACCAAGACAGAGATGCTGCTGTGGGCTAATGGGAGGGAGAAAGGATGGATTTTTCCCCTTACGGGTATAAAGTAAGAAAAAAGAAATAATGAATGCTGGGCATGAGAGCCTCATTTAGTCATTTAATTTTGTGTGTGTAAGCAACATCTGTGAGGAAGTCACCTTTCCCTTGCAACTTACAATTTTAACCATACCAGGAGGTGCTGTAAACACACCAGGGTGAAGTGAGGGGATAATTCTAAAGGCAGGCTGTAGTAAAGTCTATAGAGAGCCCAGAGGTCGCTTCTTGTCCCCATCCCTGAAGCACAAGGCCCTCTGCATTCCTGCTCTCAGATGCTTGTCCTGTCCCTCAGCAGTGATGAGAACTGATCCCTAAGTCAGTCAATTCCACATTTGGAATGATTACTTTCTGGCAGTGCTCCTATTTAGCAGTAATCTTTTTATTGACACCACTTACTTTCTTGTAAGTCTGAACAAGAGGCTTAACTACAGGTGAATGCAGTATGCACTGACAGGTTTTGCAGCGTTAGATGCCTAGAATGCCTGCATCGGTGAGACTGGAGACTGTACACCAGAATTCTGAAAACTCTTCCTGTGAAGCCATAGTCAAGAATTGCTGGCTTGCACTTACTTTCCATATTTTCCTCACGTGAACTTATGTTCTCTTCCATAGTTGTGGTTGTCAACGATTCCTTTGGAGTAGAAAGAACAAAGCACTTTGAAGCTATCATGAGTAGCCTCAGGAAAGGAGTCCATAGAAGCATAGAAAGCATTCAGAGAAGATGCCTTGGCTCAGAGCAGTAGTGGGATATTTAATTTCTTCCACAATTAAATAAGCCTCTTTAGAAATGGACAAGTTTGATGTCATCAAAAGCATATTTAGAGACTTTTGTTATTCAAATACTATTGGGAAAAGCAAACAGATAACCACCAAAAGGGAGAACTATTTGCTAGCCCTGATAAGGGTCTGCTATCTGGAGTCTGTCAGGATCTATTGTCATTCAATAATGAAAACAGAAATAATGTAAGATGTACGTGAGAGTCTTGGAATTTGGCTCCATTGGTACGGTGTTTGCTTGCCTTGTATGCATGAAGGCCTGGGTCCAATACCCCCCACCAGCACTTCCAGCCCATGGAAAGTTGAGACAGGAGGACCAGAAGTTTAAAGTTATCTTCAGCTACAAAGCAACTTTGAGGTCAGTCTGGGCTACATGACAACATATCTCTAGATAGATAGATAAAATTGAGTGAGAGACTTAAACAGGTATTTTTCTAAAATAGATATGTAAAAATATAATCAGCTTTTTTCCCTAATATCTACCTAAAGATTATTAATACTTTACTGCCATGACTATTTTTTAATTTTATAACATTTACTAATATTTTTGCTTTGATTTTAAATTATTCAAATTCAGAAAGCACTAGACTCCTAGGGCAGTCAGCTGTTTAGGTAAATCCTTCTAGAAATGTCCTAAGATTCTGATCTGAGGCTTTGGGGAATGGCTGATGATGGGTCTGGTTTTTTTTTTTTTTTGGTTGTTTGTTTGTTTATTTTTCAAGAAGAAAAAAAGACATGTTGAGGAATACTGACAGCTGAAATGAATCTGTACTGTCTACAACATTACCTTGGCCCTCGCTCATAGCAATGGCTTTAATTGTTCTTCCCAAAGAGATGATCAAGAGATTCTTTTGGTTTCAGATTCAATGAAACTGTTAGTTGATAATTAAAGTATCAGTTGCAAGGTTAACTAATAAGAACTAAGTTCATGCTAAAGGATGGACTAGACCAGCATACTTAACTTTAGGGGAGACAGGTGGCCACTGAGCTGGAGTGCTCAGACCATGGCCAAGTAATCTCCACAGCTGTAAGAAAAATAACTAGGATTTTAAGGGGACCTTGCTCTCCCAGCACTGTGGTCGAGGGACAACCTGAGAGGAACATGATTTTATGCATATGAGGACACAGACATTACAGGACATGGACAAAATGAACTACAACAACAGACATTGCCCAGCATTGGGAAGCTTCTTTCAGCTGTCAATTTGACACCATACTGGGCAGAAGGCCCCATGCAAAACAGAGACTCACAGGATCTAAGGAAATGTTAGTCAAAGAAAGCAAATTTCCAGCTTACAAGATGAGTAGGCTTTGGCCCCTTGTGCCCAGTGAGGTGATCATAACTGTCTCAGTGAGGGGTGTGTGTGGGAGGAAGGAGGGAGGGAGAGAGGGATTGAGGGAGGAAGGGAGGGAGGGAGAAATGGAGGGAAGAAGGGTAGAAAAAGAACTGGCGATGGATGTGTTAATTAGCTTAATTGTGGTAAGCCTTTCACAAAATATGTACATTGAATTGAAGCTCCTTGTTCTTAGTCAGAGTTTCTGTTACTGTGAAGAGACACCATGACCACAGCAGCTCTTATAAAGGAAAACATTTCATTGAGCTGGCTTACAGTTTCAGAGGTTCAGTCCATTATCATGCTGCATGGCAGCATGCAGGTAGGTATGGTGCTGGAGAAGGAGCTGAGAGTTCAACATCTTGATCTGAAGGCAACAGAAGTAAATTGTCACACTGGGTGTAGCTTGAGCATCAAAGACCATCCCCACAGTGACGTAATTCTTCCAACAAGGCCATCTGCTCCAGCAAAACCACACTGCCTAATAGTGCCACTCCCTTTGGGGGCCAATTTCTTTCAAACCATCACATATGCTTTAAGTAAATACAATTTGAAGTCAGGCAGAGGTGGCACATGCCTATAATCACAGCACTCAGGAGGAAGAGGCAGGTGGATCTCTGTGAGTTCGAGGCCAGCTTAGTCTTCAAAGTAAGTTCTAGGGCAAACAGAGATATAACACAGAGAATCCCTGTCTTGAAAAACCAAAAATAAATAAATAAACAATATACATAATATATGCACATACATAAATATATAAACAATTTGTATTTGGGGGAAACTATAGCATCTCTCTTTGATAGCGTAGTCTTCTGGATCTATTTCTCGTCCTCATATTGATTGGCCTGGCCTGTATTCTCCTCTCTCTGTTTTGAGTAGAAATTCAGCCTCTTTCTTCAATAATACTGATTTTTTGCACTTCAGCTTTGACTTTTTTAGCTTATCATTTTCCCAAGAACTCTGTCCCTTAACCCAAGCCAAGCTTCATGTGGTTGAAGGAGCTCTGTCTGCTGACATGCCCCAATACCCACAGTACTGGCGGTGATGAATTGGCCTGGAGTGGATAGGCACAGGGTCTTCATTTGCTGCTCTGTCTTCTTTTGTGTGTCCTACTTTGGATTATGTGCTTGGACACTCTACACTTGGCCACACTGTGTCATATTCCCCATCCATCCTCATCTTATAGAACTAATGAAGGAATACAAAGTGCATCTCTTCTCACATGCCAATTCTACCTGACTATTAATGGATGCAGTAAGTGTGGGGTTAAGGAACAGCAGTAGCCATTGGCATGCAATACTCAGTTGGTCATGGCTGCCTCAGTTGGCATGCCATTGATACTACTTCCATGAGTACAAGGTTTGAACTGTATATAGCAGGGTTCAATAGGTAACTGTAGGCTCCATGGCGCACATAGAAGATGTGCACAGGGTCTTTGCTGTGCTTTGAATGAGAAATGTCTCCTATAAGCATGCATATTTGAGGACTTGTTTTCCGGTTGGTGCTTTATTAGCAGGTGGCACTTTGTTGGAGAAAGTATATCACTAGGGTGGGCTTTGAGGGTTTACTAGACTGGCCTCCTTTCCTGTTTCTCTCTGTGTTTTTTGTGTGCTTCCTGAACGGTAGACCAACCCCATGCTCCTGCTGCTGGGCCCTGTCTTCACAAGGATGGACTGGATTTCCTCTGAACTGTGAACCAAAAATAAAAGTTTTTTTTTTTTTCCCCACAAAAGTTGCTTTTTGTCAGGATGTTTAATGGCAGCAGAAAAGTAATCAGTACAGTCTTACCTTTGAAGAACCATCTTTGGAGAGCTCATCCCCCCGCCCCCCCCAGGGCTGACACACTGACTGAAAATACTTGGCACAGAAATTTCTTTTCTCTACCAAACCCCAGTATTTTAGCTATGATACCTCTTTGAGGAAGCACAATGGTCCTTTGCATTGGTGTTTGCAATAAAACATCTGCACCTCAGAACTGTGGGGATTATGGGTTATGTCACTGCCCCAAAGAGACAATAAACTACCAAAGTCTTCAGTAGAGTCTATTTTTGTGGCTGCAGCTTGGGAACACAATATAAAATTGAATATGAACTTTCTAATTTCAGGCCAGAAAATACAGCTTCTACGTTGAGCTGTCTCCCATTATTAGAGAGCTTAACCCACCCCCCATGACTGTTGCTCACCTTTTGTTTTCTCTTGTCCCTAATCACTGGCCTCTCAGGACAAAATGCCACCTTTATTTTGGTTGAAATATGAATATCCAGGTGGTGGGATCTCTACCCAGAGCTGAATTCTCAATCACCACACAAAATCAGGACCCCACACACCAAATCCTATGACATGCCCCGCACTACTTGATATTTCTATAGCTATCGTGGTCACAAAGAGCACCAGCTTAACTTACCTTGTAGTGGAAGAGAAAAAGTCCACAGAACAGGCTGTAGAGATCTGCTGTGAGCAGAGAAAGGTTAACGGAGGTGGCACTGGTTTTCTTTATGACGACTGGCATAAAGCTGTAGAGACCAAACATGCAGGCACTGAAGCCAACATAGAGCAGTCCTGTGGAGCAAAGAGAGGAAGACAGTGTCAGGGCCTCCTGGGGGCATCTTCAGCATCTGGACTTTGAGGATAAGGGGATGCAGCCATCATCCATGGCTCACTATAGGTAGTTTTGTTGTTTTTTGTTTTGTTTTGTTTTGTTTTTTCCTTTCACTGCATTGAGTCGTGCTGGTACATAGATAAAGCATAAAATTGGGACTTAAAATTTGTGATGGAAAATGCATGCTCTGCTTGTTCCCACATAGCTGAGGACATCCTGCTGCTTCCAGAAAAGCTTCTTGGTGGCAATACGCAGAAGCTTCAAAGTCTATCCCAACTTGCTGTAAGTGGTGTCCCTTTTAAGATTCCCTTCCGTGTGCGCGCGCACACACACACACACACACACACACACACACACACACACACACACACACACACACACACATACACCTGAGGAGATCAGAAGAAAGTATCATACTCCTAGACCTGGAGTTGAAAGCCACTGTGAGCCTTCCCAATATGGGTGAAGAGAACCAACTTAAGAACAGCAAAGTTCCCTTAGTTGCTGAGCCTGTCCATGTATTTCAAAACATTTTTAACCTTTTAAGTTTTACTTGCATAACAGGAATAAAATACACTAAGTACAGCTCTCAGTGGTAAACTACACAGTTGCTGAAATTAGAGACCGGAATCCAAAGTGAAGATGTAAACTATGTCTTTGGACAGACAACATAATTGCTTTGAATGTAGGAAATCTGTTAATTTCCTTAAAATGAATACATTCTCATCTCTACCCTAAAGAAATTGACTATTGTCCTTCTGTCTGCTTTCCTAGGCTTTTGTAGATTCTAGACACACCATTGCATTGGAACTACTTCCATGCATACAGAGTTTGAATTGTATAGAGCAGGGTTCTATAGGTAATTGTAGGTTCCATCATTTTCCTGACATTGAGGGGATGAATATGCAAAAAGAACGCTCATTTCTCTGCTTGCTTTCTGAAAGAACAAGACACAATACAATTATCTGATTCTCTGGGTATTATAAATAACCTTTCCAATGGAATCTTGGATTAAATGTGTCTGGTGTAGAATGTGAGCACTTTGCTTCTTTGGAATCCCGTGAGTTCAGGGGAACTTAAACACACTCGCATGCTCAGTGCCTCTCATTAAGATCAGTGATTTCTCCATTGTTTTGCTCCTAGGAAAGAGCACAGAGCTCATTTTATATTTCTGATCCTAAGTTTAAGAAAAGCTACGTCAGATACATAGAAAAATCATTGTGACCATTAAACAAACAGTACAACAGCCCCCTCTAGTGTGGTGGACATGCCCTCCACACCAAGCGGAATGATAGCCCTACTTCTGGGTTCAGTAAGCTAGGAGACCTCATTCTGCCAAAATACTAACAGGTGGCGTGTCACTCTCCATCAGAAATTTTAATTTCATAAAAATAGTCAATTTTCTTTCACTTGAGTTTCATGTTACTTATAATTGATTTTCCTTTTGACCAACTTAGAAAAAAATACAACAAATACTAGATAACCTATGACTAATACATAAAAGACCTGAGAATTAATTCAGTATTCCTTAAGAAATCTGCCACTAACAGTCCAGGCACAGTTCTACCCTTAACTTATTCTACTAAAGAAATCAAATTTGGGTAGAATATAGTCCAGAAACACCAGAGCACCAGAGTTTTCCCTCTCTCCCTCTCTTCCTCCCTCCCTCTCTCCAGGCAAAAAAGGCCAGTAGTTCATATAGGGAACAAAAGAGAATTGGCTGGGTCTGTGAATACTGAGCCAACCTGTTGATGACTTGAAGGTAAGCAGTATATGTGTGTGGGGGTGGGTGGGGGGCATCAAGGAAGCGAATTGCTCTCCAACTTAGTAAACAGGTGAACTATGGTGCCATTTACTGAGATGCATGGAACAGTGAGAGGACCAGGTTTTCAGGGGAAGTGAAAATACTTGAATGTGTTGGTTTAGATAATTATTCATGATTCATGTGGATCCATTTAGTAGAGCTCTGGATGTGTCATGAGCAGGTCCAGAGAAGGGGTGGGACTTTAAAAGTCACATTTGAGGACAAGTGAAATAGGAACACAGTTATATAACACACCATTGCCAACTCAGGATGGCTCCAGTTTAAACACTCCATGGGTATGTCATAAAGCTACTGGAGTTACACATGGGTGAGATATACTATCATAGCTGATGGCCTCTACTAAGCCAGTAGGGCTTTTGTGTGTGGATATCCTATTTTGTGAGTGAAGCACACAGCCAGTCAAATGAACATATGATTAGACAGGGGGGAATGAAATACTGTCACATCTTGCCCATTTGCTGTTCTGAGGTAGGCATTAGGTACTTAATGTGCATTAGCAGTTTACCTCAAGACCCAATTTGTTGTCCAAGGAGAGTTTCTAATCAATAGACATGATCGAGCAAATGAACTATTTTTGGCTAGCAAATACATAGTGATTGCATCAAGTATATTTATAGACACAGAATGCATATAACCAACTTCTCCTTTGAAATGTGTTTTCTCACTAAACTTAGAGTTTGGGTTCTCTTGTCCTCATGCACAGAAACTGAAAATAACATACCGGCTAATCCTGATGGGCCTTTACTGTGTGCTATGGGTGGTGTGTGCATTAGCTAATTCCAAAAGAATTGCGGTAGCTACTGTATATAAGAGATGGACTTTTGATTGATTGCGCCGATCAGGAAACACATCCCATGCCAGATAAAACAGGAAATTTAACAGAACACATGCTACAAATGTATTTGAATGGGTGACAGGGGAAACAGGGATGGAGAGGAAACTGAGACTAGAGATGGCTGTAAATTATGCCCCATGACGTAGAGATAGAAAGGTACAAGTTGTATTACCTAAGGGCAGAAGCTAGGGGAGACACAGGAGAAGATGGCAAGGGATTGGGCTGTTTCTGGAGACCTGACCACAAACAGAATGGAAGAAGGAGAAGTATTCACCTTCTTCCTTCTCCTGCTACCTTTTCTCATTGATCAAACCTGCTTAGCCTGGAAAGGACCATTTGTATGTGCAGAACAGGGGGCAGGGAAGACATTGAGCTATAAGAAACAGAAAAGGACACTTCTCTCATCTTTCATGGGCAGTCTGGGTTCTGTGAGTACAAGCCACTATGTCTAGTGCTGAGTTATTCAGAAGATGAAGCGGGAAGAGATATCCTGTTTGACAAATGACTATTTTGTGTATGTGTATACATATGTGTACAGAGTGTGTGTCTATCTGTGCTACATGTATCCTTTGAGGCCCTACTGGCGTTCTGCCTTCCCTTTGGATACACTAGACATTTTCATTAATGAATAGCAAGATAAAATGCTTTCTTAGAATATATGTATTAGGCCAAGCATACCAAGAGAATTGGGTTATCTGTATGTGCTAAGACAATGCAAATTTGTTCTATCCCAAGAAATGGAAAGCCTGGTCAAGTCACCTCAGAAACACAGGCTTAAGTTTCACCCTTGTACATTCTGTTGTGTGCCTCTGTGTATAATTCTCTCTCTCTTTCTTTCTCTCTGTCTCTCTCTCTCTCAGCTCAATATCAAGTGTCTTCTCAATCATTCTCCAATTGATTTTTTGAGGCAGGAAGTCTTGAGGAACTCAGAGCTCCCCAGTTTAAGTAGACCAGCTGGGCAGTAAGGCCCCGGGATCCACCTGTCTCCATCTCCCTAGCACTGACACTGCAGATACACTCCACCATGCCTGGCTTTTTACCCAGGTTCTGGGGATCTGATTTTAGGTTCTCACACTTTTTAGCGATCACTTTGCCCACTGAGCCATCACCCCATACTCCTCAGTGAGTTCTTAAGGAAGTTCCCTGCTCTGTTCCCCATTACCTGGCGGGGAAACAGCAGTCATCAACTGTCACATCAAAAGTGAAAATCCACCCCATGCAAGCAAGCCTGTTTCTATTGATCCCCAGAACATCCTTTCCTTCACATTGACTTTCACATCAGCTTACATTTGCTCACACACCCATTAACTCAAAGTGACACGCGAGATAAAGGGAAAGTTTAAGTTGTTTACTAGATTTCTGGCTGTGAGCCTAAGGCTCCTGCTCCAGGGGACGACAGTTTGGCTGTATTAAGTCCTATACTTGAATTTGCTGATTAGATAATCACGAGCCATCTTTCTGTTCAGTGGGATAAAACAAAGGAATAAGAATGATAGCCATTATTATCTTGCTTTTAATCGCTCAATCTTAAAATTAGTCCACACACTGTGTAACAATCCATTAAAATTAATTCTTATATCCAGAAAATATAAAGCATTTCTTTTTCTGCTTATACTACAAAGGGGAAAAAAAACTCTGCATTGACAGCATAGGAACTGCTTCACAGACTCTGTGAGGTATATTGAGTTGTAGACAGAAGGGTGGGGGTGGTCACTGACAGATCATGGTTAAAAAGAAGCATAATCTTCAATTCTGTACCCTCCCATGTCTGTTACTGGGAACTGATCTTAGGTCCTAAACATACAAGGCAAGGGCTTGACCTATAAGCTGTATTCCAGCCACCCTAGGATTCTGTTCCCTTAGAGCATTATGTGTTCTTGTCCAGAACACAGTCATGAAAAACAGGGTTCTTGATTCACTCTTGGTTGACCTGATGTATACAGGGGAAATATAACAGAATGTTTACCTCGCCCAGTGTCTCCCTAATCTTTTGGTCCATGAACTTGGCTTCTCGACCAAATCTCAGTTACTCAGAGAACAGTGAGACACCTTCTCAAGCCCCTGCTGTTCTTCACTCCTTCCCTTTGGTCTGATTGTGAGAACAGGTCTGTCTTTTCTGCTGACATTCACTCACCTGACCATTTAAGATCATTGGTTTACTGAATGTCGCATACCTATAACTGAGCTAGACACCTGGACCCTGTAGTCAGTCAGAGTGTGCTAACAAGGATGAAGATGGCTATGTTAGGAAACTTCCAATTCAAGCGAACAAGTGCTTCAGAAAGAGAAAAGAAATGAATATTTGATGCTATATCTAGGCCATTTTGGCCTCATTTCACACCAGGAATTAATTTGATGGACCTGTGATATGTCCCTTTTACACGGTCTTCATCATCTTGAGCTGCAGGGGACTGACATCTTGATGGCAATATGAGAACTCAGGATAAAACTACCTTGTGACGGCACATTTAACTAACACTGAATTATAACGAAGTCTCAGCGGACATGCACAGGACATCTCCATAATTAGAGGACAAATTCCTTTTGATTACTGCCATTACCATCAATATCGAATTAATTTATCCTCCCAGACCACTGGATGGGAAGTGCTGTGAAGCATGACTCACGTTTAAGAGTCCTGGCTTTGAGAGTCACAAAGGCACATGCTCCTGGCCCCTGCAGCTACTTTCTTTTCCAACTGTCATCTTTGTCATCTTCTCTTCCCCCTCCCTTTTCCCTGTTGATTTTCATTTAATTGTCACATCCCCTACCCACATGAGGACTCTGAAACAAACACAAGGGTAGGTTAGCCCTTCTGTGGAGTCTCCGAGCTAACCCCTCTGGTCATACAAATGTCTATTACTCAGTCAGCCACTAGGAGGCATAATGCCAGTAGTAAACCAGTTCTGGACGCTGTGGGCTGGGAGTGGATATGGTGGTGCAGGGGAATATGTCACTGTTCTCTTTCTCAATGAAAGGAGAACATGCTGAAGCTATCATATTGGTGAGGCAGCACCTGTATCCCCCACAACCCTGATTTACATTAATTCTGCATACATATTTCATATACTACCCCACCTGGCCGAAATCAGTGGTTCTCAATCTTCCTAATGCTGAGACCCTTTAATACATTTTGTCATGTTGTGACAACCCCAATCACAGAATTTTTTTTTGCTACTTCATAACTGTAATTTTGCTTCTGTTATGAATCAAATGTAAATATCTGATATTTGATCCCGAAGGAGCTGTAACCCACAAGTTAAGAAGCGCTGGCCTAACCTCAAGCCACGTTCACTTCTGGTATCTGTTGCTTCAAGACAGACGTTATGACTAAATTAAGGGGCATTTCCTCCCAGGACTTGCAGAATGACCACCCATTAGAGTATCACCATGGATCTGAAAGCCTTATCCTAATTTTTTTTTTTTTTAATTTGGAAGTAAGTGAGTTTTGAAACAGGTGGAATCTAAGATGCCCTGGATGTCAATGGAATAGTTGAATGCCTGTCTAGTATTTCCAAGGCCAGTTAGAGGTCAATTAACATTTTTTAAGTATAAATACTCTCTTCAGAAAAGGCTCCGAAGAGCCCGGGATGCCCATTATGTTGTTTCTTTTCATGTCTTTTGTTAAGTTCAGTTTTCCCCTTTCCCAAAGTGCTGCTTTAAGTGATCACATCAATTCTGTATTTCTTGACTGGAGCAAATTGCTCTCATTTCTGCAGGACTACTGCCTTGGGCTTTTCTTCTCTGGTTGGTCTTTAACCTAATAACACACTTTTGTGTCTCCCATAAAACACCTTGACAATGTTAACAGGTAGAAGCTGAAGCAGGAAACTAGATGATTCAGGATATCCGGGCTCTTATTGTATGAAGGACTTCCCACCATGGCAATGGAATTTTATCTTCCTTTGTTCCCTGTCATTCTAAATCCCTTCCTTGTCTGTCCCATCCATTCCTTCTCACACAACTTTTCAAACACATTTCTGTAATATACTAATACAAGCATAATCTTAAATGAGCAGATCCCTACCTATTTGCCAATCCCAGGGCACCTTTAGCAGCTCCTTGTGTTCCATGATGGCTCTGTAGAGTCAAAGGAAATGGGAAGATGATCACATGCATTGCCTCCTTTTTCTGTCATTTACCATGTTTAGATAAATATCAACACAACCAATTGAAGTTCAACAATAAATTACCCTCTGCAGGGGCAGCTTGTAATCTCTCCATGAACAATTTTGCTAGGTGTGGCCAGCACCAGTGAGGATCTGATGGAGTTTAAACGATACTGTCCTCAACCAAACAGGCTTCTAGGATTCAATTTTTTTTTTTTTTTTTTGTTCATTTGCTTTTGGGGAAGCAAATGGCAAGGTTCAGAAAGCTTTATGCTTGCAGACTTAATCAATTTGCCCACTGAACAGTCAATAGAGCAGTGGTGTTACATGTGTCTCATAGCCACCTGGAGAGTGTTAACTACTGTCTCTGGAACCTCCCTAGACCTTCCAATTCAGGTTAACTTGGAGGGGCTCCAAGGTGCTTTGGTGATTCTTGGGTGATGGCAGTGTTTCTGGTTCAAGAACTGAACTGGAGCAGGAGGTGAGGGTGGTGCCACTTCAGCCACTCAACCAGCAAGGGTTTGGGATCCAGCACACCCTCAATTTATCTAATTCACCACACAAAGCTCTTATTTTGGCAGTAGGATTCCCCTACCCCCGCAGCCCAAGCTCCATTAGCTATAATAGACTGAAACCAAGCTAAATAGCACCAGACCTCTGGATATATATTTTGGATGCAAGAATACTAATACTAATGCATAAAATTAACCCTCCATCTATAAAATATCAGCCTGAGTAGTTTACCTAAATACTCCCCCTTTTCCTCTCACAAAGATGAACCAGCAGGTTTAGGAGCTTTAAAATGCCATCACACTTTCAAAATGAACTCTAGATAAATCCTCAGTTTTCCATGTCTATGAGTCTTCTGGAGAGTCTGCAGTATTTCAGGACACTGAGATTTTGAGGAATGTGCTGGAAGTAACCTATATACACAGTATTACAGGTGATGCCAAATTTTTTTTTCAAGTAATTTCTGACAACAAACTACCTATCCAACTACAAAAGGTTGTTTTGTAAAAAGAAATTTCACGAAATAGGAATTTCTTCTCTCGTGAAACTAGACTGCTCTTCATATGAATTGAAATATATGTTTTTTATTGGTAGGAAATGATGCTTCATTTACAACAAGTTTTGAGGGAGTAGATAAAGCATTAAGGAATGATTTTTGCTCCAGTTTTGGAATTATTGACTATTTGCTGTATTTCCTTAATGGTATCTAGTAATTCTCAGTGTTCTGCCCCTACCTTTTTTAAGGAAAAGAGAATGCTAAATTCTGATACCTGATTTGAAATGTGGTTCATTCTTGCAAACTCATAGGCAGCAAAGAACATCTATAAAAGGGCAATTTTATTTTTTAAATGTTTTTCATTTTATTTTATGTATATGAGTGTTTTGCCTGCACATATCTCTCTATTCTATATGTATGTCTAGTGTCCAAGGAAATCAGAAGAGGGATCATATATACATATACATATATGTGTGTGTGTGTATTTATAAATATATACACTGGAACTGGAGTTATGGTTGTGAACTTTCATATGGATGCTGAGAATCAAACCTGTGTCCTCTGGAAGAGCAGCCAGTGCTCTTAACTGCTGAGCCATCTCTCCCATAAAAGGGCAATTTTAAAGTAGACATTTCCTAACAGCTGTCACTAACAAACAAAACGTACCCCCTTTGAAGTGCATCAAATCATGACATTTGTTCTTTGCTTAAAACTTTTTTTTATAAATTATAACCCACTCACTGGAAGAATGAGTGTACTTTTAATACTTCGAAATCATCTTCAAAATCTACCAAATGTCTTATAATAATTTGTAATACTTAACTTAGGTTGGAAGTCATTTACTATGGAGGAAACAGTTTGTAGATTAAATAAGATCTTTTGTACAAGAGTTTGATGATTGCTTCTTTCCCTTGGTTTTTACACTCCAAGGTCAAAAACTGTAAAAATAAAACCCATCCATTTTAGCCTTCATGTTTCCTGTTATTTTTACTCACAATTGAATTCCACTGAAAAATGCACCAAAGAGACCAATCATTCCCAGGAACTCCACTCGGCTCAGAGTGCGGATGATGGATTCTTCCCAGACGTTAGAGATGCCATACAGTGTGGCTCCTCCCAAGACCAGGAGGTCTCCTACCAGCTTATTTTCCCCTAGGAAACAAAGAAAGCAGTTGGAAGCTGGGGAAAATCTTCTTAACAAGAAACCCGCACTGGAATACTGAGTTTCTCTTGTCTATTTTCTTCTGACATTTTGATAACAAGCCCAGCAATTTCCAACTGAAATCAAGTAAAGGCTTTGAAAATATGTTTTCTAGACATGCTGGGATATAAAAAGCTACCCATCTTAGTGGAACTGGAAGTTTTCCCGAAGAATGAAGTTTTCTTCAGCTTAATTCTCTACAAAGCCCATGTCTCTGTCTAGGGATGTGTCTGCAAATACGTGCTAATACGTACATGTCTTATTTTTGCTTAAGGGCATTTTACAACTGCTTGGTGAATCTGTCATAAATCCAACAAAGTCTGTTTTTACCCTCTTCAGTGCACAGAGAGAAGGTATAATAGCAGCCAATACAGTCAATACAATGTTGGTTACCCCCATTGGAAAACTATGTACACACTTAGTCAAGAGGACTGACGGGACTTGTAAGATTTCAACTTCTCTGATGCAGCCTAATATATAATTCACCATAATATTAATATCTTATTTTTTCAAACAAAAACCACATTTGTTTCTAACTCAGTTTGGATTGGTTCTCATTTATGTCCAATTTTTAGTAAATTCCTTATCCTCTAATTAAGCAAACTCTTCCCACTTCAGATAGTGTGGATGGAAGCCATGGAAAGAGAGAATGAAATTAAGCAGTGGGAGCAGCCTCACTGGTGGACTCTCTCCCTAGTGGTTCCTGGCTCCGGGCATCAGGCGCCAGGCAGCTGTCAGCTTGGCAGACACACAGCTCTGAGACAGAAGTGAAGAATTGGGAGGAAGTCCACTATGACAGAACTCTTAAGGAAGAGACTCACCTTTGAAATCTTAGAATTCTAGATTATCTGAACAGCCCTAAATCTGTAGAAGATAGCAGTCATTATTCTTTGGGGAGCATAGTGGGGTCACATGAATCAAAGCAGAGCTCAGATGGGCTTGTGTATTTGGTCCCCTCATATTATATGTTTATGACATCACCCCTTTACCAGGCAAATTCCCACTCCTGGTGATGGGAAGAAGGAAGAGAATGGAAGAGACCATGAAAGACAATAGCTTGCTGGAAAGACTCTTAAGGGAATGAAATTAAGGACATGATTCTGGAAAGGCTATGAGACTTCCTTGAGACCATTAGGTGCTACCATCATTATTCAGCAGATGAGCAGAAAACTTAATGAAGCCCTGTGAGAAAGCAGATCTGGGGGAAGTCATCCTAGGCACCTCTGTTAAAGAACAGAAGGTTGCCATAATAGGGAAATATTTAGCAACTGATTAATCTTTATGTACCAGCTACAAAGCAAATCTTTGAATTTGACATTGTAAATACCTTAAATTCTAAAGCACATCTTTTAGCCTCTTTTCATTCAGGAAACATTTCAGACTCTTGTAATGACATTAAGCCATTGTTATGAATCTCAATTATTTTTGTACTAGTAAAATATAGGACTTCTCGATAGAAGTCCTAGTCAATACAATTAATTTTATATGAATGGATTCATGAAAATGAAGTCATAATAAAATATTGTAAAAAGAATTAGAGAAGCATTAACCTATCTTTTAAAAGTCCCCAAAAGTAGACACTGTTTTTGGCAAATAGTCATGTACAGTTGCTTATCTTTTAATATTTATTTTTATCCATGTGTACATGTGGCTGTCACATGTCCAGTAGTTGAAGTTATAGGCAGTTGTAAGATGCCGATGTGAGTGCTGGAAACCAGACTCAGGTCTTCTGGAAGGGCAACAAATACTCTTAATTAGAGAGTCCCATCCACCCATTTTTTGCAGTTATAGGCTAGTCTGTAAACTGACTTATTAAAGGAAATATACTTATCAGTACTTTAAATTTGCATTTATCCTATGATAATTTTTGATAATAACATAACTGTATACAATTTCCAGTTCAAAAACATTTCAAAGTTAATATTGACAAAATATTATATAGTATTTATTATGACTTACTAGTAATTCTATTAATCAGTTTTTAAGTTGCTTTAAAGTGGATATATGTGCATATACCACGGACTACAGTTTGGACTTCAATATTCCTGAATACCTACAGTGAAGGCTTGGTTCCCAGTGTGTGGTGCTATTGACGATTAATGGAACTAGAAGATTCAACCTGTCAGACAGAAGCTGTCTTTGGGAGCACAGTCCCAAAGAAGACATTGACATCCAGTCCCTTCCTCTTTCTATCTCTTGTACGTCATGAAGGGAACAGTCCACTCTGCTGTACACTCACCACAGTGTACCATGCTCCACCAAGCTAAATTCCCTTGGATTTAAAATGGGAAATTAAACACCATGACACATTCCTTGTTCATAAATGAGTTCTTTAAAGGGCTAATCTTCATTCTTCTTTAATAACTCTAAGTCTCTATGGATGGGACACTTCTCATTCTGGCTGCTCATGGTTTCTAGTCAACCCTTTCAGATCTGCTTTTCAAGAATTAGGTTTCTAGATTGGATTTTAGTTTAATCATCAGAAACATCTTTTTTGAGATAAACATTTTTTTTACCTGTGTTACTAGGAGAAGTTTATCTAAGGAAAAAACTTCAGTTGCCACTCAGGATGGGTTTTACTCTTTGGAGTATTGGAAGACTGGTAGTTCCTTGATGAAAGTGTATTCACCCCTTTAAATACACCAGAGTTTTAAATAGAGACTAACTGTTTTCATAGGACTCAAGGTTAGCTTTAAAATCTCACATCTGAGGAGTCCTCCATCCTGGCAACCCAAAGCAGTCATTCACCCTAATTAACCATTTTAAAGCCCCTTCATATTTCCTAAAAAAGATGAAAGGGAAAATAAAAATTGAGTTGAAAAGAAAAAAAACTGTAAAGATTTTCTATGTGGGCCACAAAACGTACTTTCATTTTTAAGGATAAAACATGAAAAAAAAATTTCAGACTTATTAGGATAAAATGAGGTAATGTATGAAAAAGTACCTGGCAACCTGGCATATTCAACAAAATATCACTTAAATTTGACTGTGTTGAGCTGTCTGGATCTTTAAAAGTATTTTCTTTTCCTTGAAATAAATACAAAGTTATAGCTAATAATAAATTGCTGTCTTGGGTAACTAACCTCATCACAAATGACGTGTAAGATTCAATAAATATAGCAAAGAAAAAGGCCACTTTTTAGGAGCAGCAATGCATTTTTATAATAAAGCAAGATTTTGAATTTTTTGTCATCTTATAACTTTTATCATATATATTATAACAAGTTATATATTATATATATTTATATAATATTTGCATTATATTATATAAATATATATAATAACAAGTTAGAAAAGTAGAGGCCATAATGATGTATCTGTGGGTCTTTAGAAAACTGTGTATATGCACTCCAACATTTTTAATATTCCTACAATCTACTAGATATCTCCTATCACTCACATCATCCAAAGCATAGATGGTCTTCCAGAGAAGCCCATAATGTAGATGGGAAGCTTAATGGCACAAAGAGAATTGACATATTAGGTCCACTGTTTTTATTGACCCACTTGGAAAAACATCTGCTTTTGAAGAGCCTAATGGTGTAGGAAGTTCTTATGGTGGGTGACTAGCTGTGAGTGTCAAAGTGAGGTCTCTTATGCCAGGAGCTTGGGTGCCTTCATTGGTCTCTGTCTGCAGTAGGCAGACGTGATGGACAGGTTTCAGCAGCAGCACTCCATCTGCTACTTCATTCTGGGCCTGGACCTATTTTTATATGCAATTACTCATATCATCTGAGAAGGTTCCTTCAGCCAGGCTCAAATCAAGGAGGAGTTCCTGGTGTGCAGAAGAAGAAACATGCCAACAAGGAAAATTAAAACAATTAACTATAATGAGGCCAACGTAATTGTGAGTGGGCTGAAATCAATGTGTTTGGGAACAGAACTGTCAAAATCTTAAGCTAAGAGGAGCAAGTTTTAAGCAATATAATAAAAAAAACAAAACCAGACTTTCTCTTTTCCTTTGAAAAGCTCTTGATATAATTGTAAGAATTTATATGAGTCAAATGATTCATTAAAGTTTTTATGAGTATCCAAAATATTACATAAAAAGCCTGGTGATCACAGTTGAGTAATACTACTGAACCCATTGTACTATAAAGGTAAAAACAAGTGGAACAATTATAGTAATAATGCATATACATTTTTAAATTACATTGATTCCAAAAGCAATGTATTTTTTAAAAAATAGCCTATATAGTAGTTGAGATTTCTGCAAATTTACTATTTTATAGAGATAATACTTTATAAAGTATGTGTAGTCAAGGAGCCCTTGGATTTTATATTTGGACTGGCCTTAAGGCATTGATCAATATGCTTGGGCACCATTTCAGTAGCACAGTGTGTGCTCTGGAGTGATAAGATTTAATTCTGTTAACATGGGTGCTTTGCATGTCACAAAAGGTAATGCTGTGACCCTCAAGCAGGTCCACAGGGAGAGCGCTGTACCTCTTCAGTACGCTTTATCCCTGTCTTCATTTCAATGACAACAATGACAAGTGATCACTTAAAGAAAGGCTCTCAGCCAGATTTGTTGTCTTTTTCCTAAATAGTACTGTTTTCCTACCACATCAGAGCCAGAAAACATTTTTACAGACTTAGTGTATATAATCTAATAAATCAGATCAAAGTTAATTTACTATTGGAGTCCAAAATACTCTCGAGTTATTGGAACAGCTGTCTTGATTAACAATGGAATAAGATGATGACTAGAACGAGCAGCTAGGGTCAACAGCCAACATTTTTCTAACTTAGGGCATATATTTCTGTTTCCTCTGTGTTTATACAGTGCCAAGGAAGCTTAGAAAATGCAGCCAAACTGTGACATTATATTAGACAGAATACTACCTGTTGAGTTCTGAAGAAATTCCTGTCAAGACCACTGACTGTGTGAAGATCTTTGATATGCTATCTATCAATGGTCCATGGAACAAAGTGTTTCAAAAGGGAGAACTGGAGAGAAGGTGAGTATATATGTCTAAGCCATCTGCTGAGGTAGGGATTCATAACCTTCTGGCTACAGGTCCAAGACACTGAGGATATCTCCTTTTCATTCTGTGTTGTAGCTTTAGCTGTTAGCAATGTGGAAGGAAGGAAGCCTGCCTTAAAGGCTGGAAGCCCAGGAGTCTAGCCTCTCCTATTTCATGTCATCTTGGATAACTCTCTTAGCTTTCCCAGAACTCCATGTTCCCTCATGTCAAATACAAAAGAGGCTGAAAAGGGTCCTCAGTTTTTGCTACAATCCTCTATAATGCAATATAAATGACATCATTTCAGAAATTTCATATAGCCCTGACTCATAAAGCAAACTGCCCCAATTTTGAGGCTTCATTACCTAACTTTTTAGAGAACAGGCCCACTCTAAGAACTTTAGGAGGCGAGCACTTTCTACCCCACTCTATCCCACTGCTCATGAAAGCAGAGGGATGTGTGTGTCATAGTTTTCTCTTCTAAAACTCTGTCTGTATCACAACAATTGAAACCTATTGAGAAAGTCCCTCTAGAAGGTACTGAGATCCAGAGGATTCACTGAATTTGCTGGCTTACTCACAAAACTCTGAGAAATCTCTAAGCTGTGAGTTATATGACTCCTCCCATCAAAACAAATAAACAACAACAAAAAGGTGCATGAGATGGTACCAGCCTTTGGAAAGGACACATGCTACTGTGGTCTTCGAAATGTAAATAGCCATTCTCTGCCTAGTTAGGAAGCTTAGTCTGTCTGACTGAACAGAACTGGGGCTGGGTAAAGTGTGGGAAGGCTTTGTGGCTGACTTACTGATTCACTTGTCAACTTTAACTAGCTGTTCCAGGCCAGTGGCTCTGACCTGCAAAATGTCTGCCACATAGATGGTGTCCTGATTTTTAAAATTGTGCGAATGTCTCTGAATTTTACGTCTTACATTCACCCAGGGCATATGTATCAAGGATCTTAGATGAGCTACTATTTTCAGTGTTGGTGAAACCATGACCATGAACAAGAACTCCGCCATAGGAAGAACCCGGTTCTTAGGAGTCCTGTTCTCAACCATAAACATTCCAGGTCTCCCTGTGATCCCCTTCATAGAAATGAGTGACCCTGAGATCACCCAGAGACTCACCTGCTCCCTGGTGCCTTCCCACGAGCACGTCAGCTCCCACCATGCAGCCCATCCCCAAGATGCAGACCACGATGCCGATGAAATGCACAGCCTTGTACCGGATCAGCAGGAAGAACCAGGACAGCAAAATCACCACTGGGATCACAAAACAGTCGAGGAGCTATTGGGAGCATCAAGAGACATAACATAGCAAAAAGTTCAGGGATGCTAGGAAGGATCCAAAGAAAAGTTCCACCCCATCGGAAAGTCCTTCCTGGACAGTCTTTCTATAGATCCAGAGCAGAGGCAGTTAAAGCACCCTCAGATCAGCTTTGTTTCTCACTTAATCACAAACCTCCCCTGAGACTTAAAAGGAAAGATGACCAATGGATATGACTGGATGGGAGGGAAGGTTTTCCCACCCTCTTCTGTGTCCAGGAGTTTCACTGTCCATCTTCTTCGGAGTCCTGAAAACATTCCTGGAAAGACCTGGACCATGGGGAGGATACCTTGACTCATTTGACTTGGTTTCACCACTTCAAGAGTCGATATGGGAATGAAGAGGGAGGCAAGAAGTTCTTACAATGCTTTGTAAACTCATAGAACTTAGAACATGTGTGCTTGATTTTTGTTACTCTAACACTTCTTCTTTTCCTTCTAGTATCACCACTACATATTAATGTGACAAACAGTGTGACATGAAGCTCCGAGAGCTGGTGCAATTGTTGAGGTAAAGAGAGAGCATGTGACATGGGAGGAATGAGGGGAACCAGCGCAGAGAATCAGAGTCCTTGCTCTGCAGCATTGGGCTAGCACGTAGTCGGGATGCCTCTAGTATCTACTAGAAAGACAATGATCTCATCAACACTGCCTGGTGATCAGGGCAAAGCTCAGAGTTAATGCAGAAGGAAGTATTTTGTAGTTGAGCATGGTGCATCACACCTGTAATCTAAGTACAGGGGAAACTGAGGCAAGCGGATCATGGGTGTGTGGCCAACAGTAAGTCCTTGTCTGAAAGACAGATGAAAGGGCTGAAGATGTAGCTCAACTGGTATATCGCTTGCCCAGCATGCACGAAGCCCTGGGTTCAAGCCTCAACACAGCATGAATATGTCCATGGTAGAACATGCTTCTGAGCCTGGAGAAAGAAGGACCAGAAGTTCAAGGTCATGTTTAGGTATACACTGAGGTATACATTTAGGCTAGCCTGAGCTGTATGAAATTTCATCTCAACCATAACAGAATCAGTTTAATAAAAGGATATATAAAAAGTGAAGTAAAAACAAAAATAAAATCAAGTGAGTTTATAAGCCTCCAAATCCCTTAGGCTCCCTGGATTTAGACCTGTCCTATAACTTTGGTAAACCTTCTGAAAATCACTGTCTAATGTTGGGTCTCTCTACTAGACAAACCAGTATCCCACAGGACTTCAACCTCCATGTTCTGAATGAAAGATTTATGATTTGCCATACTGCCTCTACAAATCCTTGCTAGAATCCCAAGAACCTGACTTTCATCCTGTGGATGCCAGCAAAGGATGAGAATGGCTAATGCTCCTCCACTCCCACTGCCTGCCTCCCATTGGTCAGTACAGTCTGATCTGTCACCTCCACCTTATAAATGTCTGCCGTCATTATTCATGCCACCCTCTCCCACCTGTTCCATCAAGACTGAGCTAGCTCCTTTTCCTGCTGAGAACAAGCTCTTACTGCTAGCCTCAGAGGCTTCACTCTGGGAGCCCCCACCCTCTTTGGAAATGGTTCATTCTAATTCTTGAACATCCTGCTTCCCTTCCCTCTAGGCATGTATTTTATATGTCACTTCCACGATTTAGCACCTTTCTTGCACATTTTTCGTTTCCATAGTGCCCATCGCAACCCTACTCATTCAATACATCATGTATGGCATGATGTCAGACTTATTCACTTGCCTGTTTCCTGTAACAGGACCACAGCCCTTTGTGATTTCCAGCTATTGTAGTAATATTTATTTGTAATAGATTATATAAAGGATTAATATTTATTAAGGGGTATATGAATATTTATTGATATAAATTGAATTTTAAGACAATATTTGGAGAGTGGAATTGTTTTATGATGGATGGTTTGTTTTGTTTTTTGAAAACGTAGGAACAAGGGTTTTAATGTTTTTTTTTTTTTTAAATGGGTTTGGCTATGTTTTGTTTAGGCTTTTGGAATTTTAGAGACATGTTTTTAAGTTTTGCTATTTAATATTTGAATTTCATCACAGTTTCCAGCATGCAAAATTCTGCTAGGTTCATGAAAAGTACCCAATAATAGTTATTGAACAAAACATACAGATTTCTATTGACCAAAAGCATCAAAATACAGCCTTTGAGATCGGTAAAATCTAGGAAAGGTTTGAGTATTCACATGGTATCTCTGAATATTAGAGTAGTTAACTGGCAACATAAACAGCACCCAGAGTCTCTTCTCCCCGCAAAGATGTTTGTGATGCAAACACACGTTCATGCATCTGTATAGATTGGGCTTCTCTCTTGCCAAATGACAAAGGCACTTAGAGTACCTAGTCATCTCCAGGACTGCTGAAAGATGACAGGGTCACAGTGAGGAAGCACCATGTGATTGTCATGCCAAATGGTATTGTGAGAACTGGGGGGCTGGTCTCAGGGACACAGATCCTGAAGGGGCTCTATATAAGCAGTGGCAGCTGGTAGGATTGCTTTTGAGCAGCTCCAGAGTGGTTCCCTGAACAGTTAAATTAACAGTGTAAGTTAATGACTTATTTGATGTGGTTATATGCTGCACAATGTTAGATTTTTACAACTGACTTCAGGTGCCATATAATGAAATTTTAGTTTGTTAGTGGAAATTGTTCATTACACATAATACAGTTATTGTTTCATTCTGCAAATTAAAACTGATTGGATTAAGTTGAAATATTTCACTCCATGCCAGACAGTTGGGATTGCATCTGACTGGAAAGAATCTTTCTGCAGAGACAAGGCTCCCATTCCTGGATCACTGAGGGAGGGCTAGCACAGCATCCAGGCTTTGAAAAGAACTTTTATTTTTGGTTTTGGTATCACCGAAAAAAACACTTGACCACTTGGTGAGCCCTGAGGCCTGTTGCCTCTCAGTTTGGGTATGAAAACCCTTGCTTGTAAGTATTAGGTCCCAAGGAAGAAAAGTATTTCAAAAGAAGAGAATGGAAATAAAAATGTCATCAATCCAGGGCTCATATGATGCTTGTTCAAGAGAAGTTTGGTGCTCAGTATGGAGTGGGGCTCAGAAAATGATGATTGAATGATAGACTTATCCTTGACATCCAGAAGGGACATTAGGGGTTACCGAGTTCTTTACCAGCATTTGGAGACTAACTTCGATACTTCATTTTGCAAGTTGGTCTCTTCTCCCTAAAGAAAGCTAACACTGCTGTCTTTGCCCTTATCGCAGGCCTACACATCTATCAATACACTTTTGGGGTACCCTCTCCAAAGTGAAGAATCTCCAAGAGTCAGTTTTTTGAAAATTGGGCACTCACAAAGTCCCAAGAGACCATACAGTGTTTAGTCTCAGTATTGGTTATGAGTAATGATGCTTCTGAACAGTGGTTTAGTGGTAATCAATGACAACCGTATTGAGTTGCTACCACTAAGGCCTCAGCATGGTATTTCTCACTACAGGTGAGAGGCTGTTGGTCATTATTTTTTTGTGACTTTTTTTTTGGGGGGGGGGGTCTTCAGTTTAACTTCATATCAAAGACTGCTCAGATCCTAAGACCAAGACGCATTATAATAGCTGCCTATTTCTGATATTGTTAAACAAGAAAATGTGAATAAGCTCACCTTCAACTCTGTTACTAAATGATTTGTAAGAACTAGATCTCAAAGGGAATATTTTTCATATCCCTTACATATTTTGGGGGGACTTGAGTTCATTGTAATTATTGCTCACCCTGAAAGCTTGCTTTCACGTAAACTGAGCCAGATCTAAAACAAAATTCTCAGAGGTGAAACATTTGTTTTTGTCCCCTCAGTTTCTAAAAACAGTAAGTGTTTCATCATTTTTTAGTATAAAAAGCCAGGTCTAGAGGAAAATCATTTCAAATTGTTAACAACTATGGCTAAACACAAAAGGAAGGGTTCTTTAACCAAAACACTTTTTTTTTTCAATAAGAAATGCAAAACTAAGAGTCCATAGGAAAATAGATCTTCCTTGTCCTCCTCAGTAATAACACTAAAAGAGGGACTTTTAGAGATACTATACCTTAGCTTCTGAGGGTGGGGGTGAGGAAAATCTTTAGGCCCATTTCTCTGTTGACAAAGAAATTATAAAATCCCAACATCAAAAGATAAATAGCCATTATTTTATGACCATGTTCCACTCTGAAAAATCTAAAAGGATACAGAAGGCACTTTGGAGCTGGACATGATGGCAAAATTCTATATCAGAGCATGCAGGAGATGGAGGCAGAGGCATCGTGCGCTCCAGGCTAGTCTCGGCCCAGAGGAAGACCTATCTCAGAAAACAAAACAACCCAAATGGAGGGGAAAAGCCCTAAATTCTATGAAAATTGTTCATTGCTCTTGCATTTACATAGTAGCTTCTTCAGTTAAGGTTTAAGCTAGTCTACTTCTCTTGTGTCCTAAAGCCTCATTCCAGAGGGATTTGATTGACAGTAGTGTGGACAGAGCCTTCAAAGCCATGTTGGCAGAACTGGCTTTGCCACAGCATTTACCTTTCTTCTCCTGGCCATCTTTTCATTTCCATCACTTCCCGACTTTCTTGCCACTGTATTCTTGCCTGTAGTCTTTAATCATACTTGATTATATGCCCATGTGCACTGCCCACACACATCACCCATCTCTTCCTGCTGGTATCTATTCAAGTTTTTCTCTCCACTTGTATGCTTCCTCCATTTGCCCATGTTGTGTAGACCACCTCCCAGTCCACTTGAGCCACCCACACTTCTGAGAAGAGCAGCTGCGTGGCTATGAGTGAGGACCTGGCTTTTCATGCAATCTTATGAGATATTTCTGCTAGCACACTGCAGACCCAGAGTGGTGCTGTGGGGAGGGCTCATGGTATCAAGAGAGCAAGTCTGCCGGCCTAGTGCTGCTTTGGTCTTATTCCTGTAGAAGCAGCATGCCAACTGATCCTTCAGTCTTGGGAGCTCCAACAGGAAGCCCTAGCCACTCAAGAGAACCCTATCCTTTCCCCTGCTTTCAGGTCCTCTCCTGCTGTGTGTCCTACAGCATACTATTGGATTCCTGCTCAACCCTGCTGCACGGCTCACCATAATTAGCTGCCCACATGAGTCCTAAATCCTTACTGCTGTCTGCTGCTCTGACACTGTGTGCATTTTTCAAATATTTTTCTTACTAAGAAAGGTCTTATCTTCTCCATTATCTTCTCCATATATATTAAGGTCTATTTTGAGATTCCCCGGGAAAGCACCAGCCATGCTACCCAGGGAAGCCGGTAGGCTAACTGCAGATCTTTACCTCTCCATCCTGTCCTCCAAATCCAGTCCCCTAGTCTCACCCCTGCTTCTGAGACACTCCTGGTTCTGGTACTTGCTGCGGCGTCTTCTCACTCTCTGCCCCATTTCCAGGACACTCAGCAGATCTTTGTGGAACTCCCTGCTTTCCAGTCTCCTGTGGGCCATCTCAGCCCCCACTCCTAGCCCATCCCCATTCCTAAGTGTGAGCTCCTAATACCTAGAAACACATTTTACCCAGCGGCCACATCTATCAGGATCCCAGAAGAATTCCCTGACAGGCAACATAGAGTCACCACATTCTCCTAAGAACCTGAAAGGGCATCAGAGACAAGAAATAGAACACCTGCCCGACAAAGACAAGACCAGATGTCACCTCTAGAATTACAACCTTCCCAACCTAGATACCTAAATGTCAGCATAAAATACAATCAAAAATAGCCAGGACAATATGTCGCCACTAGAGCCCAGAAATACTATCTCAGTAGGTCCTGAGAGTTGCAACACAGCTGAGCACAAGCCATAGACCTTAAAATAGCCTTTATAAATATGATACAAGTCCTTAAAGATAAAAGAAATAGTAAGTCCCTTAAAGAAATCCACAAAAACACAAAAGTAGAAAGAAATGAATAAAACTGTTGAATACCTGAAAGAGGAAATAGAATTAATAAGGAAATCTCAAACTGAAGGAAATCTGGAAATGAAAAATTTAAGAATTGAAGTGGAACCTGAGAAGCAAGCTTCACCAACAGAATATAAGAGATGGAGGAGAGAATCTCAGCCATGGAGACATGATAGGAAACACTGATACCTCACTCTTAGAAAATGTTAAATAATAATTTAAAAAACTAGCATAAAATCTGGGACACTATGAAAAGTTCAAGTCTAAAAATAATAGGATTAAACAAAGGAGAATAAACTCAGATTAAAAATTAATTTTCATTAAAAGTATACAAGAAAATTTTCCTAACCTAAAGAACGAAATGCCTATCAAGGTGCTAGAGGCATACAGAACACAAAATAGACTGGATTAGAGAAGAAATTTCCCTTGGCACATAACCGTCCAAACACTAACTGTAGAGAACAAAGAAAAAATATTCAAATCTGCAAAGGGAAAGATAAATTAACATATAAAGACAGATCAACTAGGACAATGCCCAAAGCAATCCTGACTAATCAAAGAACTGTTGAAGGCTCACCATCCCTTACCTCAAATTATAATACAGAGCTATGATAACAAAAACAGATGGTATTGGCACAAAATGCCACATTGACCATTGGAACTGAAGACACAGACATAAATCTGCACATCTATGGATACCTGATTTTTGATAAGGAAGTCATAAATAGATACTGGAAAAGACAGCATGGACCCAATAGAAGACGAAGCGGAGAACATCCTTGAACTCATTGGTGCAGGAAAAGACTTTCTGAACAGGACACTATCAGTACCAACACTAATACCAACAATCAATAAATGGTACCTCATGAAACTGAAACGCTTCCGTAAGGCAATGGACACCGTCATTCAGACAGAGCAGCCGCCCACAGAATGCAGAAAGAATTTTTTAATCAACTACACATCTGATTGAAGAATGATATCTAAACTATATAGAGAAATTGAAAAACTAGATATCAGGAAAATAAATAACCAAATTTTAAAAACGGGGCATAGATATAAAAAAAAATTCTCAATAGAGAAAACTCAAATGTCTGAGAAACACTTAAAGAAATCTTTAATATCCTCAGTCATCAGAGAAATATAAATCAAAACTGCCTTGAGATTTCTCCTTACACCAATCGGAATGGTTAAGATCAATAAAAATAAGGGAAAACTCATTTGGGCAAAGATGTGGAGCAAGGGGAACACTCACCTTTATTATGCCATTATGATAAGCAGCATGGCGGTTCCTCAGGAAGATGAGTATCAGTCTACCTCACAATCCTGCATATGCGCAAAGGACACTTCACCCTACTACACTGACACTTGCTCAACCATGTTCGTTGCTGTTCTATTCATAATAGCCAGAAACTGAAAACAGATTAGATGTCCCTCCAGGAAAGAATAGATAAAGAAAAAGTGGTACATTTACACAATATAATATTACTCAGCTGTTAAAACAATGACATTCATAGGTGAATGGATAGGACTAGAAAAAATCTTTAGCAAGATAACCTGTAATAAAAAGTTTCTGGCCTGGACTTTTTGGCCTAGCCCAGAGGTTTGGACCCACTCTCAACCCTGCTGCCTCTTAGCCCCAAATAATCACACTAAGGCATATATTATTTTCATGCTGATTGACCTATGGCTCAGACATATTGCTAGCTAGCTCCTTCATTTAAACTCAATCTATTTCCATCAATGTACCATGTGGCTTGGTAACTTTTCTCAGAGCAGCATGGCTGTCTTCTTTTCTCTGCGTCTGCTGGCATCTCCCTGGCATCTCTGCTCTTCTCTTCTTCCCAGAGTTTTCTTAGTTTGGTAGCCCTGCCCACACTTCCTGTCTGCCTTCTGGCCAGTGAGCTTTTTATTAAACCAATAAGAGGGACAAATATTTACAGTGTACCAGAACATAATCCCAGGACAATAACCTAGACCCAGAAAGACAAATATGGTATATTTTCACTTATATGTGTTTATTATGGGTTAAATTAATGATAACTAAGCTACAATCCATAGAAGCACAAAGGTTCGATACGGAATAAAGGGCTTTGGGGGTGAGGAAGAGAGAGATAGATCTCCATAGAGAAAGGAAATAGAATGGATCTGAACTTCTTTCTTTTTAAAAATTCTATCTTATGTTTTATTTTATTTTACTTTGTTTATATTTTTATTCTCTCTTTATCCTATGTCTTTTGTCGCTTCCAGTTTGGGGTTTTTATGGGATTCCTGGGTGTGTGAAGGAGTGGGCTCTGTATCTATACCTGTCTCTTGTGCCTTCCATTTTGAATTTTTCCTTCTGTTTGGTTGTCCTCTCCTATTCTTGTGTGTTAGCTTTCATTTTATCTTATATTTTAATCTCATTTTATTATTATCCCTTAGAAGTTATTTTTTTCTAATGAAAGACAGAAAGTGGGTGGATCTGGATGGGAGGGGAGGAGAAGAGAAACAAGGAGGGGCAGACGGAGGGAAACCAGAATCAGGATGAGAGGAGGGAAACCCATTTTCAGTAAAAGAAAACACACACACACACACACACACACACACACACACACACACACACACACACACACACTATAACACATCTGTTATAGAAGACATACTCACTGGAAGAACGTTTGAATATAGCATCCCAAGTTTGTTCTGTAGCACCAGGGGAGAAAATAGCTATTTTAGGACCACATGACACACTGCTGTCATAGTACTATGTTGCCTGCATTGCTGAAGAGCTATGTCTCCTAAGGTAAACCGATTTTTATTATTCACTGTTTTCAAAATTATCTATTCTTATCTGTATGAGTTATTCTTTTTCCAGTTAAAATTTACCATCCTGTTTCCAAATCCTTATTTTCCTAACTTAATCACTAATGACCTCAAAAAGCTCCAATGACATTCATTATCTCATTACTAAATACAAGATGAAGTATTGGAGTAAAACACAGTACCTTCTCCCCAAACTGGTATAAATCTACAAAAGAAATTTTGATTTTGGATATTTGCATTTATTTTAGTCAATAGAAAATATCAATTGTCTGTAAATTACGCTTTTGAAAAAGAGCCTGTTGACACTGACGTCAGGTAAACATCATAGAAGGTTTATTCTTGCATGAAACAAGCCATAAAAATAGCTACTGCAATTAAGTTAAGCATTATATTTTAGCCTATTGTTAATTTTTGATTATGCAATGTCTTGGCAAATAGTCCAGACTGTAAATCAACATTTTATTTATTTATTACTTCTTTTACTTTTTGAGATTATTATACAATTATTTCATATCTCCTTTCTATTTTAGCCCTCTGAACTGTTACACTTACCCCTCCTCACTTTCTTCTTCTTTTCAAATTCTTGCCTTGATAGAAATTGATTGCTGTCACATGTACATACGTATATATATTCTTAATAACCTGCTCCCTCTATATAATGTTACTTGGATGTATGTTCTCAGGGCTGACCATTTGGTACTGGATGACCAATTTGTGTTCTCTTTCTTTCCAGGAGAAGACCATTTTTTCCCAATCTCAACATTCCTTAGTTCTCTGTAGTTCTTTGCACAGAGCTGAGGCCTCCTGGGCTCCCCATGCACCTGTCCACATTAGCATGTCTATGATGGCCCTTTTCATCTCATGATTAGGCAATCATGTTGGTGAGACTTTTGGGGTGTAGCTTCTGACATTTGTAGGAGACACAATCCTACATCAAACTCCCTGATCCTTTGGCTCTTACAACCTTTCAGCTCCCTCTTCCAGTGTTCCCTGGGCTTTAGGCACTGAACTTAGTTGTAGACGTATCCATTGGGACTCTTGCTCCACAGCTCTAAACTTTGATTGGCAGTTATTTCTGTCATGGTCTCTCTCTGTTGCAAAATGAAGCTTCCCTGATGAGAGGTGAGCACTACACTGATCTGTGGTAATGACAAATATTTAGAGTGCAGTTAGGGATTGTGCTGACTTAGTAAAGTGATGGTTGTAGGTTCTCCTTTGAGATCTGCAACTTCACTAGTCCTGAGTAGTAACTGGTTAGGTTTCCATACCATTCACAGTTTCCCCCTTGTTGAATGGGTCTTAAATCCAGTCAGAGAGCTGTTGGTTACTGTGAAGGCATGTGTGTCACTATTGCGCCCTAAGGGTCATCTTGCGGTTATAATCACTGTTGTAGTTCATGGGCATCAGAGCTGGGTAGGACTGCTGGTTTCTTCCTCCTTTGGGAAGTTTCCATGGTGCCTGATGCTGATATTATGAAAGCTAGTCCTCAGGGTGGAGGTTCTTGTGCCAGATCTAACTCAGGGACTTTGGGGTCCTGCTTCCAAACTGCAAGCTATTTTTAGCAATGGGAATTCACTTTCCACCTCTGAGTGGTAACCAAGTGCAATAGCTTAGCCTATAATATAACATTTTACTTTTAAAATAATGAGTAACTTTGACTAGAAGCATGAGGAAGGCTAAGAAGTAATTTTTTCTAAAGAGATCAAATTTCTAACTTATATTTCACTCATTTTGAAGAATTACTTGAACTCATTAAAATGATAAGACAGTCCTTTATCTAGTATATTACTATGCTTTGTGTTGTCTGACATATATGCTTTGTAAAACAGATGAAGGTGATCAGGAAATCTGAAAGAAAAAAAAAAAAAAGCTTGGATAGCTGCCTTTCAATTAAGAACAGGCATTTGAGAAAATCCTCTTCTCCTAAAGCTTGCAGTTTCTTATTCTTCATCCTTATGGTGTTTACATTCTGGTAAATATACCCTCAGGGGCTATGTTTTGTATCTAAAATGCTACAAGTACTACTTTCTGTTTTGATGTTCAATGTCCCAACCACTAACTTCCCTGCTCTAGGGTTTGGGCAGTAACGAATAATAGATCGATCCAGTTGGAACTGCCATTTTCTAAGTCAAACTGACTGGATATTTGCAGTCACCTAAAAACAAGCAAATGGAGGTCAGGGCGTCACACTAACATTAGACTAAACTACAGAAGGCATCATTGCCTCCCATCTCCCACTGCAACTTAACTTCCTGGAGTTTCCATGCAGATATCCTGTGAGAGATGATCATTAGTTCCCAGACTTTATCTATCCCAGGGCTCCTTCCATCAAGGGACCATCTTAACCTATGCACAGAGCCAGCCACAATGAAGCACACTGAACACTGTCTTCCTTCCTTTCTGTTTTAAGTCACTGGAATCCCAAAGGTGTTAAAGTTCCCAATTAGAGGCAGATAGATTATGGAGGTGGCTTGGGGTAAAGGTGTGGAACATAGAAAGGCAGCCTTGGCAGCCTTTAAAAGGGATTGAAAACCCCCTGCATGGTAGTAATACAGTAAGAACAGCAACATCTTCCTTCCTTCACATTCCTTCTATACCTTGTTTGGTTCAGGTGATATACATGTTCACAGAAAAGCCAGTTTCCTGATCAAAGACCACATTATATAATATTAGGCATAAAAGTCTCCAGAAAAAGGAAACCAGAATCTATAAGAATAAAATGTTAACAATGACCATCTTTGAATGTGATGGTATAACTGAGTCTTTCTAGTTCCATGGCTCAAATCCTCTATGGTTTCTAAATTTCCTCTGAACATATGCCACTCTCAAAATATATAAATCAACACATAATGAGGTAAGTCTTTCTCGGGGGGGGGGGGGAGTTGATAGTGTATAAAAAACAAAACACAACAAAACTTAAGTGTTCCCATTTCAGCAGAGCATAATAAGGTAACCTCATCCTTCTGTCAAATCCTCTCACTGCCCAAAAGAGGCTTCTCCAGCTGCCTTCTGCTCCTCATTAGTGCTCCCCTCCAGCTATTCACAGGGCAGGAGCTCCCCTCACCTACCCAGCTGACAGAAGCTCCACCTGAGGCAACCACAGGTATTTCTACAGAAAACAGCAATTCTGCATCCTGCCCTCCCTGCTTCTAATTGGGCATTCTCCCTGGTTTCCAAAAGTGGCATGCATTATAAATTTATCTCTGGTGGGTACAACAGGAGCATCAGCAGAGAAGGGTCTTTAAATAGGCAGCCTTCAGGAACACAGAGTTGTCAGTCTTCTTCTATCTGACAGTCCCGACGAAGTGTCTGAAATTTGGAAAATGCATATTCACATAATCTCAATAACCATTTGAAGTCAGTGGTCTGGATTCCTCTTACAGGCATTTGAAAATCCAGCCAGGAGTCCATCATGAGGGAGCAGAGTCTTCCATCTGGAAACGTCTTTCATGGTAGAAAACCACTGGCTGATGTTATAATGTTTCACTAGACATTTTCACATCAGGCCACTATATTCAAACTGTTCTCTCCCAACAGCCATCCCTTAGATCTTAATGTTTATATTTCATTGTCTTTAAATACTCATGCTGCTGAAGCCCAGCTCTTACAAGGTTGCTAACAAGAGATGTAAACGTCTAACAGGTGCTTGCCACAGACAGCAGCTTTCTAGGAAATGTCCCTTCAGTGTTACAGAAAAGATTCTAACCACACTACTTTCCTTTTTGATATTAACAGGACTTAGGTGTGATTTGACAATAACCTGATACCTGTTATCAAAATGTACTAGTTGCTTGGGCACTTTACTTCTTGGGTTTCAACCGGAGAGGGAGTTGGGGGGGGGGGGCACTGCCATGCACTGAAAATCTGGGACAAGTGCCTAGAAATCTAGGTGGCCAGAAGAGAAAGATAATTAGACACAGGGCTTCTCATTTCCTTTGCCGAAGGCAGAAGAGAGCCTTCTTGGAAGACACATCTCTACGTTCCTTCTGGCTGAGCATCTCAGGAACTTGAATCACAACGAGAAGCTTTGATTACCAGCAAATGGATTTCACAGGAGAAGAAAGTCCAGACCTCCCTTACCCTGCACACTCAGAGCCTGGTGCCATGACTGGTCCTTAATCTTCCCATTTTACAGATGAAAAAAAAAAATAGAGCTCTAAAGATTGTCAGCCCTCTTGAAGTCACTGTTAGATCACAGATGCTCCAGTTGTCTTAAGCACTCTCTCTTTTTCTCAGGAAAGAGACCGTGCCTCCCCACAGCTCCACCTCTCTATTTACGTACATGGGAAGAAGAACAGTCAAATTGCCATGGCCTTGCAGTATCCTCCAGCAGATTTGCTCAAGTTCAGGCTCCTGTTGTCCATAAACACAGCAACTGTGAATCGCAACTTTTTTTTTTTTAAAAGTATTGTCTTTCTTCCTTCATGATTCCTAGCATGGAAGTCAGGTCATAAGGTATGGGAAGCCCACACAAATGTGTAATACCAAGAAGTAACTCAATTCCCTTTGCAGACCAGGACCAGAGACTCTCTTCCCTTAGGACTGTCTGTGGAACAAACAACACTGTACCTCTATTAATAAATCTCTTTTGAAGCCAACCCACCTGAGTACGTGCATTGAACCCAACATTCGTTAAAATTGATGTAACAATCACTTAGTAGCCAGCATAACTGTAAAGCGGTCCTCGCCTGTCATTTCCTAATACAAATAGGAGGGGTTTTTGTTTGCTTTTATGTTTTTTTTCTTTTGAAATCAAGATCCAGGCCTAGGAGCAACTGTGTGGATGTAGTCCTAACGAAGGCTGTTGAGTTCATCTGAACAGCAGCCTAGTGAGCTTCGTCTCACAAGGAAAGGGGACTAAGGAAGTTGATAGTCATCACTGGTTGAGGGTTTTGTTTCACACTTGTATATTTGAAGTACGGGGTCTACAATAATACCATGAGAAGCAGGATGATTTCAGGGGCATCTTTACCTGAGTGTTTTTCTGAGAAGTCTTGCCTTAAGAAAGCTGGATCCTAACTTGGATTTTTTTTTTTTTTTTTATTTATAGAATTCATGAACATGAGAACATTAACGATAACATTAAAGCAAGTACACATTTCAAAGCACATATTGAAGGAAATGAAAGTTTTCTGATAAAATATTAATTCTGCATTAATTTTGCATCACTTTTGATGCCTTCCAGCCTTAAAACCGCACAGCAGGGAGGAACATTTTCAAAAGCTAGAGGAAAACATCTTGTACTTCAGGGGTTTCTATTTCTGGAATCCCTATTCTAGGTTTGGGGCTTTATTTTTTTAAAGACAAAAATTCGATTTTCCTCATCTTATACTAGTCATTTGTTCATTCAGCAGATAATTATGGAAGGCCTACTATGCGTTCACACACTTGTTTTCTTTCTTCATGGCCTTATGTATGGGGCACTGAGGCTCATCCCGCCATATTTTGAAACACTCAATCCCTACCTCCTGGACCCGGAGCCTTACTCTAGCTGGTATTCTGTGCGCCCTGGACTTCATCCCTTCCCACTGGGAAGCGTTCTTCAGCATCTTGACTCATCTTGGTCTTATCCACCCCTCCCCCTTTTACTTCTCTTCCTACTTCTCTCCTTTCTCCTTATATAGCAGCAGGGAGGGAGTGGCCAAGGACCCTGAACCCCACCTCTACATTCTATTTCTAGGATCACAGGCATATCCAGTTTTACTCTGTACTGAGAAGTACACCCAGGGCTTCCTGCCCGTTAGCCTATCACCGTATGACGTGAGCTCCACCTCCAGCCCCCAGAGTTAGTGTTTTTGATTCCTTCTAATCTTTAATAGTTTGACAGTCTTGCACAGTTTTATAATGAATTTTGCCATTTTCATGCCTCATCCCCCCCCCCCCCCCCCCCCCGTCATCCACTGGCCCCTCCCCTTCTTCCCAATGAGCCCAGTCCTGCTTTCCTGTCTTCTAATTTCCGTGTGGCCCACAGAGCTTCATTAGATTTGCTTGTTCAAGCCTGGATGGGAAGTCACTCCGTGGAACATGGATAATATCTATGGTTGTGCCACTGAACAGAGTGACACTCGATTCCCAAACAGCGTTACTGCAACTGGTCGCTCTGAAAATGGTAGGAACTCATGGTCCACTTCCTTCTCCATGATGAAATGCTAATGGCCCCAATCTTGACTTGCACAGGTAATGAGTTCATGATGCAATGACCACATCATGTCCAGTGACATCAGGTGACATCTTTTCATTGGAATGTCTTCCATTCCTGAGCTCTTACACTTTTTCTAACCCCTCCCTTGAGATGTTCCCTGAACCTTGGAAGGCTTGTTAGAGATGTCCCAACTGGGGCCAAGCATGACACCATCACTGATTCTTAACACTTTGACCTGTTACTCATGAACCACTGCCTGTTTCAGTATGAATTTAGACTTTTCAGGTGAAGTCTAAAGGTGACTATTTTGAAGGCCGTTTGGAAACAGAACAATTTAACCAAACAAAAAAGGTAAGTTCTCTTCTGGAGTCTGTGATTTCTTTAGGCCAAGGGCGGTTGGCCCCTGGTCTTATTATTAATGAGAGATAGCTCTGTTTGTCATTGATCAGAGTCAGACTGGGAACATCAATCTAAAGTCACACTTTCTGGTTTTGGTCTCACTTATTCCTCAGGAACAGATGATCCCTGTAGAACAGTCACCAAAGTGGAATTGCATGGCTGCCCTGAACTCTAACAACCCAACGGCACTCTCTCCTTGACTTCTCTCTTCTCTTGCTTTATCTGACTTTTCTCCCAGCTACCTCTCCTACCAGACGTAGGTTCTTTCTCCTGTCTTTTGTGGACACATTGTTTTTGTGGTTTGATTTTTGCTTGAGACAGGTTTCACTGCATAGCTCTGGCTGTCCTGGAACTCACTCTGTAGGCCAGGCTGGCCTTGAACTCACAGAACCACTTGCCTCTGTCTCCCAAGTGTTAGGACTAAAGGCATGGGCCACCACCACCTGGCCACATCTAGTGTATTCATTTCCAAATATTGGTGTCTTTGTAGATTCAGTCTTATTTCTATACTCTTCCAAACTGCAAGAAAAAGTTGCCTTCAGCTGTTTTCCATCTTTCTAACATCCTGGCTCTGAAATCATCTTTCTTCTTTCCCTCAAACCAGCAACACTGCTTGAAAATACACTATGTTTTAACCGAGCAGACACATTTTAACACTTATCTTTCTCAGAGTAGAATCCATCATTCCTTCCTTCTTGGTGCTCTTAACCACCCTCTCTTTACCTCCTGTCCTTCGCTTACTCTTCAGACCACAGTAGCACAATCTTTTAGGAAATCCTTGCTGAGGGACTCTTCATCCATCCAGTCATCTCCCAGGGTCTCTTCTCATCATTACTCTCTGCCTTTACTCTTAATGATTCTACCCACTAGGCTACCTAGACATCAACTGTACACTGATGATAAGCAATTTTATTCAACATCTCAGATTTGGATCCTGCTGCTGGATCCATCCAACCACTTGTGGACCTGATGTGGACGGATCAAACCCCAACAGCTCAGTTGGTTCCAACCTAAACCCATGCTGTTGTCTCCAGACTGCTCCTCCCTCTGTGATTCTTTCCTTGGTGAATGGAAATGTTGATACTCAGTTGTCCTGAAGCACTTTCTTGACTTGCCTTCTATGTTCTTATTTTCTGGATCATCCCTTAGCCTCTTCTCAGCATACTTCCTCCTGAGTTTTGTCATGCTCTAGGGGTCACTTTTCGGTTTTCTTTTCTCATTTTATTCCATTGTGCTGTTAACAGACCATGACCTTCAGCACCATTTGTTTGACAATAACATTCACGTTCATAATTCCAGATATCCCTGCTGAATTCAAGGCATCCCCCACCCACTTTATATTATGACACCAACACTCACTTGGAGACTTGGGCCCAAATAGGGCATCATTCCTTCACCCTTCTACTTTTCTTTCCAACTATTCTCAACCCCCATACAAACGTTCAGAAAATCCTGTTGGATTTGTATCCAGTCATCGATAGCTAACTCCATTGATAGCTCCTGGCTTAGAGTCATCACGGTCCTTTAGTAGGCCTGCTAACTGCCCCATCTGTGCACTCCTTCCCTCTCACAGTCACAGCAGCATGGTTGGCTCACAAGAGCACATCTATCACCTTCCCTTGACCTGCAGAGCCTCATGTGGCCTGCCCTTAGCTTCCTCCTCTGTTTACTCCCTGCCACAGGTAACTTCTTTCCCACTGCTTAAATATACTATGCTCCAGATCCTCCCCCCACCCCCGTGCTTCTGCTCTCTCATTTAGATCGCTCTTCTGTTATTTTTGCATATTTTATCTTGTCACATTCTGGTGGCAGTTGAGGGAGAAAATGTAAAAGACAGTAAACCTTTTAAAGGAGGCTTCGGGAGGTCAGAACAGTCTAATCTGAGTACTCATGTCCTAGTATCACATATTTGATAAATATCTGCTGAATGAATGCACAGGCAAAGCATAAAGCATGGATGGAGGTTTCTCCATTCACACTGAAGTCTGGTCTTACCTTTTTAGCCACTTAAATGTCTTCAGAATTCCTTTCATCCTGTCCTGCTCCTTCTTTTACTTCAAACCATAGAAGTGATCTTGCAAAATCAAAACCACATTCATTTATCCTTTACACTTGAAATGAAATCCAAATTCCCTGATGTGACTTATTAATTTCTTCATGATTTGTCCCTAGCCATTTCTGTACATTTTATTTTCTCTTTTAGAGACTTTATGATGTCAGTTATACATGACAATATGCTGCAGAGATCTTTTGTACATTGTGTTCATAACTGGTAACATTAAATTATGCACTTAAAAATTGACAGAAGCATAGAACACTGTTGGAATACATTTCTGGCTGGTTAGAGGTCACAATCTACCATAGCCTCAAAGCTTTCTCCAAACTAGGCAGTATGGAAACTTCCTGCTCTCTACCTGCCCTTATCTGGAGAATGTCCTTAGGCCTGGTACACTGACCTTATCTGGAAGCTGTCTCTAAGCCAGATATCTGTCTCTAAACTGGATGCCTGATTTATCTTTGGCTTGAACTTTGGCACAGATTCCTGCTAGAAGGATCACACTGGGAGCTCTGCTATAGGACCCTACTGCCATGTGAGAAGCCCCGTGATAGAATCTCCCCACATAACGCAAATTAGGGTTTGTCCCCAGGCTCCCCAGTCCTATATATTCCTTATACTCTGGGATAAAATTGAGCTGATTCACAGAAGTCTGTCTCCCAGAGGCCTCCTTCCTCATGCCTGCATACAAAGCTTTCTGTCATTCTTCTGCCTCTTTCCCCTTGGCGGGCAGGGGAAATAGATATTCTTACCACAAAAAAATCACAGCTCATGCTGAAGGCTGTTTAGTTCTTTAATAAGCTACAGTCTTTCTGGCCTCATTATTTGCATGTGTTCTTCCCCTGCCTGGAATCCTCATATTTCTCCCCATTTCATCCCTTTTCATGGTGCCCTCACACTGAAGTTTCAAGTTCAGTTTAGAACATACATCCTCAAGGAATCCTATTTAAGTTCCCAAGTCTAGATTAAGATATATAACTTTATACTTATATATCTTTAGGATATATACTTATGCTAAAATACAATTACTTCCCTTAAGGACACGCATTTCTTTCTTATATTCAGGCCTTTCATATTTTTTTTAAGATTTTTTTTTAAATTTTATATGCCTGTAAGGTTTTTTCAAACGTGTGTATGTGCACCATGTGCACTCCTGTTCTCACCTAGCCAGAAAGGGTGTGGGATTCCCCAAAGCTCAAGTTGAGAAGATACCATGTAAGTGTTAGGAACTGAACCAGAGTCCTCTGAAAGAACAAATGCTCTTAATCACCGAACCATCTTTTAGACACGTTTGTAGTCAGTTTTACCTGAAAACAAATGTAATGCTCACCACAGTAAGACCCTACAAGTATTCTGTTAATTTACTTAATAATATTTAGGGACGATGAACTACAGGCCCTTACAAACACAGTTTTCATAGAATAAAACTCCCTACCTTTATGTGTTTTTCCATGTGGGAAAAGAACGTATGTAGTATGTCAGCAGTGACATCTATGAAGAAAAGGACACAGAAAGGGCGTAGGAAATGTGAAATGGGGTAAGAGGTTGGATTTTAAGATGATTGTTGGGGAGCCCTCACTGAAGTGATAACACCCGATTGGGTCCTGGGAAGCTCAACAGATAGTGACTTTTAAATGTCTGAATAACAAAGGAAGCAAGAACTAAGTTCTCTGTTTCTGTCATCAAAGAAACCAGTGTAGCAGTGGAGTTTCTTGGTCTCGAGCGGCCAGAGACCCAGAAATGACTCAGACGCTTATATTAACTTTATGCTGATTGGCCTATGGCTCAGGCACATTGTTAGCTAGCTCTTACATCTTAAATCAACCCATTTCTATTAATCTGTCTGCCATGTGGCTCATGGCTCACCTGTGTTCCTTACATGTTGCTCCTTTGGGCTTCACTTTGGTCTGCCTCTCACTCCGCCCTTCCTTTCCTACCTATTCTGATTCATCCTCCTACTTCTTCTATGGTGACTGTCATGGCCCAAAACAGCTCCTTTATTTAAAGATTGAGATTCACAGCATACAAAAAGGCATTCCCACATCACGTCCCCCTTTCTGTCTAATCAAAAAGGAAGGTTTCAATTTTAACATAGCAAAATTACATATAACAAAATAGCTATCAAGCAAGAATTATAGTTACAATACAAAACTATGCCCAAATGTCCCAAATATTGTTTCTAAATGTTTGTTTTCATTATAAATGGTTAATGGTCATAGTTAATCTCTTTCTAAGAAGAAAAAGGGGATATGGTATATACATGATTTTTTAAAAAATTAGATTATTGAATTTACTTAGATCAGGAAATCAGCTCTACATTGGTATGGATTTTGGTTTATTGATACAAATTTAAGGTCAATTTTGTTATGCTGTATGTATTTTTCTATTCTAGTTTAAGGTATGATGTTCATGTAACTGATTTAAAATTGTAATGTATAATTAAGAAATAAAGGTTAATAGTCACCTCTGATAATCAAATTTATAGTTAGGTTAGTTAGAATTTTTAGGGTATACAAAAATATATTTCAATTAGGTAGGTAATCTTCAAATACTTATAAGACCTACAGAATATGACATTTAAAATGTTTTAAGAACTTAGACTTTTCTGGACAGTGAGATAGATTTGTTCCTGGCAGCACCAATCTTCTTCAGGAGAAAAATAGGCATCGAAGAAACTCCATATGGAGTCTACTCTCTTTGTGGCAATGGTTAGCCACTAGCAAGAACTGTTCTTATATTGACTTCTTGACAGTATGCTGTTAAAACTGGACATGCAGGTTCCATAAGAAGATGACCTCTGAACTTTGGCAGAACAAGCTGAGATGGTCATTCAGGTTCCTGCTTTACAGAGAAAACTGTCAGACATTCTTCAGGACTCGAGGAGAAGCAACTGATACTGTGCCAGAATGGACAGAGCAGATTTCCTGCTTCACTGAAATAAAAATAGACTCTGGGTCTGTAGGCTGAAGATGGATGCCCCAACTTTATAAAGGAACTTTGGGTGACTGTCCAGGCACATAGGTGTCATCTCTGTCTTTTCTAGATTTTAGAAGTTGCTTGCACTTCTGGTTTGCTTGGGTAAATATATCCTTCTGTGGTCTTTGATGTAGTTGAAGATTAGTAGTTATAGGTACAGTTTTTCTTAGTCATTTGAAAGGTGTATTGGATATGAAACTTTAGATTCATAAGGATAAGGTAGATAATAAAATATTTTCTTTAATTTTGCTAAATACAAATAGACTAGATATTATAACTGTAATTCTTGCTTGATAGCTATTTTGTTATATGTAATTTTGCTATGTTAAAATTGAAACCTTCCTTTTTGATTAGACAGAAAGGGGGAAGTGATGTGGGAATGCCCTTCTTTATGCTATGAATCTCAATCTTTAAATAAGGGAGCTGCTTTGGGCCATGACAGGCACCATAGAAGAAGTAGGAGGATGAATCAGAATAGGTAGGAAAGGAAGGGCGGAGTCAGAGGCAGATCAAGCCAGCCGCCCAAGGAGCAACATATAAGGAACACAGGTGAGCCACGGGCCACGTGGCAGACAGATTAATAGAAATGGGTTGATTTAAGATATAAGAGCTAGCTAGCAATGTGCCTGAGCCATAAGCCAAACAGCTTAAACTTAATATAAGCATCTGAATCATTTCTGGGGGGCTGAGCGACAGGGTCTGGGTCTCTGGCCACCCAGGACCCAGAAACCCCACTACTACAAACCAGGATGGCAGGGAGCAGTTTGCTGAGTTGATTTGCATCCTGAGGTTCTAAAGATATGGTCTCTGTGCAAGCTCTTATTCCTGTCATCAATCTCAGGCCTAGATCTTGCCACAGCTCCCGGTCTTCTACAGAGCTCCTAACAGTTGGCCTCAGAAGATGCACAGTCACACCCTGACCTCCTGTTCAATAGCATTTGTTAGAAAATGCCCCAACTCAGAAGGTACAAAGGAAAGGCGGGAAGGAAAGGGCCAAAAGTAACTGCCACCATCACAGCAGATGTTAGTGTTCTTATGAATTACCATTGTTGGGGACTTCGACTTCTCAGCTGCTTTAAGACTATACATTTTAGGACTGGAAAGTTGGCTCTGTGGTTAAAAGCATGAGCTGATCTTCCAGAGGATTCAGGTTCAATTCCCAGCGCATACATGACAGTTCACAACTGTCTGTAACTCCCATTCCAAGGTCTCTGACATCCGCATACAGACATACATGCGTATAAAATAAAAATAAATGAATCTTGTTTTAAGAAGACAATACGTTTCATGCATAAAGCAGCACACAAGTTTTTTCAGATTCACGAACAAACACATGTCCTCAAATATATTGTTGAAGGAAACAGGTTACAAATGTCTTTTTCTTCTCCTTCTGTTTCCTTTACAAGGATACTCTTGTGCTATAATGATTTGTTATAGGCCAACATTGTATGGTGATCAATTCACAGTGAACACTCTGTCCATGGAAGCAATAAAGATTTGGAAGAGTCTGATGCTTATCTGTTGGGCAGACAGCCCGTGTGAGCAGTCCTGAGAAGACTGATACCTTTCCAACTACAAAGAAGCAACAGCTTCTGCATAAGATTCCTTTCTCAAAAAGGCACAAAGAGCTTACAAGTGCACTCATGTAAGGGCCTCCAAAGGTTCCTATTTGCTGAGATGGTTTGTATTGTCAACTTGATAGCATCTGAAGCCACTTATTAGAAGTTTTGTGGGTCATGACCCATTCTAATGATCCTTTCACAGGGACTGCCTAAGACCACTGGAAAACACAGATATTTACATCACAATTCATAACAGCAACAAAATTATAATTATGAAATAACAATGAAAATGATTTTATAGCTGGGGGTCACCACAACATGAGGAATTGTATTAAAGGGTTGGGAACCACTGCTCTAACATACCTGTGAGGAATTATGTTGAATGGGTTCATTGAGCAGGGACTGACCCATCCTAATAGGGGAGCACAATTTCTTAGGCTTGGGTCCTTAAGCATATGAGGAGTATGCACAGGGCACAGGTATTCTTTTGTTTCCCGATGTAGATGCAATGTAAGAAGCCTCTGTAAGCTCTCACCAGCTTAGCTTCCCAACCATGTGGGCATATTCTCCTGAACCACGAGGCAAAAGAAATCCATCCTCCCTTAAGCCACGTTGGTTAAGTTGTTCACCACAGTATCAGAAAACGTAACTAAGATATTTGGACTGGGATCTTAGTTCACTCAGCTGCATCATAGACTAGGTGACTATAACAATATAGATTTATTTTCTTACAGTTATAGAGGCTGAACGTATACAATCAAGGCACCTTCAGACTTGGCCTTTGGTTGCCTCCTAGTTCATAGATTAGATGGCTCATCTCATAGATGGCTTTTTTTTTTTTTTTTTTTTTTGTATTCTCACATGTTGGAAAGGCTGCAGGAAGCCAGTAAAATGCATTTTATTCCACTGTTAAGATCTCTATGCAATTTAACCACTCCCTAAAGGCCCAATCTCTACATATCATAATTTCAGGGTAAGGATTCTGTCAGAATGGAAAGTAGAGAAAATTAAATATTGTCTCCATTTGTGTTTTTTTTTATTAATACTACAATAAATTATCACAAAGTTATTCAAAGAGTACAGATTCCTCTTAGGCCTGGGGTCAGAGGTCCAAGAGAGATGGGCTCTGGTTCTCCTTTGTAGCTCCTAGAGTTTGCCTCTATTCCTGGGTCTATCACTTCTTTCTTCAATGGCAGAAATGTAGCACCTTTAAATCTCCTTTAGCTGAGCTCTGGCCTTGGCTTCCATTGCCTTATTGCTGTACGTAACTCCATCTCTGTCTTCCAAAGAATTTTGTGATTACACTGGGGTCACCCAGATAATTCAGGATAAGCTCACAATCTCAATATCATTAGTTTAATCACAACTCTGCATCTATTTTGCCATTTAAAGTAACACATTTGCATGTTGTAGGAATTAGAACACCAGCATTTATGTAAGGACATTATTCTGCCTTACATTCAAGCTATGTTTGTGCATAATGAGAAATTTCCTTTAAGGGAAAAAGAAAATTGCCAATTCTTGAGGAAGCCGTATAGGTGTTTACAGACCTAATCTCCTGTAATGCACTGGAATTCATTCATCTAAGCACAGTTGTCATTCACGAAAGTCACTCTGGAAAGTCATGATTGTATTTTAATTTAGAGCTTTTCATTCCAAACCATTTTAACTCTCTGAACTTTCCTTGTGAGTACTACTTATTAATGGAAGCAATTGCTCATTCTTTGACGGAAGAGTTGTTATTTGGAAAAATCCAAAATGCTAGATTATCCTATGTAATATTCTCTGGATCTATAGAGGGGGAAAAAGACAATTTTAGGCCTTCAATTGTATTTGAAAAAGATCTCAGAGGAGAAATTCAGAAAGCTTTTCAAGAATGGTCATCAGAGCAATAATTGTATCAGGTTGAAAAATGAGTATTTTGAAAGTTAATAGTTCTGTGCCTGCACAAACTTCTCTTTGTTTATTAATAACTTTGTATTTCTAGAAAAAAAGATGTTAGCACTTCAAGAATATGTTTTTTAGTAACAAGTAAAAAGAATTATTATATGGGAAGTTGTTCGTAATGAAATCACTGTGTAATTGCTTCTTTCTTAACTCCTGTTTCAATGGCTAATCATGGAAGCTATGTGTCACAAACTAGCTCTTTAAAAGTCTGTTGTCTCTTTACAGTGTATTGCCTGAGTAGAGCTTTAGAAATGAGCCCAGACTAGATCATTTGCTTTAAAATTCCCCAATTATTGTACTTGAGACAGAAAATCTTTGAGATTTTTCTTTATCTTATCAGTCATATACAGTGATTCAAGAACCTAGAATGAAATATGAAAAATTATCAGTTACCTTATTTTTAGAACTTTTCTCAAAAAAAGGCATGGAGAATGGTTTGGAATAAAATGATTCTAAGGTTTTACTAAGAGATTTGTTCTTTACAGAGGTCACTGAAAACACATTCAGCCTCTGAGTGGACTTTGATTGGCAAGATCTCAGAAGGAACTAACTCCAACACTCGGAATTTATTTACTGCAAATCAGAGTTTTTAAACTGAGGCTTCTAATCCCCATCCAGAGAACAGTTTAAAATTTTATTTACTGGGCAATTAAGTTACTTTGGTATTGAATACTATTCTCTCTCTCTCTCTCTCTCTCTCTCTCTCTCTCTCTCTCTCTCTCTTTCTCTCTCTCTCTCTCTCTCTCTCTCTCTCCCCCTCCCTCTCTCCCTCCCTCCCTCTCTCTTTTCCTCTCCTTCCCTCTCTCTCTTCTCTTTCCTCCCACATATATCCTAGAGCTTCTCACTAAGTTTATGTATCCTTCTTTACTAAAATGAATGAACACTGTCTCAAATGGTCCATTCTGTTCACTCCTTTTCCCAACTCTGTTCTGTAGGTGGCAGTCATGTCTGGAAGGAGAATGTAGTCAATGGTTTCAGACTTATCGGCCTAAAGGGAAATCCAAGCCTCAGCTTTCTTTGTCTTTCTGTTTGTCCCACTAACCTTCCCACCAAACATTCCGATTAGTCAATTTGTTCTCTTGCTTTGAGGGTTTAAATGGGAAGCATTGTTTGTGGTATCATTCTGGTTTAGAGAAGTGTTTTGTTTGCCACACACTCTGTAAGATACACATCCAAGGAAGCAAGTATAAACTGTTGCCCACAGTACAAAATAATTTGCCGTTTCTAAAAAAATACTCTAATGTGTTTTTTAGAGTATGTAAATTGTTGACAAAATTTGTTTAAAGATATTGTCTCAGGAGCATGCCCACTGTAGTCAGGCAGTTCTCTTGTATTCTTGAAGTGTTCTTGATTCCCTATGACAAGCAGTGGTATTCTAGAGCCTTGCGGGGGTGGTGGTGGTAAGAGCCTGGTACTAAAAAATAAGACTTTAAGAGGGATATTGCCACATGTGCCCAGACAACTCCCCATGATGCCTTCGCTTCGCAAACCAGAGTATATTGAAAGAATTTTGTTCATATAAAAACCACCTCATTTATCTTCAGGAGATCCCCTTGCCCCCATCAACTGGAAAATGGTTTTATTTATCAGGATAAAAGTGGTTGGAGAGGGGTTTCTTAACTTCTCCTGGGCTTCACACAGGTCTTTCCTTGTTCGCTTTGTACATAGCTGTACACTATCACTTTTCTTAAAATTTCAGTTCAAGAGTAGAAAAGAGAATAGGAATATTTCAAAAATGAATCTCCCCAAATAGGGTGGATGTACACAGGAAGTAGAAACAATCTAAGCCAAAGGAACTGGTGTATATTATGAAACTACTGGCAGATCCAGTAAGAATTTTAAAGGCCTGTGTAGGCTAGATAAGAAAGTCCGCCTGTAGGAAGGGCAATGGAACTTCACTGCGGAGGGAGCTAGAGATTGCCTTAGGAGCTGTGGCAGAATATAAACAATAAAATATATTGTTGGTGGCTGCATTATTTTATCCTTGGGGCTAGTGGAGAAACATTAAATAAAATATTATATTTGCATACTATGATCACATCAGGGGAAGGATTTAGATTCTCAATTACAGGTAGGAAAACAGAGAGGGGGAGGAAGATGGAGAGAGGTAGAAAGAACAAGCCTAAAAGGGCATTTCACTTATTTATAACCTGCCTATGTGCACCACTAGAGCCAAAAATCACTACGGCCTGCTTTATTGTCAGGTTCTTGTTGTCAATAAATCCTACTCAAATGTCACCCTTGGAGTCTGCCCTGTCATGCACAGCCAGCCACTTCTCTCTAGTTTCAGGGCAATTTGTGGATAGCGCTTTTATACCAACTCATCATGCTTCATATTGTCTTCCAGTAAAATAGAAATACATTTTTTAAAAAGTTAAATTGTGTGCTATTGAGCCATGTGCCCCTAAAACTGAGTCATAAAGAAAATGGGATGAGATTCTTTATAGAAAAGAGTCTACTGATTAACTTCAAAAACACAGAGCTCCCCACCTTGTTCTCAATGAAAGATGTAGAAAGTCCTATTCATGGAGATAGGGAAAGATTCTAAACCTATATTTCTCTCTTCAGCGAAGATTGCCACCTCCCAGGAGAGCCAGGAGGCCTGGGGGTCCTCCAAGTGGAGGGAGGGAAGATGAAGAATTTCCCTCTTGTGTAGAAAGTAAGACAGGTGTCTGTCTTTCCTACTTCTAGATTCAAGGGGTCTCAGACATGGGGACAAGTGGTTCACTGAGGTGCCTATTAACAAATTGGAACAGATGCAGGCTACCAGGTTCCCCCAGCATCCCTCAGTCCCTACCTGCAAAAGGGCCCTCTTTGCTGACATATGCAGCCAGCCCTCTACCCTGAACTTTTCCAGCCCAGGGATTGGATCCGGCAGCCCTTCCCAGAGTTGCTCTTTCCTATGTAATCCAACCACTTTGGCTACAGCAGCCCTTTTAGGTCCTTTTATCACTTGGCTTCTTGGTCACAGGCATCTTTCTTAGGTGTCTTCTGTCTCTCTCCCTCCTTCTCTTCATGGTTAGGTTTAGTCTGCCTGTTCTCTTCCCTCTACCTTTCTCCCTTATATCTACAATAAAATTATTCCCCATACGTTAGGAGTAGTCATGTCGTCTCCTCTTTTTATTTCATTTTTTTTCAAAGAGCAAACAAAGGAAGCCAACACCTACTCATCCAATGATACTGACTCATTTACTGACATCTCAGAGCAGTAAAGAATGCTAGATGGTTTGAGAGGAAATTGAAAGTAAAGTTGTTGAGTTTCAAGCCCAGGACAAAGGGCTGAGATGCCTATTTCACACAGCAAAGCAGACCTGGCTGCCAGGTTCTCCCAGTATCCTTCAGTCCCTAACTGTTACAGAATATGGCTGGCATACCCTGTCCCCTACCCTGAACTCTCCACTCCATATTTTAAACCTGGAACAAATGGCTGAGGTGTCTACTTAACAAAAGTGTTGTTTTCCTTTGATATTGTCTCATACAAAGAAAAGGACACCGAAAGGAAACAGCTGGAGGTGAGTGTGGTTGGCAGGCACTGTAGCTCCCAGCATCATAAGTGTATAGTGGGAAACCACCAAAAAGGCAGGAAACATGACTTCAGGAAGCCACAGAAGCCAGCTGTAGTTGTCTGAATAGGAATGGTACTCATAAACTCATAGATTTGAATGCTTGATCAGCAGTGAGTGGCACTATTAGAAGGCCTGGCCTTGTTGAAGTAGGTATGGCCTTGTGGGAGGAAGTATACCACTAGAGGGTGGTCTTTGGGGTTTCTAAAGCTCAAGCCATGGTCTCTCTATGCTGCCTATCAATCAAGATGTAGAACTCCCAGCTCCTTCTCCAGCACCATGTGTGACTGTGCGCTACCATGCATCCCACCATAACTATAATGGACCAAACCTCTGAAATGTAAGTCAGCCCCAATGAAATGTTTTCCTTTATAAGAGTTGCTGTGGACATGGTTTCTCTTTACTCTAAGACAACAGCAGAATGCCAGAACCAGAACAGAGCAAAATTTCTCCACCCAATGGAGCAAGAACACATTCAGAACAGGCCAGCTGCCCTGAAGCTTACAGGACCAAAATAAGGCAAAGAGGGCCATAACCTCTAGAGACCCACATGCCATCTCAGACACGAATATGGAGGATGGGAAACATGAGAGGCTGAGCATTTGTCCAATAGCAACTGAACTTCCCAAAGAGAGTATGTAAGCTGGGAGCAGACTGGTCTATTTTACACGGACTCAGTCTTTGCTCCCCAGACACTGCTATTTGGGTGGTAAATGTTTGGGAGAAGCGTTGTCATCAACAGGGTAATCACAGAATATAATTTAGGGGCAGTCAATCTGAGCACTTAAGTGATCTACAAATGAATCTACATACACGCTATGCTTACAACATGTGAACATCTAGAAATATGGAAAATTTAAAACTCACCTGTACATACAAAGAGCTTAGTTGAACATCTAAACTATCGCTAGTATCATACACATATCGACAAAGGAACTGGGTGGACTTACTGATGCTGAAACCAAGAGAGGTCATCCACAGCGCCTCGATCAATAGCTGGAAATGTATCCTCTCCTTAGCTAACTCCCTGAAGTGTCTAATACATTTTAGCATCTCTCCTGTACGTGATGCTATGAGCATAACCGAAGAAATACATTTCTGCACTTATTCAAACACCAGGAGTGTATTTAGTGTTTATGGTGTGTCAGATGCGCACAGCCCACCTTCCGAGGCCTTATGACTCAAAGGGAAGAGGAAATGGAAAGGACAGGAAGAGGCATAGGACACACCAGAACCAAGTTCTCAGCACAAAGGAGATTTGTTTTCCTCGAAGGGACAAAGAACGGAGAAGAAGAGACAAAGGTCGGAGACAGAATGAGGAAGAACAAAAAGGAACAAGGGATAAGCAAAGGGATGTTTGGTCTCCACATCTGGATAGAGAGGAGACAGATGTGGCCCATAGGCAGATGACAGTTTAGAGAGGGACAGTTTAGGACTAATTTAAATTGAGTATGTCAATTAGGGCAGCCAAAGGAGGTTTTTGATTGCTGGACTTCAATACTTTGATAGCTGGACCTTGGCGGTCAGCCTCAGGTAGAGGAACTGGTCAAATAAGGCAACAGACTGTGGTGGCTAGCTTTAGGACTGTGCTCTAACAGTTTTGCAAAGAAGATGGAATGGGGAAGGCAGAGCCTACCAGAGCCATGTTTGGCACATTTGGGCTTACGAGAGCCCTCCAGAAACAGGTTAATAAACAACTGTCGTATAGAGCGGAAAGGGAAAATTGCGTATGAAAAGAGGAAATGGAGGGATGAACAAAGAATCCAGACTGGATCAAATGCATTGGCAGATCAGAGCTAAGGAGAAAGGAGGGGAAGTGATGTTCTTGTTACCTCCAGAGGCTTTTTTGATCCCTGTCACCTCCAGTAGCCTCTGGACTAACAGCCCAGCAACCTTAGTCAATGACTTTATAAGCCTTCTTCCATAGCCTGAACTGAATAGTTCTGCTGACGATTCAGAGGCAGATACGGTGAAAGCACAGAGCTGGAGGTGTGGGGAGATGAAGTTACTGTGTGCTCTTCACATGGATGGGGTTCTTAGACTGAGATGCCACATGCTGAAGTTGCTGTCATTTCAAACACAGACTAAAACATCCACGGAAGAAATATGAAAGATCCAGAACATGTTTTCCCCTTTAGGGGTAAGATATGTGTCTATTCTTAAAAGCTTTGTCTTTAGATGCATTGAAAACGTCCCTTAAGTAGTTACTAAATTTCCACAAACCTGAATTAGAGACTGGTAGAAACATCAAAGTTAATCAAGAAGTTACAGTATTAGAAGCTGACTTGGTAGCCATGAACTCAAGCCCACAGGTCTGAATTCTAATGTACACAGCTGTGCTTCCTCTGGGTTCATCCACCAAGATATTCAGGTTAGCTACAGGCAAAAAGTTACACAGCGCATTTCTCTCATGTACAATAGCTTGTTGACTGCAGGGTAGTGATCATTTTTCTCCTATGTGACCATGAGGCTGTGAGAGACCTCTGAGCACCTCACTTGGAGTCCTTAATGCTGTAGCTGTCTGTCAGCTCAAGGCAGGACGCATGTCTGATTAGTACTCACATCATCTAGGTCAAGCTGGTGTTGTTTTAATTAGTGAGGAAATATCTATTCCTGTGGCTTCAGCTTCAGGCTGCAGAGAAGGTACATACCTGCTGGACTTTCCCTGTGTCTGATACTCTCTAAGTCATTGTTCATTGAAAATTCAAAAAGTGTGGCCCCAGAAAGCCTGAGCACTGGGAAGAGGGGCGAGGAGTATGGTTCTCATACACTTTTCCATGCCGTACAGGTGTAATCTCAGGGTCGGTCCCACACTGCACCCTGGAGAGTCACTGTGTATTCTGTCATGTTCATATTAGGAAGGAAAACAATCAGAGCTGAAGGCATCTTTTTTTTTTTTCTTTCAAAGAATGGGAGAAGCTGTGAAATACACACTATGGGAAGGAGGGCATCTGATGTGGGAATGCATTTATGTATGCTGTGAATCTCAATCTTTAAATAAAGGAGCTGTTTTGGGCCATGACAGGCACCATAGAAGAAGTAGGAGGATGAATCAGAATAGGTAGGAAAGGAAGGGCGGAGTCAGAGACAGATCCAGCTGAAGCCCAAAGGAGCAACATGTAAGAGCACAGGTGAGCCACAGGCCATGTGGCAGACAGATTAATAGAAATGGGTTGATTAAGATGTAAGAGCTAGCTAGCAATGTGCCTGAGCCATGGGCCAAACAGCATAAAGTTAATATACGTGTCTAAGTCATTTCTGGGGGCCTGAGCGGCTGGGCGGCTAAGAGGTCTCGGACGGCAGGTCTGTGGGTCTGGATCTCTGGCTTCCCGGGACCTAGAAACCCCACTACTACAGGTATCAGTGTCAGAGATACAAGCCTCTGGGCAGGGATGGGAAAGGCTCTGGAAATGACTGTGATGTGAGTTTATTTTAATTACCTAACTCTCAGGGTTGAAGAGACATGTCTTTGTACTTCAGAGCAGTGTTGCTTTAATCTGCTTGCATTTTAGTACTACACGGCTGAGAAAGATGAATAATCTTTGGGCAAGAAGTTGTAAAGCTGGTATTTCTACGGAAATGGTTCATATAGCACAGGCATAAAAATAGCATAGCAGTTAAATGTACCCAAATGTCATTGCTAATCTGTCTCGGAGTCACAGACACAACCTATTCATTCTTTGCAAGTCAAGAGATAAAAACCCACAAATGTGTCTTTAGAATGAAAATCCTTATAAATCCAGCATGATGGTGTTACTATTTCTCGCTTTACTCTCTGTTAAAGAAAGCAGTGGGGTTTCTTCCCTTCAGTGGTCTCTTTTATTATAAATTTCCCACATAGAAGGCATTTTTAAGACCACTGTTATCTTTATCTTTCAATTATAATAGCAAAGTTTTATAAATTTTTCCTAAATGTTCCACATTATTGGTCACTAGAGAGACACAAATAAAAAGTGCGATGAAATATTATTCTATACCTTTTGAAGGTGGCAAAATCACACAGAAAAAAATGGGACCAGCCAACACTGGGCAAACATAAGTTAGACTGCTCCTGGATTACTGGTGGGAATGTGTGGTGGTACGGCCAGTCCCTCTGGGAATTAGCTTAGCATGTCCTAACTCGAAATATGCATTGGCCATATGACCCAGCAACAGCAGCTTTAAGTATTTATCCTAGGGGAGTAAATATTTTGATGATGCAAAGAAGACACAGGAATGTTTATCATAGACTTTGTTATTCAGTTTTACAGCTGAGAACACAAATTTCCTTGAGTTCAACAAACTGGTATATTCATACCACGGACTACTAATTTAAAAAGAAAGACATTTTATTGTTGTGTATTAGATTAAGATGGATTTAAGAACTGTGTGCTTAGTGAAAAAAATCTCAATAGATCAAATACTGTGTGATTCCATTTTATGTAATATGTTCCTGCAGACACGACATATAGATGGAGAAAAAAATACAGATGGAAGAGGGCGAGCTAGGATCATTGTGATCTCGGAGGGGTAGTATTGAGGAATGTTTAGTGGTCATAGACTGATCTGTGTCCTGATGTGGTTGTGGTTACAGGAACCTGTGCCTAGGAACCTTCTATTTCTCTCTGTTTCTCTCTATCGCCCACACCATCGCCCACCCTCCTCTCTCTCTCTCAAACACACACACACAGTTAATGTAAAACACACAAAGATGCAGTAATGTGTAGTCTAGATAATAAAGTTATAACAGTGTCGATACCCTGTTTTTGACGTTAAGTCATAGAAAATGTCACCGTCAGGAAAGCTGTATGCAGTGTTCAAAGGATGCTATGTTTCTGAAGTTCCCTTCACAGTTATAAAATTTAAGGACAAATTTGCCCCCTGAGGCTCCAGTCATCAACTGCAGCATTTAACCATAGCTTTGTGGACAACAGGAAGACAGGAATCTAGGAGGAAGTCATCTTCCTGTCTTCTCATTCTGCACATGTTTTGAAGAGGATGGGAAAACCAGAATAACCTGGCAATCACTAATGGAGACTTATCACACCACAGGCTTGGCTTGCATCCCTTCAGAAGCCTGCAGGACTCTCTGCTGCCTACAAGAGGAAGCTGCTGTCTTCCTTCTCTCACTGAAGACCCACAACCCAGTCCAGACTTAGCCTTTTCTTTGTCATCCCCCATTCCCTGTGAAAATCTATTGCTTCAATATACCACAGCTAAAGGCATCTTTGAACATCAAAAATGTTACACAATTAGTGTCAGCTTTAACACGTTCGATGGCTTCTTTTGCTGTCACAATGAAGAGCTGAACTCTTGGCCTGGCTGCTAAACCTTGTCTCTTCCTCCAGCTATCTCCTAAAACTATTCCTTGCCTGACCACTGGCACCTTGTCCTTGGTACTGTCCTCCTAACACATGGCCTTGATCACGATGCCCTGTCTGTTGGACCCTGCTCCTTTCCAATTCATATTCTATTTTTACATCTCAGTTCCACTCCTGATTTTCAGAAAATAAAAATCTTCTCCAATTCATTTCAGTTGGACATTTTCACAAATGGTCTAAATGGAACCACGTTAATCTTTTCTAAAATGCATATCTTTTCTTATAACCATATTTTTGGTTGTTTGATGAAATGTTAACTTTCTTGAAAATACAGATTTAAAAAATATTTTATTTTATATTTTTTAAATAAAAAATGTGGTTTTTTAAAATCCATATATCCCCCTGCTCCTCCTCGCTTCCCTCCTCCCAATCTCTCCCAGTTAACCTTCTTCCCATCCTCACATCCCCTCCCTCCAAAAGGGCAAGAAGTCCCAAGGTGGGTCAGCTCAGTGTGGCACATCCACTCTAGGCAAGTCCAATTTCCTCGTCCCAAAGTCAAGACAGGGTTAGGTGTACCTGATTTTATATACATAATATATATATCGTAACATATATATTATGTATATAAAATATATTAACATATCCTTAATATATATTATGAATATATATGTTTATATATATACAAAGAATATTAAGAAAAGCAAATGTAGATTTATTGCATAAAAGTGAGAACTCCCAATAATATCAGGAGATCCAAGGAAGGAACAGCCACGAACTGTATATTCCTTCAAGTATTTGGATCACCAAATACAATGTTTCATTCAGAAATCATTTTTGAGGTCACTGTATGAATGGAGTTGGAATAGTTGTCAAATATTGCTCCTGGGTTTTTAACCCCAAGCTTTATACAGCTATTGATGTCTTGTATAGAATCATATCCAAATTCCATTCTTAACACAGTTTTTCATTTAGACTGGCCCCAGAAATGGGCACTTTCTCTACTTTCCAATAGGCATCTTCCCTGCCTTCTTCAAACACAGTAGCACTGGGACATCTATCCTTCGGCTGTGCTCAGCTCTCAGTGACCACAACTCTTCTTGCTTTTACCAGCCTATAATCTCCTGGATGGAACTAAAGACTTACTTATATCTCCTTACCTCACTGGCAATGGTTTGTACATTTTCAGGGGCTTAGTGATTACCAGGATGAACGCACATGCTGTATGCCCAGTTGGTATTTACTGAAACAAGGGACATATCATTATAGATCTTTGCTAGCTTCACCAATTTGCAATAAGCAAATTGAATTAAATTAGTTTTTCGGCAGTATAGCCATGGATCTGGGAATAAGTGTCTTATGTCCTGACCAGTTTTTATTATTCAATGGGTTTGTTTGATATGAATGGAAAAATGATTCTGGAACAGTTAGATTCGACTTACTTGTATTTCCACTTCTTTCTCACCCAGTAACTTACAATAAAGGCCAAATGATTTTCACTGAAATTTTTGTTTCCGTTTCTTCCTAGATTATTTGAAAAAAAAAAAAATTTCTTAGAATGTGGCATTAAACTGTCACAAAACTAACCCGAGAAAGGTAATTGGGTATCTGGGTGTTTTGGTGATGGTGGAGGTCTTGGTTAGTTGTCTAGCTTCATTTTTGTTTGTTTCTTAATCAACTTCACATAAATACAGCCCATCTAGAAGGAGGCTCCATAAATTGAGAAGATTCTCCTAACATATTGGCCCGTGGGACATTTTCTTCATTGACTGCTGTGGGAGAGCCCAGCCACGATGGGCAATAGCATTTCTAAGCAGTGGCATGGGTTGTATAAACAAGCAGACTGAGCAAGCCAGTAGGCAGCATCCTTCATGACCTCTGCTCCAGTCCTGCCTCCAGGTTCCTGCTTGAGTTCTTGCCATGTTTTCCCCTCAGTGGCTGAGACCTGTAAACCAAATAAACTCTTTCCTCCCCAGATCTTGGTCATGGTGTTTTGGGTTTTTTTGTTTGTTTTTTTCCCTGGTAACAGAAAAGATATTGTGAAAACTGAAGTCCCTCCACCTTGAGGCCTGGAGCTATTTGGGGAGATGAGAAGTTTCTAGTCCCCCATCCTTAGAAGTTTCTAAACCCCCAAGGCCAAAGACCCAAAGCCAAGTGCCCAAGGTCCTGAGTAATCAGAAGACATTCTGGCCCAGCCATGAAGCATCTTCTCCTTATCCTAAGACAACCAATCAGCCAGCAGCTTCCCACCTGACTGATAGTAAAGAAACTTTCTCTGGGCCCCTCAGCTTCTAGCCTAACAGCATTTCTATGGTCTTTGTTTGATCTTTCTTTTAAAAGGCCCTGCTTTTGAGTAGGGAGAGGCTCACTTCTCCACTGGCACTGCTGTGTGACAGTCAGAAGCTGAGCTCAGCTGTACAGCTGTAATAAACCTTGCTTTCCATTTGCATTTGGAAAGTTGGTGTGATTTTGGGGATCTTTCTGGGGGTTCCTGAGATTGGGCAGTACAATATCACATAAATTCACCTAAATATCTAAAGCTCAGTGAACTGGTACTAAGAATTAATTGTTACCGTTTCCCTACAAAGAAAAACTTGAAAAAAATTAGAAAAAAATGTAAATAAAAAAAGATCAGTAATTGATTGTGGTTTTTGAAGAATAAACATTAAAAAATTAAAGAAAAAAAGAAGCATCAATCATAGCTCCAAAGGAAATGCCTCCTCATTTTCCCTACTTCCACTTAAAAACTTTGATTCTGATTAATGGTAATGGTTCAGTCAAGAAGCCAGTGTTCCATCTTTCCTGTGTGCCCATGCCTTCATAGACGTTCCGGGGCTCTCTAAATTTAGGTAGGAAATGGTTGGGAATTCCCATGCCCCTGAATACTTGACATTGATGCAATTTAATTAACCTCTTTTAAAATATTGATTATCCAGTATGTGTTGGGTTTCTACTAGGAACTGCAGCATCAAAGGTGAGAGAGAAATTGTGTTCACAGCTAAAGCTCCTGAGTTAAGTGAATTAAATGAAGACACACGAGTTTATTCTTAAGAAGAGAACTGTGAAAATGGGGACCAAGAACATAGCAGCATGGAAGTGCAGGAGCCAGAGGAATTCCTTCTCTCAGTGGGGCTTTCAGAACCGAGGCAGGAATAAAACTGGATGTAAGGACACTGCAGCTAGTCCTGCACCTGTCTGTCTCGTTTGCAATTTTTGACAGAGAATAACTGGGTGAGATTGAGCCGCTCCTAACTTGGATGGAGTGATGTCCAAACAGAACGGTTAGGAGTGTTCTTATTAAGAAGCATTTGTCCACCTGCCATATCTAAGCCAATTAGTTTTCAATATTCCAATATTATTCTATCTACTTGTATAGTGCAATCAGAGTAGACTTCCAGGCTCTAATTCATTGGTTATGGGTAGAAGATATTTTGTCTTTCACTGGCTATGAATGAAGAAGTATGTGGCTCTGATTTTTGCTGGCAGAGATCGACCTTATGACCATGACCATGGTCTGCATAAAATAAGCCAGAAACGACAGAAGAAGAGATGGATAAAAAGCTCTGCAGCCTCGGTGGCATCACTGAGGCATTTCACCAACTGCGCTGAAGACTTGCCTTTCTTAGGGTGCTCTAGTTATAAGACCCCATACATGTCTTTACCATTAAAGATGGTTTCCTTGCAGGTTCAATTCATATATTATTCGAAAGCATATTGAATGCAGAAAAGTTTTACAGTGAGAAAGACATCAATAGCTAGATGATGATGGGAGATATTTCAAATAGTACAAAAGGCTTGCCCACAGGTATTCAAAAAATTGCTGTGTGTCGATAGATTTTTAAAAAATATATAGGGCATTTGCAGTAGAAGCCAGCCTACTCATATCTTATTTCTAATAGAAAAGACTAGACAAAAAGTTCTTGTTTTTAATTGAAGAAGGCAAAGAAAAGAGGAACTCAGGAGACTGTTGATATCCAGTGGCAATATGTACCTACTGTCACATTTGCAAAGAACACTGCCAATGAGTTTTTATCTTCATGATTTAAAAAAAAAAATAGCTATCATTGGAAACAGAGAAAAGATTTTTTTAGATGGAATTACTAATACAGCAACCATTTCCAAAAAAGCCCATCTCATTTATATACACTATGTACTTGTACACTGTTAGTATTACTACGGTATAACTAAACGATTTTCCATTTTAAAGCCATAATGATCACTGTTAAAGATGAGTACTTAATTATTTTCCAGTTAGAGCTTTCGACTGCCTTGTGTGCTTTCTTAGTTTTGTGATATTTTTAAAAAATCAAGGCGAATGTAAATGAGAAGTCTTATAACCATATTTGTATTATATTCATGCATTTATAAATGCTAATTTATGCATGATTTTTTTAACTTATCCTAACAAGTCACAATTCCTGTTTTGAAGATGCCTAGAGTCTTACAAAGAACTTACGATATGAGCATGTCCAGATATATTTTAATCAAAAGAACTAGTATTTATTGTGCATGGATCATTTTGAAATGATTTTTCTGCATAGAAAATGGTAAGAAGGAAAACATAAAGATAGAAAATTCAATTTCCAGATGCATAAGCACCTGGATAAAAGAAGGTTCCCAAGGAGTAAAGATGCCATAGAGACAATTCTATAAAGGGCAGAGCTAAAGAATGGGTGCATGGTCTCTGTGTCTTCTCCATTTTGATATTAGCTTGTACCTTCCAATACCAGTCCAAATGCCACAGGATTTAAAATTAAGAGGGCTTGCTCAGGTTTTCTCTACTGGTTCTCTTCTTGCTTCAGTGTGCATTGTCACTGGAATTCAGCCCACAAAGGCTCTCAGAATATAAACCATGTGTGTAAATAGGCTGGGGCCAGATATTTCAGCCAGTAAGATGCTTGCTTTGAAACCACAAGAACTGAGGTTCATCCTCAGAGTTCATGTAAAAATCAATGCTGAGGGAGGTGGTGTGAGTTTGTAATCCTTGTGGCTGTAGAGGGAAAGACTGGTAGATCCCATGAGCTTGCTGGTCAGTTAGCATAGCCTGCCAGGCAAGTTCTGGTCAGTGAAAGACCTTGTCTCAAAATAAAGATTGGTGGTATCTGAGAAATGACACCCAAGATTGTCACCAGACCTCCACATTACATGTGTGTACTTGCATGTACACGGACATTCAGACATGCATGTGTTCACACACATGTAAAAAGCATACAAACCAAATGTGGTCATGGTCCTGGAAAATGTTGGCTACTTTTAAGCTATCTACCATTGCTTGCATATTTGCATCTCCCAAAATTCATGTAAATGTAAATTGCTATCGCGAGTGTACATAGAGACCAAGAGTCATTTAGAGGCTATTAGGCCCATTAGGCCACTGGTGTTCTAGGGTCACTCATGAGATCGGAGACATCATCCAATGGGGTTTGACCCGTCTCTTACTAATGTCCTTGTCCTTGCTTTTTGATACTGAATTCCCTGGCTTTCTAGTACAGTGATCCTGTAAGTCTCTATCCATTAGAAATCATCCAGTTTCCAGTGTCCTATGGTAACCAAAAAAGTAGACCAAGAAATCATCTTTGAAATTAATATGAAAATTAGGAATGTGACTAAATAACCAAGTGAGACAAAGTTAAAGTCACTTCTCACCAAGTCTGCACTCTGCATATTTACTCAGGTATTTTGTATATTTGTTTATTCACATGTCACTGTAGCTCTAGGACAACTTAAAAGAATGACAGGTATTGAATCTCAGCTCGTGCTCATTCATGAATAATTTTTTTTCTTGGAATTTTAGGATAGCCTTTTCTGTACAAAAAGATGAAGGTGAAACAAAAAACAATTATATTAATTGAATAGTAAGGAAAATGAGTATCCAACAATAATAGACTTAGATTAAACTGATCCTTGTGTTCGTGGGTATTTGTGCGTGGGTGTTTCTGTGTGAGACAATGGAGATGAACACAGTAGCTATCTTTATACACAACATATTCTAAGAATTTTATTTTTATTCCTTCATGGAAAAACCTTCAGATTTCATATTAAATGCATTTTTAAAATAGCTAAAGGAAAAGATTTTTAAGCAGCTTGCTTACTTAATCAAAGTCTATTAATATTCAAAAAAGTTAAGTTGTAATGAAGTCAGATTTATTTTTATATGTATTAATAATTCTCCTGCTGACACAAGATTATTTGGCAGCATTCAAATTCATGAATTACTTTTTACATTATAAATAATTATTTTGATATATTTATAAGGAAGAAAAAGCTGTCCAATTGTACCTGATTTTGGAAAATTTGATGCCATATAATTGAAATTCAATTTTAGTTTTTAAACAAACTACCTTAAGATCCAGTTATAACTCTCTTGGGCATATACCCAAAGGATGCTTCATCCTACCACACGGACACTAGCTCAGCCATGTTCATTGCAGCTTCATGATAGCCAGAAACTGAGAATAACCTAGATGTCCCTCAACAGAAGAATGCAGAAAAAAATGTGGTACATTTACACTATTAAGCATTACTCAGCTGTTTAAAAATTACATCATAAAATTTGCAGACAAATGGATGGAATTAAAAAAAACTCCTGAATGAAGTAACCCAGAAAGACAAACATGGTATATATTCACGTATAAATGGGAATATCTACAATCCACAGACCCAGAAAGATGAGGGAAAGAGGAGGGCCCTAGGGAGGAAGGATGGATCTCCCTGGGTAGGAGCAATAGATTAGATTTTGTGAGTGGAATGGGGACAGGTGGGGATTGGAATGAGAAGTATCAGGTGTGGGGGGAGGATGGAAGGAGAGCAGGCAGGGAGAGACAGCTGGAACTGGGGGTATTTGGGGGTGGTGTGGAAATCTAGTGCAGTGGAAACTTCCTGGATTCTATGAGGGTGACCCGAGTGATGACTTAAAGTAATGGAGGACACAGTCTAAACTGGCCATTTATAACTAGGCAAGGCTTTCACCGGTGGGACTGGGTTACATTTGGTTGAATTTTTGACAGAGGAGCTCCCATGGACACCCCTAAACAACCAGGCTGATGCTAGAATTGAGAATTACTCTCTCAAAATTCACAGTGGGCCCCATTGCCAAAGACAACATCCATATACACCCTCATTGAACGTAGAGAAGTTGAAATGGTGCCTACTTGGAGGCTTAACACCTACATTCTAATCTCTTCAGCAGGAGAAGGTACTCTGAAGGATATGGAAAGTGAAACCTGAACACCAACCCAACCTCAAAACCCTCTACCTACAATCTGTTCTGCATACAAGATATGCTGAGGTAATAGTGGCATAGTACTTTAGGAGTCGCCAACCAATGTTTGATTTAACTTGAGGATCATAACAAGAGAGAGAGCACATGACCCGGAGTGGCCAGAATACTGGATAGCTCAGAAACCTAGTGTAGAACCAAACACAACTGGCAAAAAAATTATTGAAATAATTCCCAATGATATATTACTATACTTATAAATGACTGCCTTGTCCAGTCATCATCAGACAATGGACATCCATGCAGCAAATGGGAACAGGTGCCCAGTCCCACAGCCAAACATATGTAGAGTCTAAAATTGGAGGTCTCCATTGGCTTCCTTTCCTAGGAGATAAGAGAACCCCTTGAAAGAGAGGGAGGAAAGACTGTAGGAAGCAGAAGGGTTGAGGACACCAGGGGAACATGGCCCATTGAATCAATGAAGCAGGGCTAACATAGGCTCACAGAGACTGAAGCAACAAGTGTGGGGCCTCCATGGGCCTGCAAGAGGTCCTCTGCATGTGTGCTTGGCCATTAGCTTGGCGTTTGTGTAGGACTCCTACAGTGAGAGAAGGAGGTGTATCTCTGATTCTTCCATCTGCTCTTGAGACTCTTTTCCTTCTATTGGGCTGCCTTGTCCAGCCTTGATATGAGGACTTTTGCCTCAACTTATTGTATCTTATTTTGTCCTCTTTGGCTATAATCTCTCGAGGGTCTGCTCTCTTCTGAAGGGTAAATGAGAGAGGGAGTAGATTTGGGGGAGAGAGAAGTCACAGGGAGAGCTAAGAGTAGAATGTATTATGTGACAGAAGAATCGATTTTCAACTAAAAAGAACAGATTAAATTAAATTTAAAAAGAAAATCCCATCATGTAGTATATAGATTTCCAACAAATTAACTTCAAAGTGGGCTGTATCGAGAAAGTTGAGAGGAGAGGAACCATCATTACCTGGACACTGGTTAGAGTAGTGTACTGGTAAGCCTTGACCACCAAGTAATTAGCTTCCAAGTCTATGAGTCCCAGAATCATGTACTTCCACCATCTTCGTCGTAAAATTGCCAGGAGGTTTTCTTCTCCTGTGTAACAAAAGTTAGGAAAAAATGACTTAAATTCTTGTCATATAACACATTACATATTGAGAATTTTAATATATTGTTGCATTATGTACTTACATATGCATTTTTTAACCAGAAACTTACCCAATATTTTAGTGGCTTAATCTATGCTTTACTTAGGAAATTGTCTTAATGGTCACATCGGGGTCTCCAAATTAGTTTCTACACCAATCTGAGACTGAGCATGTCACTGCTTACTGTGGAATACACTTTTTGTGAATATCTAAAAGAATAGTTGTGTCATGAGGAAAGTGAAAGAAAAATTGTACAAGAAAGGGGGTGCATTGCATGAAAAACTCAGGCCATTCTAAATTCCAAGACTGTGCTAAAACAGCTACAAACCAAATGAAAAGTAGCCTCCTGCATGTGTGTGTGTGTGTGTGTGTGTGTGTGTGTGTGTGTGTGTGTGTGTGTGTGTGTGTGTGTGTGTATGTGGTCAGTTGGTCTGCAGTAAGACTCCAAGATGGCATTCAAAAGATTTTTTTTTCTTGAATATCCATGTTAACCTAGAAATGTGTGAGTGATGTATAGAAAGAAAGGTTTAGGATGGAAAAGGTCACCACCTAACCCTTGTCTCAGCATTACCAACAATTAATTTTATTGCCTTGTCTTACACTCATAGCACCCGAGCAGACCTCAGAAGTCCTCATTTTTATTCTCATATTATTTCAAGATGAAATACATTTTATTTCTAAAATCGACCCAATGATAATTACATACAGCTCTTTATGACCAGTTTGTGAAGTCTTCAGAGATAATGTTGCGTATACAGACACTCTGAGTGAATAGTGAAAGTGTATATGACTTATCACTGCTTAACAAATTAATCCAATATATAGTTATTTAAAATAAAATACATTCATCACATTCTGACTTCAAAAGGGTCAAGAATCTGGGTGCAGCTTAACAGAATACTTATGATTTAAGACTTCAGTAATTTCCAGGAAAACTGCCAGCCAGAGCTACAGTTTCATCTGAAGGATTGATGAGTAGGGGTCTTACGGCTGTTGGAAGCCCTCAGCCCCTCACCTCAGGGGACTGGGTGTGGACAAGCCCAAGAGAAAGAGGAGTGTTACAGTCAACAAAGCTGAAAGGAGCTGGAGATTCGAAGAGCACTTTGACATGGGAACTCAGTTTGAAGTTTGCCCTGCTGGTTTTTGGAATTCTTTGATTCAGTATTTCTTCACTATGATCCTTTCCTTCCTTTTTGAATGATCATGTATATTCTGTGCCATTGTCTGTTGGAAGCATATAATTTGTTTTTTATTTTATGGAGGTTACAGTTAAGAAATTGACTTAAGTCACAGGAGAGACTTTGAACTTTGAAAGTCTTAAAACTCTAAGACTATGGGGCTTTTGAAGTTGAACTAAACACATCCTGCATTATGATATAACTATAACCCTATTGAGAGCTGGGGTGGAATGTGGTGGTTTTAATGATGCCCCTCCCCATAGACTCATATATTTTATGGTAGATATGAGGGAGGAATTAGGAGGTGTGGCTTTGTTGGGGGAGATGTGTCACTAGGGATGGGTTTTGAGGATTTCAAGGTCCATACCAGGCCCTGTGCCTCTCTTTCTATCTATTGCCAGGGGATTAGGATGTAATGTTTTCAGCAACTGGTTCAACACTATGCTGTCTGCATCTGCCATACTCCTTCTTATGATAATAATGGACAAAATCTCTGTTATAGTTACTCTTAGTTAACAACTCAACTATATATGTAATCAACTAAAACCCAAATGGTGGGCACACATGTAAGGAATTTATATATATATATATATATAATTAAATCATTTGAAGTAGAAAGACCTACTTCTAATCTGGATATTTGAGGTGGGAAGATAACCTTTAACTCAGATCTTTGGAGGTAGGAAGATCTACCTTAAATCTGGACCAAACCTTCTGCCATGAGCCTATATAAAGGAAAGAATGAAGCTTGGTTTCTGCCTGCCTGCTCTAATCCTCAGTGACAAGGGCATTTCTAAAGTCACAGGTCATTGTCATTGGCATATAGCTACTTCTTCAGAATTTCAACATATACTGAAGGCCTGCTAAGGCATACAGCCTCGTCGACTGAGAAACTACTGGACTCTTTGACCTTCCATTCAAAAGCAGCCAGTGTTAGAGTAGCTAGACTACAGACTATGCTATTCTAATAAATACCATTTCTATATATTTAGAGATTCATTACGTAAGTTCTGTTATTCTAAAGAACTCTGGTTTATATACCCTCTGAAACTATAAGCAATCTTCCAATTCTTTCTTTTATGAAAGTTGGTTTGGTCATGGTGTCTCTTCAGAGTGATAGAACCCCCAAATAAGTACAGATCCTGCAGTGTCCAAATGAAGCACCAGCATACACTTCTAACGGGAAGGCTGGCACTCTTACACTCATTGGGTTGGAACTTCCTGTGATATGCTCTGTTAATAACTGTGATCCAGCCACATAAAGAACTTATCTTCCCTTATCTCTGTTACTCATTAGGTTATCACAGTTTGAACAAATTGTCATTCTCTTGGTCATTACCTCCAGGATCCTACAGTCCATGGCAAATAGTCAATAATAAATAACATATGAATAAATTTTACATTTAGTAACCTCAGAAAGCATAAGTAACACTGAAGTTGAGATAGTTAATATACACCTACTACAAACATTCTTTCTCCTTCCACTGAAATAGTTTTCTAGTTAAAACTATTACATTGACAAACCTAATTTGTTGAGCATTTGACACATAATACGCTGAATAGAAGTCATAAAATTGTTAATGGTGTATTTAACCTTAAAGCACTAATTCTAAAGTCACAGGTCATTGTCCCTTGCTATTTTAAGAGATGAACAATTGCCAAATTCAGGACCTAGAAACCACATTCAACACACATTATTGGAAAACTTGACTATAGAGATGTTACTTGTTCCGCTAAACAAGAACATCTCCAAAGTCACTTATCATATGGGCTCAAATGAAGGCTGGGTTGCCTTGCTGGTGCGCTTATAACAACTTCAAGGAAATACACACCATGTAAATGCTTCCACAGTGTTTCATTTGATGACTATGCAAACACTCAACAGACTTGATTAGCAGAATTATCCAGGATGGAGGGACACTGCTTTATTTTAAAATGATCACCTGACTCACACTTGTGGGGATATGTTTCAAATGTAATAAAAACCAGTCTGAGATATCAGAGGGATCTACCCACAGTCAGTCTAGAAGTATCAGAGAGTGGTAACTCACACCTTTAATCTCAGCTGCAGGGAATGTCTGGGAGTGGTGACCTACACCCTTAACCCCTGCAAATCCGAGTTTGAGGCCAGTTTAGTTTACAGAGGGAGTTCCAGGCTCCCAGGCAGGCAGTGGTGGTGTCACATCTTTAATTTTAACCTAGATGTGAAACAACTGAGTGAAGAGGGTATTTAAGGCAGGCATAGAAAGACAGATGTGGCAGTAGAAGCCAGGAGAAGCGAGGCTGAGGAAGCTAGAAGACAGCTGGGTGAGATCTGACTGTGGTGTTTCCTCTCTGATATCTCAGCCTTTCCCTGAGATCTGGCTCTGAGCTTCCTTCATTCATACAACACACACTGCTGTTCAATAGAAGATTAAAACTTTAGAAGAATGGAAATATATTCTAGAAAGCCTTGTGCTAAAGGCCTCTCCAAATATCATGAACGAGAGTCATCCATGGGAATATGATATCCTTAAAATTTATGAATGTGAATACTTTGAAATCACCTTCAGATTTTATTTCTATTAACTGTAAAGAGTAACAAAACCTATGAAAGTGAACAGAATATTTGGAATTGCAGTTTGGTATTTACATATACTCTATTTGTTAATGTTTTACTATCTGTATGAGATTAAATACAAATAAAAATTGGATAAGAAAGTATCAGTGTGCTTTCTGTCTTGATTTAACAACTGCTAATGTTTTGTGATATTTGTTACAGATCTTTTAAAGGAAAGTATTAGATGAAATTCAATGCATAGATGAAATTGAAGTCCGCTCTCTGCCCCTGCCAGATTCTTTAATAGAGTAGTGATTGTATGAGACTTTCTTGAAAATTGCTAAGATTTGGGATGTTTTAAGAGCATTCCTTATACCTGGGAGGGTAGTCTTATAAAACTACGGTTTCCAAGTTTCTGATTAGCTTAAATTTAGGAAGTTAGTGTAAGAGGAGATAGTTTTGAGCTTGTGTTCCCAAGCCTTCTTGTCTTCCAACACAATGAAATATCATCCACTTGTATGCAATATCTTGAATGCATATGAGATGCATCCCAATATAACAAGGTCCTAAATGCACCCAGACTTAGATTAAAAGTAACATCACACACACACACACACACACACACACACACACACATATACACATACGCATATACACACATGTGCACACACATACACATATACACACATACACATATATATACACACATACATACATACACACACACACACACACACACACACACACACACACACACACACACACACACACACACCTCTTCATGAAAATGTTTTCTCTCTCGAAAAAGTGTCAAAATTCTGTGGTTTATCCTTCAAGTTGCTATCATTGTGGAGATGCCCCTTCCAATCTGAAATACTGCTCACTAGCTAACATTTCTAATGGTAGGTTGGCTGGAGAGGAGTGGGTGGTAGATGCTTTGATTTGAAATTATCCAGAACAGCCATAATGAAACTCTGTATTAATATAAATCTCTCAATTTTCCTGGGGTGAGCCTGCTGAGAGGAAAATGTATTTGTCCTTTTTAATGACGAGACTATTTCCCCTTTCTTCATCCCATTTTCTGAAAAGTGCTCCTATTTGCCTTCTGGAACTATCCTGTAATTGGCTTTGATGCTTCACGACATTAGGCAGATGAATCTGTCAGTTTTGTGAATTTTGTGTTGAACAAAGAGCTATGTTGCAGCTAATGACACACGATATGAGGGGAAGAGGCCAAAGCAGGCAGGCTTGCCTCTGGATGTCTGCCACTTGCTGAGTATATTTAAAAGACAACATGACAGAAGGTGCCAGCCTGAACTCTTGATAGCTGACCTTGAGTTCTGACACAAGAACGTCTGTCATGGTGGACACATAGGTTAGCCCCAACATGGAAAATTAACAGGATAAAGTGCCAGTGGACCAGATGCTTGGTGAAGCAGGAAGCTGGCTGGCATGATTTCACTAGCCAGCCTCATATCTCAATCTCAAACGCAGAGTAGATACCCACCAAGGCTACTTCTGCTAGCTGTCATTTTGTTTTTCACTGAATACAACTGCTGGGGACCCTGCCAGCAGCATCGTTCTCTTATTTGCCTCGCATTTTAAAGTCAAGGTTAAAAGCATAGAGTCAGAGACCTCTGTGAAAACACTGACTGCCACTTACCAGGCAGTGTCACCTTGAAAATTGGTGCTCATTTATAAAATGAAGCAAGTACCGCTTACTTGAAAATGTTTCCATAGGGATTAAGTGGGGGAAATGCATATAAAGTATCTAGCTTTGAGTAAATACTGGGAAGGTGATGGCTTGGTTACCAACACTGTGAGGAAGATATTTTTAGATCATAAAATTAGATTTAGAAGAAGTTATGTAGTTTTTCCAAGGTCTGTTATGATATTTTTATTATTATCATGTATTTTCTGCTCTAAGAATGGTACTTTTGTCTACATGGGAAATTTAATAAACAAGTCAGAAATGGTTCATACTATTTTTCTTTCTGAAATTAAGTTCAGAAAACAGAAAAGGCATATTTTGAGCTATATAATAGAATATTCTCTCTCTCTCTTGTATTTCCAACTGAAAACATTAAAGAATGTATTAATAGAATTCATTTTTCCCATTATAACAACCTACTCTCAATAAATACCATAACATCTTGATTATTAACTTCAAATACAGATTTCACTAAAAGAAGCAATGGCCTTTGGAGAAATGGCTGAATATAAATGTAGGTGAGGAAATATAATACACTACTGAGCCTAGAATATTGTCACACAGAGAAGGGGAGCATCCCAAGACTAGAGTGTGTTACCAAAAGGATTTGGGCACCAACTTGAAAAACCTTTCATGTAGAAACAACCAGGTTGTCAAAATGCATGAAATTTGCTAAATCTGTGTATTTTTGATAAAATAAAAAAAAAAATCACAAGGAAGCAGCATCCCAGCCTCCATCTGGGAGACAGAGAAAACACCACTAAAAATAAGGCCTGGTTATTAGTGCAAGATGTTGGCTAAGCCAAGTCAGGATTCTGAAAATTGGAAGGCAAAGTGAAAGATTCAAGTTCTTTCCCTATTCTTCCCATGACTTCTGTGTGAGGTGCGCCACTGAGTAATAAAACAGCCCATGAGCAACCATCTTTATGATAATATTCTACGCAATAAATGAATATGAAGTAAGATGGGCAGAATGTCATAGTTTGGTACCTCCTTGATGAGTAAGTGCACACCAGACTTGAAACTATCGATGGAGAGACAAAAACAACCAGACATTGTATCTCTTGTTTCTTCATGAGAACAAAACACCACCACCACCACCCTGCTATATACATCTTTAGGTTTGAACGAGTCGGCACCACTTCAAGTCATTAAAGCACATTAATATCCAACCAGAAAATTCCAGACATGTCTTTCTACTTGGTGTTTGCTCTGGTGAATGTTATTAACTGAAAGCTTGTTAGAAATTCAGAATCTCATCCCCACCCAAATCAATTGATTGAAGTATGTGTCTTTGCTCAGACCACCAGGGGGACCTACATGCATTACTGTTTGAAAGGAATTCATCATATTGGGCAAAAGTTTTTTTCTTAGTAAAAACATTATATTAAAACAAAAGAGAAATCTATAGGTTGAAAGAGCATAAGGAAAATACCAACCACCTGAAATATGTGGTCACTGTTTGTATCCTAACCCAAATAAACTAAAACATAAATATTTGTGAGACAACAGAAAATTTGAACACAAACAGGCTATTTGGAAACTCTTGATTTTTCAATGTGATCATGACATTATTATACTGTTAGTATGTTATTATCATCTAGAAATACACATGGAAACAGTTACAGATGAAATGCATGCAGCCTGAAACTATACTCACAAAAAGAAAAGTATGCCATTACACAGAGAAGCTTTTGCCAACAGCAGAACCCTGGCTAGAACGTAAGTATAAACAGTGTCTTTGTCTTTGTTTTGGTAAACCTCACTCCTCATTATGACCTTGAGTTATAGGAGATATTCACATTTTTAACAAGTAGAAAATGTAGGACTTTGAATTGCATGCTGTCCATGCCCTTGTTTTAGTCTTGGAGGTCAGTAGGAATATTTGACAAGTCCTCTGGCACAGGTCTTGACAAGGCCTTATTAGCTAAGAACCTCTTGTTCATTCCTTGCCTCCTGTGTCTTGTTCTTGCTGCATGCTTACGGGAAGTGCCTGTCTATGTGTGAACCACAAAAGTCCTTGTAGGAGATTCTTTGTGCGGTACAGTTTCTATAGTAGCTACCGGAGAGTCAACATACCGCTGGAGTATTGCTCTCTCAGTGGTTGGTTCTGGTATCTTAAGGCAGGATGATAGAAAGGTAAAAGCAGCTGAACGAGGTGGTATCCAGCTTGGTGATAAGAGATTTATGGTTCAAAGTGTGACTGTCCATAACGAGAAAGGAAAAGAAATAACCTAGTATCCCAAGAAAAGCCTCCTGCAGCAAAAACATTGAAGATGTAGTCATCACCGGGAACAGTACAATGGCATTAGAAGCCCTAATCATACACCCAGGCATTTAACAATTACGCAATATTTTGCATGTGAGAACAAAAGGCAAGACAATTTAAACTTATTTATAATATTAGGGACCCCATCATCTACTAAAACCATTTGTATATTTTGGGATTACATCATGCTTTTGTCATTTTCTCTCCAGCCTTGTCTAGCCTCCTCCTTAAATTTAGATGCTTTTAAAAGCGCCAGTTTAGGGCTTCATATCAGACAGGTTTGGGCTGGGACTCAACAATCTGTAGCATTTTTAAAAGCTTCTTAGAGATTTTGATGCTACTTGTATTTGATTACATTTTGGCAGTCTGATTTTTAACTAAGAAGTAATCTGGACATGTTTCCCACTCAGACATGTTTCTCTGGAGTTCTCTAATTGTTGGCTGGTAACTGAAGCTACTAACAAGGTAATTTTTGATAGAGGAATCTGTGTGGCCCTTTTTCTAAGGTGGTCAGAGGCCCCAAGGTGAGTGTAGGGTGACTGAGACTGTCCACAAAATCATTATGGAGATCTTTTCTCCAGTTTTTCCATTCTCTGAGGGATTTCATCCAAATTTAAATCACACACACACACACACACACACACACACACACACACACACACACACACACACACACACACACACACACACACATATATATATATATATATATATATATATATATATATATATATATAAAGTCCTTATGTCCTTATCAGTCTAGTGATTTGGAGACCTAATCCTACTATTTCCTAAATTGTAAAAATATGTCAGTGTGTTACTTCTGTAATAAATAATAGTGAAAATGATGTTTTATAATCACTTTCTGTTACCCGCTTATAGAAATACATTAATTTTTGCTTAACAAATATTTACTGATTCTATTACAAATTGTCAGGTACAGACCATATATGCAAATCTCACAGAAGCTAAAAATTTCCATTTCTGTTAGCTTCTACTATATTTTTACATATAGCAATTGTGGAACATTTTATCCTCCCCCAATCTGTTCATTTATTTGTCATGTATCACTATGACATGGATTCTGCATGTGTGCATTGCCGATGTCTACCTGTTGAAACTTGATAATGAGACATGCTAAAATTCATAGAAAAGCACGCCTTCCAAAAAGGTCCCTTCTAGAATATGTTTCTTTCTATCCTAACATAAAACATAAAAAAAAAATCACTTGCAATCCATACTAATGGTCATTCTTAAAAATAAGAGGTTCTATTCTCAGATATGTATCTGCTGATAACATAGAAATTGAAAGGTGATTATCACTGAAGGTTAATTGCTCCTGATACATTACAGGTGACTGGTAAGTTAACAGTCTCCAAGAGCTGTTAATATCCCACCTCTGTAGTTCCTACCTCCAGGCTTAGTATGGGCAGTCATTGGTATGTGATGAACTTCTGGGAACCAAATAGACTTAAATGTGTCTCCAATTGTCATTTAGCAGCTTTTAAAATGATGTCACATTTGTTCGTGTATTTATTTAGACCTAGAAAAAGATTGGGAGCTTATATGTGAATGAAAGAAAAGCCTTTCGATTCCCAATTAGTAGTCAAGACACAAGGAAAGGGGGAGTCACAGGCTAAAAATGGGATTCTTAATACGCAGTCGCGAGGCAGTGCACATGATTCTCCATGGTACTTCCACTGACCAGTGGTCTCTTCACTTCTTATATCTTGGGTCTAATTTAAAGACCCATTTGAAATATATACTCCTATACCCACATTTACCAAATCCAGGTTATTTTTAGAACTGATTTCAATGAAAAAAATGTAGGTTTTTTTGTTGTTGTTGTTGTTTGTAAAGAGTGTTGCTGGAAATATGTAAGGTTCTGGAAAGCTGTAGGTATTCGTGTAGCTGAGAAATGACATCTAGCTGTGATGTGGCTAACTCCTTAGTAATAAACTTGACCTTGATAGATTTAGTGTCATCATGATATTCAGAGGGCCTCGTTCTACTTATCTAGTGCACCATGCTTGCAAACATGTTTGGTGGTCTCTTCATTTTTCTTGTTTATTTTCTGCCTAGAAATGGTGCATTATCCATGGTCTGGTATAACTGGGTCTAAATCCCCCAAAGCACCTTCTACTTCAGAACAAAGATCAGGCCATCTGTCCAGTCTGTGGCTCTGCCATCTGTACTATGCCATCTGCCCTTGAATCTCCAACTTCAACAGGAAAGAAATTAGACATCCCATTTGATGTATCCATGATGCCTTAGGTGTGTGGCTGGAATTGGCAAGTAAACTGATAGATAAATAATATATCAAGAAAGTTACATTTCCAGGAGAGGAAATTACTAAACTGACCCTGTAGCATTCTATTGGAGTTTAAATTAAGGCTTGTGGGTATGTACTGCCGTATTTTTAAACCCAAGGTCAGCAGAGAAAGAAGCAGAAGGATACTGTGTCAGCAAGGAGTGATTCAAGGCTTGAGTGTAGATGAGGCAATGATATTTTTCAAGATTATTGTCTTCTCTATTATATATATATGTATATATATATGTATATATAAGGCGATGATCTTTTGTGTATCCTCTAAGAAATAAAACTTGCCTAAAGATCAGAGGACAGAGCCAGCCACAAAGGTCAAGCAGTAGTGGCACACACCTCTAAACTCAAGACTCCGGTGGCAGAGATTCATCTGGATCTCTGTGAGTTCAAGGGCAGCCACAGAATATTATTCCAGTCTATAATAGAAACAGAGCTAGGCAGTGGTGGCACACACCTTTAATCCCAGCACAAGGAAGGTTAAAAACAGGAAGTGATATGGTTGTTCAGAAAAAGGAATATAAGGCAGGAGAAGACAGGTTTGGACACTGCTCCCTTCCAATCCTTCCTGCTTCCTTTGGGTCTGAGGAATCACAGGTATTCAGTCTAAGGATTCTGTGGAGACAGTATTTCTCTCCCTGTTCTGACCTGAGGATTTAGTAGTAGTGAGAAGTTTCTCCAGTGGTTTGTTCCTCTGCCTCTCTGATCTTTCACCATTTACCCCAACATCTGACTCTAGGTTTTTATTAAGATCAATTAGAATTTGTGCAACAACATAATGTTAAAATTATCATTTGTGTGTTAAATGTACACTTCAAAGACAATAGGTATATCTGCACTATTAATCAACTATCACCACAATTGAGCTCCAGAACTTTTCATCATTTTATTCTAAATCTTAGTACCTATTAAACAACAGCCCATTCTACTGTCTTCAGCTGCAAGACATCACCAGACGCAGACCCACCCAATCTGACTACTCTAGGTATCTAACTTGAGTAGAAGCATACATTATCTGCTTTCTTGTATCTTACTCGCTGGATGTTACATGCTTTCCAGGTTCATTATGCTGTTCATGATGTATTAGAATTTCATTCGTTTTTAAAATGAATTCCAGTTTGCATTTAATGAAAACTCAGAGCCAGATATTGGGGGAAAACTAGAATGTCAGAGAGAGGAAACAGACTACAGTCAAATCTCTCCCAGCTGACTTCTCAGGGTAAAAGCTATCTTCCAGATTCCTCTGCCTGGCTCCTTATTTCTACAGAAAAAAAAAATGTATGTATGTGCTACATTTTGATTATAAATTCATTCACCGATAGACACTTGTGTCATTTCTGCCTTTGGGTGTTATGAATAATGCTGCTTATTCAGTTTTCTGTTTGAAAGCCTGTTTTAACTTTCTTAGAAGATTTACATAAGAATAGAAATTGACAAGATAGAGGGTGGAGAAAGGGCATGGTCATTGAGAGTGCCTATCAGTTTTCTAGAAGCCCTGAGTCAGCTTCTAACACCACCTGCCATCTTATAACTGTGTATACAGCCAACTCTAGAGAACCCTGAACATACGTGGCACACTACACACACAAAAACACACACACACACACCACACACACACACACCACACACACAACATACCACACACACCACCCCCCCCACACACACACTACAGTAAATCTCTACAAAGAAATTAAACAAATTGAGGCAATAATCTTTATAAATAGTCATGTGAAAAATTACTCTAAGAAGAAATCTTTTCCCAGTTATCTGGACTCTTCACTGGCTTCTCAGGCTCTTTCAAATGGCCAGAGCACTGGATAGTACATGAAAAGTCTATCCAAATCACTTTGAAATCTAACTCAAAGCAACTGCGCATGAAAAAGATGAAATATGGAAGTAGATTTTATAGTCTTACATTCATACTTAATCAGAAACCTGAAGATCTGCTATTTGAGGGATAAACTAAAGTTCTTCAATACACCATTTCTGAGTGTGTGTAAACTGTAGCTCAGGACTATAAGTGTTGCTGTTTTGTGTTCAGAGTTTTTTGGAATCTTCAATTAGAATAGTAAGAATATAATTTACCTGGAATAAATATCTTTCTGACAGTCAATACATGACATCAACTTTTAGGATGCGAGCTTTCTTCTAAATAAATTGTTGGTGATTCCTCTGACAACTAAGTTCAGGCATTTCCTGGCTAGCCATGCTTTTTGCACTGAGATTCATTTAAAAGCTCCCTGTTAATTTTCCACAGACTCCAGTGGGGTGCAAGCAAAGTGTTTATACTCCAATAGAAAAAAAGGCTGCAGTATGAAATACACTTTAACATCTGCCATCACCTGTCAAATGAATTTCACTTTTAAGTGACAACTAAATTCTTTTGCTAGGTGAGTGATAGCTCACTTCCTTGTTTTGCATTTAGACTACATACACTCAATTCATGTGGCTAAAGAAAGCACTGCCTCTGTCCATGGTAGCTGCTAAATATATGTAGATATCATCATCTGGAATCTCACAGTCATCAGAACCAGGAAACTAGAAGCAAGCCCACTATGAGGGTAAACAGGCCCCTGTGCGCCAACAGAAGCATTAGCTGCATCACATAGCTGTTTATGGTAGCCAACAAGACTCTATGACTCACCTCTCTTCATCTATAATGTCTCCATTTCAGCCATTTCCAGTTATGGGAGAAGCTTATTAGCAAGCTCCCTATTGTGACAGGAATTCACACTAAAACACTTATGACATCTACCTTCATGGCTTACCATTGTCTTGTGCCTGTTGCCTAGCAACAAGACCATCTTATTTTTATAGGCGAAATGCTTTTATTATATACCTTAACTCACTTCTTGGTCTTTGTTTTATTTTTTAAAACTTTCAGAAATTTCTTTTTCTCACATTCACGTATATATTTTTCTTTCTTTTTAGATATGAGAAGGAAATGCATGTGCCTTCCGGGTCTTTTCTGCTTCATCTATCTACCGCAGTGCCTTGCAATCTGGCCAAGCAAAAAAAAACCCCTCAGATAGCAGCAGCACATGTCCGAACTGCAAAGAACACTGTGGATGACAGTTCCTTCCTGGGACTCAGTGACTCTACATAAAGTTCACTTTACCTGTATTAAGGATACTCATGACTGGACCAGGTGGAAGCCTGGGATTCCCCCCCCCCCCCTCCTGATATCAGTGAGAAGGTTCCTGGAGCAGGCTTTGCCCTTGGGACTAAAGAGTCAGAAGCCATTCCCGATGCTTATCCTGTTTTTTAAGAGATCAGAAATTAAAGGATAAAACTTACTTATAAAATGGGCCAAATATGACTTTGATTCTCTGTGCTCCAGCATCCCCCTCCCCGATTTAGTCATCCCCCCTCCCGCCCCAGTTCTCTGCCCTTTCGTCTCTTTGTAATTGCTTAGCTGTTCGGACCTAGTTTCCTCAGAGAGATTATGAAGTGGAGAGTGTGGCTAATAGCAGTCGGAGGCTCTATGCACACCGAGAGAATAAACTCAGGACAGTAATTTCTAGACTGTCCTCTGAGGAAGGGCTAAGGAAGCCCTGGCCTTGCCTCCACATTCACCTCCACAGTTAGTAAACTGGGTCCACTGCAGAGTCCTGCCCCTGCTGATGTCCCAGAAGATACAAGCACATGCAGTGCATCCAACAGCCAGTCCAGAGCGTCATTTAATCTACACACATCAAATATGTTTCTATAGAAGGTGTAGGTCTTTCTGAGAAAGCCCTTAGCAATACTCGTGAAATTCTGCTCATTTGAGCTCAACCCCAACCCCAGATTACTTCTCTTTCTTTCATTGACAACCTAGCTTTCCTCTACAAAGAAAGCAGGCTTTATTTTAAATTTGGTCCCTTCTTCTGAGTCTGGCCTACCGCTTTTCTAGTCAGAACAGCCATGTGGTCCTTCAGCATCTTGGAGGCGGCATCCAGCCACCTCTGTCACTTTTCGTTCCTACTGTAGCCATCTGCAATCTTTTTCATGTTCCCTGCTGTATCAGCTAATAGTTACTGTGGCATCTGCAACAGAGGCACCTCAGGTACTAATGGTGAATCTCTAGGTCATGCTAAGCAGAATTACCTACTTCACCTCTGAATGATTATAAAGGTACCCAGCTTCAGGTTTCTATGAGTACTGAACCTACTGTATGCCAGTAACAACATACACGAGGTGGAATGTTGGTTCTGCTCTATATTACTTTATGTAATGGCTACATCAACTCCCACCAAAACAAAAGACAAACATAAGGAAACATTTAAAAAATTATATACCATCACATTTTTATATGTTCAGGAAAGAGACTCATTCCCTCTTAAGATGACAATTCACCCCATAATTTGACCTTTTGTAGGTGGCGATTTTCCTGCTATGTTTTCATACAGCGAGGCCCACCTACATGTAATTTTATGGAAAGTATAACAATTTCATATCATAAACCTTTTAATATTTCCACCATAAGACATGTTCAAACTCACAAATACTTTCCCCCGTGGGAATTTTCGAATTCTAAAATTACAAGATCTTTGAGGGTAGAACAGTTATGTCATATCATTTCTGCTCCTTTTTATAATACCAAATATAGCATCACATATATAACAGCAAGTGGTGCATTCACTGAAGTATGAATGGGTAAATCAAGCATCTTGCAGCATAGGTTTAGCAAACTTGAAAGTTTTATTTTATTTTAAAAATGTGAAAAATACAAGGATAATTGGCTGCATCAATGCTTCCACAACAGAGAATTGGTCACTAAAATTTCTCAAAGTCATTTGAAATGATAAAGTAAAATTTTAAATCTTTTATGTGAAGTTTAAGTCTTCATTTTACTCCACTCTCATAAGAAATGAGAAAGAATTTGTGAATTGACTCTCAAGCTGTTTTTGTTTTATGCATATTTGTACACGAGTATGTATATGTATGCATCTTCACATATAGTGTGTTTTGTAATGGTTTTATGAAGCTTATGGTGTTGGTACCATGCCCTAGATATACATCACTTTGTAATTTGAGGTTTTTTTCACTCACCATTGTTGCGAGTTATACGTGTTATATGCAAATACATTTGGCTCATTTTAAACCATATGCAGCACAGCATGGTACATTTTAGTTATCTATTTTTTTTTTCATCCCCAAATTTACAGGTTATTTCAATTCTTCTATCATAAACAATACTACAATAAATATGTCTTATGGCTTGTGTAAAACTTTCCAGTATACAAACTTATTGGCTTATAAAGAATTTGCATTTTTTATATTCCTAGCTACAACCAAATAACTCCTAAAGTGCCTGTACAAATTTACAGTTTACAAGCAGCAGAGAAATTCCCTTCTCTTCATTCTTGCAAACACAAACTAAATACTTTCTGTACAGAAGGTAGTCTATTACCCATTCACGTTTAATGACTAAGGCAATCAAATCCAACAATCCTTAAATAAATCCTAGTATAGTGCTAATAATTAGAATATGCTGTCACTGTTGATTCTGATTCTGTGATGTTAATATTGAAGAGTGGATTCTAATTAAGAGCTACAGAAAAGACTTTGAGTTGAGAAGTGATCACTTTAACAGAATGGAAATGGATTGTTATGCAATGCCAAGTTTAAAACAGTGGCCAGACACGTTCCAACTTGCTTTAACTTGCTCTATCAGGTTTATAATAAGTGTGATAGAATATTCCATCTTTCTGACATCTTTGTCAATATTTTTGGTTTTAACATTTTATAGACAAGATCCGAGTTAGATATGAATTTCTATCTATTAAGATCGGAAGTTTCCCTAAATTAATTGGTAGCTATAACTCTTAGAAAATTAGATATACTGTTGTCCTAAATGATTTGGAACAGGGCCACCAAATAATGTGCTAACTCTATAATGATTTCAACATAAAGCTTTTCACAATTGAAATAAACAACTGTGTTGGTTAAAATTTTGAAGAAAACTTCTGAAGGGTGAGAAGTTGGAACTTCTCATATATTAGGGAGCATTTATATATTAAAAACAGACCATTGTTAGCCTTATAAATATTATATATAATCATAATCCAACACTTGAGAGTAAGAGGCAGAAGGATGAAGAATTTAAATTCAATCTGGGTTACATAGTGAAAGCCTCTTTTTAAACCTTGGGCAAAGGCTTGGAGATAACTCCGTGGGCTAGGGTGCTTCAAGGCTGATGACTTAAGTTTGTTTTCCAGGACCCACATGGTGGATGGAGAGAACCAGCTTCTGTAATTTGTCCTCTGACATCTACGTGATCATCACAGTATAGTGCTCTTTCTCTCTCTCTCTCTCTCTCTCTCTCTCTCTCTCTCTCTCTCTCTCTCTCTCTCTCTCACACACACACACACACACACACACACACACACACACACACACACACACACACACACACACACACGCCACATAACCTAGGGGAAAAAAAAGAAACCACAAAAACCAAGGCCAGAAATGCAGCTCGGGGGTGTTCCTGGGTCCCATCACCAGCACTGGAAGATAATCTTTTAATCACCTTTGACTTTTCTCTCCTTACTTACTGACCCTGAATCCCACTCATTTTGATTCATAACAGCACAAGTCTCAGCCCCATTATGTAAAATCTAGTTAAATTTTTCACTGATAGTCACCTACACTTTCGTGTTAGCCTTCTAGAGGATGCCCCTATGTCTTATTCTAAACCATTGGGTTCCACTCTATATACTTGAGTTAAATTGCTTGTTCTGAAAACACTGTCTAAAGAGGGGTCTGGGAATGGGCCTATTATCTCCCATCTTTTGGTTTTTCGACACCCACTCATCCTTATAAATCTTCTTCTCTTATTCTATTGACAAAAACTTCACAGAGAAATAAAACTTATTACTCCTTCACAAAGGAGAACCAATGAAATGTATGTTAGGCTAAAGTTTCCTTAAGACTCATTGCTGAGATGACTACAGCTAGCATTAATGTTGAATATACATTTAGATCTAAATAAAAAAATAATCTCTAAGGATTGAACAATTCTTTCGCTCATCCTGAGAATGTGCAGTACCAGCCTGTGCATAATAGTTCTGACCACTTCATACATCTGAAGGTATCAATGGAGGAGACAAAGGGAAGAAGACCTGAATCAAAACTCTCACTGGAGGAAGTAGATACTTTCTGGAATGGAGAGTGATGTGCTGTGAATATTTCTTTTGTATCCGGTCATCTATTTCTTTTGAACAGCATTTTCCTGATGCAGTTTTGCTCTGTGGTCACATGTGGATGGAAAACTGGAGAGAATTCCTCTGGTTTAAGCCCCTCGAGCATTTTATCTCCTGGCACTGGATTGGTAGATGGCTAGATCATCAAAACTATAGTAGTGTAAACATACTTGACCTCTTTGGGCAGGGTACTGCAGATAGAATGGAGCCACTCTGTCTCTGAGCCTTACATCTCCTCATAACAGAGTTCAAGGCTCAAAGTCTTGGATGGGAGGGAGCCTTTCACCTGCTTCCTTTTGAAACTGTAGCTACCCTGTACTGTAAAACAACTTACCTGAGAGCCACACAGCCTATAGTAAGAGATGGAGTAATTCCTGACAAAATGTAGATTTTTGTTAGAAGTAAGGTGTATAGATATTTGTTGAATAAAAGTAGTAGTGTATCCCTAGAGGTTTTACTCTATACATTTTTATTTTTATAAACAGATTTTTATCTAGAGATGCTGGTATATTAGAATTATTAGGAAAATATACAGTTAATACTCTTAGATGGGGAAAATCCATTACTTAGGGAATATATCAACTAAGTTCTCAAACCCCTTTCTAATCGGCTGGACAAAATTCTGATAAGATCGAATAAGGAATTTATAATGCTCTATTGTAGCACAAATTCTAATTGATCTTAATAATAAAAACCCTGAGCCAGATATTGGGGTAAATGCTGAAAGGTCAGAGATACAAAGAGGCTAGCCACTCAAGAGATTTCTCGCCTGTACTGAATCCTCTGGCAGAAAGTGCTGAGATCCTGTCTCCACCTCCCTACTGCTGGGATTAAAGGTGAAAGGTGTGAGTCTCCACTTCTCTTTAGGACTGGATCAATTTCTGTAGCCCAGGGTAGTCTTGAACTCTGGATCTTCCTGCTTCCTTCTTCCAAGTGCTGGGATTAAAGGTGTGTGACACCATTGCCTGGCCTTTATAATTAGCTAGTGGCTAAGCTATTGATCTCCAAGCAAACTTTATTTGTTAAACCACAAACAAAATATCACCACACCCTGTTAATATCACTCAAGCACCTAGAACTACAGAAAAAAAAAAGGAACATGAAACTATTAAATACTGTAATCTGCATGACATGTGTTCAATATACTTGACACAAACTTCCTGAAGAATATGCCCAGGTGTTTTTGGCTGTTCTTCAATTGATCACATATCCTTTAAGAATTGGCTCATGACTTATGTCTGTCATCTGCTTCTTTGGGTATCACATTAACTTACCCAAAACAGGTAAGTGCCTAATGTGTTGTGTTTTCATAATTTGTAGTTGGTATTTTATAGTAATTTAAAGAATTGATCAGAGAATTATGAGTATCCTGCAAGTGGATTAAACTTAGATCCTATGTATAAAGATTTTACAGTCTTAAATGATATGATAAAAGCACATAATTTAACTACAACCCAGGAAGTAGGGAAGGCAAGACCACAACAGAAATTCAGAAGAAAAGGGTTTAGTTCTTACTGGGGTGGTGTATTTATTTCCCTGAGATCAATAATTATTCTTCATTCCTCCCTTTAAATTTTATTTCTGTTTTGTTGACTTACTTTGTTTTTATTAAAGAAATTAGAATTAGGTTTGGTCACTTGTCACCATAAAGTGCCAATTGGTACATACACCAGACAAGATCTTCCATAGATCAAGTAGTAAGTAAAACAAACAAAAGCCCAAAAGGTATCTTTAAAAGAGTTAGAAATGAGCAGGCATGTGTACTGCCATGGTCCCAGAAGGGAAACATCTGGTCTTGGATGCTATTCGAGGCTGGGCCTGTTTAGTACTTGGATTGGAGAAAATAGACATGATGCAAGGTATGTCAATGTACACCTAAAATCCCAGTATATGAGAGGCAGAGGCAGGGAGATCAAGAGTTCAGGATGAGCCTGGGGTGTATAGTACACGACCGAAAAAAAATGGGCGATATAAAGTATTTGGATATCTGTTACATCATTCATGCCATGTAGTTAAAGAAGTTAATTGCTAAATAGCCAGCCTTTGGGTTTACAAAGCACTTTACAGCACTGACTCTCTGATGACTTTTGTAATCCCTCCCCTTAGTCCCTGATTCTATGCATCAACCAGTACAAGGCCATCAAATTGCTGAGAAGTTGAGTCTATAGAAAAGCAATATGTCTGCTCCAAGAAATACAGGAGCAAATCCTGGAAGTTCAAGGCCAGTTGGGAATTAGAGCTGGTGACAGAGACCCCTCCGCAGACAGCTTTCCTATACATTGTCTTATGGAACTTCTTTCCTTTCCTATGAAAGTCCCTCATGCCCCCCAGTTCCCCACAATAGAATTTTAAGGTTGACAGCCCCCTTTTTCAAGCTGATGATCCTTGAATAAACCTGAATCCTTTACTAACCCTCACCCCCTAATATTGGCTTTTGAGTGCTTAGCAGCCCCAGACATTATTCCAGTAATAGCTCTAAATTTAATTATAAGGAGTAATAATCACCCAGAGAGGCAACAGACTAAACTGCCAACTTTTCCTATCCCGTCAAGCTCCTCCAGGCAGAGGAGCTCCTGCAAATGGGCATCCATTTGCATAATTAGCCTCCCTTTGTTCTTCTTCTCCCTTTGGCTAAGCATCTCGGGGCACCACAGCCAGTGTCTCTGCAGACCAATAAGGTGATATGTAATTTTCTTTTCAAACAGCAACAGTGCAGATAAAACCTTTGGAAAAAGTAGAATCAGAAATGTGTTCTGTTTCTTTTGGTCATGCAGATTAATTTGGAAGGTGGAAGAGAGGGGAGTCTTGGGGAGTAGGCATTAAATACTGGAGATATTAAGTATTTGTGAAAAAGTAGGCGGGACTTTACTAGATTCCCAGTGCCCTTCAGACACAGGCTCTTCTGAGACAGTTACTTGAAGCGATAGTCTAACAGGCAGGGGCCAGCATTCTACAACTACTAGAATTCTAAATACTAGAATTTCAAAATATCTGAATATCAACGTTTTAAAATAGATCTAGGTTCTAAGATTTGAAAGACATAGTTTCTGAAATTCTAGACATTTACACTTTGCCTAACTACAGAGACCAATTTCACTATATCTTTTAAAATATTTTGCTTTGGAGGAGGAGGTATGTTTGTTTTAGTTTTGTGTTGGGGTCTGCCAAATAGTTTAGGCTGGTCTTGAACTTGATATTTCCCCTGCATTGGCCTTCTGAATGCTGGAATCACAGGCATGAACCACTACAGGCAGAAACAGTTACTTTTAAGGGTATCTTGAGAAAGACGATGTAAAAGGGTCTGTAATGAAATATTACACACAAAAAGCAGGTGTGAAAATCACAAATAGCATGACTTCAATTATGTAAAATAAAAAAATAAAAACCTAATAAGAGAAAAGTTTGAAATATACATCAAAATATTATCAGAACTGTTTGTGGTCTCTCATAGTAGCACAAGGAATAATTTTCTACTTAATTGCATGCATTTTTCTGATTTTTTTCTAATAAGTATGGATTGCTCTCATAATTAAGTGACACTTTTGGATATGTGTAAAAATCTGTGTGCTCTAAGCAAAGAAAGGGGGTACTTAAAATAATTTTTTTTCTTCAAAATCTGAACTCTTCCTGTTTTAAAAGACTTATAAAGAAATCAGAGAATGATTTATCTCATAATACCAAGCAAATGTCTTTGTCAAAAGAAGTTGCAAAGGTTTTGTGTGTGTGTGTGTGTGTGTGTGTGTTTCTGTTGTTGTCATGATTTTTATGAGCATTGTTCACACTCTGTGATGGGTTCTCATTTCATTACCAGGAATTCTTGAATTAGAGAGATAAAAAGGATTTCCCAGGTTACATACGACTGGGAAATAAAAATCTGGAGATCTCATTACAGCAGAGGGCACTGGTAGGGCAAGGGGGGTGGGGACAGAAGCAGAGGCCAGTTCTTTATGGAGGGAATGAAGAAAGCGGACCCCCATATCAGAAGGTAGAGTATGTGAGTAACAGAGGAGAGAGACAGAGTCAGAAGGAGGGAGCATCAATTGTTTCCCTTCATGTTCCTAGTTTCTTGTAAGGAGTACATTACCTCTCTTTAGGGGATACATGTGTTCCACCTTGGGAAGAGCTATTACCCCAATCCTCAGAGGGAAAGGATTACTTTATTTTATGCGATTTATATTATACTACATTGTGTATTAATTTCACCCTTGTCTCAATGGTTTATAATGTAATTAGTGTAGCTGAGGCTGGCCTTGAATTTTGCCTGCAGTATCCTGAGTTCTAGGACAAGAAGTGTGAGCCTGGCTGTTTCCCTGTCTGTGTTTTATTCTTTGCTTCTCTCTCTCTCTCTCTCTCTCTCTCTCTCTCTCTCTCTCTCTCTCTCTCTCTCTTCCTCCTCTTCTTCCTTCTTTTTTTTTTGACACAAGGTCTTTTATACCCCCAGATTCTCCTTAAATTCATTATACATTTAAGAATGACTAGGACTCCTGATCCTCCTGCCTTTATTTTCTGAGTGTTAGAATTACCAATATGGGCTACTGAGACAGTTACTTAAAGCGTTTATGGTGTTAGATCCGGGGCTTTATACTTACTAGGCAAGCTCTCTACCATGTGAGCATGTATGTGCACACACATGAACATACCTGTGTTTGCACATGCATATATAATGAGCAATATAGAGTGTCTTACTTTATTACCACCTTATTGTTTTGAAACAGAGTCCCTCACTGAAATTGGAACTCGCCAGTTGGTAGACTGGCTGGCTAGCAAGCCCCACGATTCTATTCTCTTTACTTTTCAGTGAGAGATTATAGGCATGTACTGTTGTGCCCAGCTTTTTATGTGAGTGCTAGGGATCCAAACTCAGGTTCTTATGCTAGAACAGCAAACATCTAACCCACTGAGTATTGCTTCAGTCATAAATTAAACATCTAAATATTATCAATGTTGTCCCTAACAATAGGAAAACGGTTCAGCACTCATCACCACCAGGAGAAACGTGTGTTTGTATATATATGTATGTATGTATATGTACATATATATGAATATATAGTATATATGCTCAATTTTTGTAGCTACCACACAACAGTTTTCCCAAAGGGTAGTACTAATGTATATTTTTATGAGCTGAACAGCAGTATAAGAGAATTGGCTAGAGCTATGCTACTTTGGAAATCTCCTCCATTCGGCTGAGTTGTAACAGTTCCTATAAGAACAGCAATTTGTTTTCCAGAACTAAAGCTACCTGTTCTTTAGGGTCTTGTTTGTCCTGCCCTGTTTATCTCGAGTAATAGTGCCAGGAAAGATGACTATCCATCAGTTAACATTATTTAACTGGTTTATGTAATCAAATTATGTTCTGATACACTGTAAATAACTGTCCCACCTACTGGTTTAATAAAAATGCTGATTGGCAGAAGGCAGACAGGAAGTGTGGGTGGAGCTACCAGACTGAGAAAACTCTGGGAACCAAAAGAGTACCAGGAGACACCAGGAGAGACACCAGCAGGTGCAGAGGAAAGAAGACAGCCATGCTACTCTGAGAAAAGATACCAAACCATATGGCTAAACAGAGTAGCGGAAATAGATGGAGATAAGGTGAAAGAGCTAGCTAGCAGTATGTCTGAGCCCCAGGTCAATCAGCATGAAATTAATATAAGCATCTGTGTGTTTCTGTGGGACTGCGGGCTTGTCACTGATTACCCCAGCAATAGGCAGCCAGAAAAAGAAAATGTTCAATCTCCCTTCCAACTCCTTCCTCTAAAACGTGAACAAAAAGAGTCCCAGTCCACATGGGTCTGCATTTTCCTCAGCCACCCTGCTATGCTGTTGTCTGACCATCTGTGGTATTGACAACTCTTCTAATAGGTGCATTATATAAAAGAACAGTTGTCTTGGTGTCCCCATTGAGCCCCCAATATAAAACCTTTTACCTGTCACCCCCATCCTCAACAGTGTATGATTCCTCCCCTCTTTTTCCTCTCTGCCCCCCCTTTTCTATGCTGTCTCAGCTGGATCCAACCTGGCAGCAATCCTTCCTCAATTTCCAAAGAGCTGGTATTACAGGCATATGCCACTACATCTGGCAACACATATTTCTGTCATTTAATTTTTGGTCATTCTGTCAAAAAAAGTCTAGTTATTTATGCATATAAGTATGCATGGATGTACATTTGTATGGACAGATATATGTGTGCAATTTATTTACCTTTGTGATACTGAGAACTGAACCTAGGCTTAAAACACACTTGCAAGTACCTACTCAGCTCTTCAAAAGACATTCTTTGTCAACACTGAGACAGAACTTGACTGGCTTATCCCAAGCGGCCATGCAATTGCTCCGTAGCCCAGATGGGGCTTGAAGTTGTCACTCTTCCTGCTTAGGTCCTGAGAGCAGCTGGGATTACAGGTTTTCATTCCTGATTTATTGTCATTTTAACTTGTGATTTTCGAGTGGACAATGAAAAAGCTGTTTAGACACCTTTCATGAAAAGTCCATCCAAGACTTCTGCCCATTTTTAAAACAGATAAAGTTTTTATTAGAAGTTACAAAAAGCCTTGGAAGGCCTTTCATTACTCACAAGCCTGTTTCTTCCTGGCTGTCTCAGGATGAACTGAGTGATTACTTCCTTTGCCAGCTAACCCATCCCCACTGGAAAGCACTGAAGCTTGCTTTGGTTTATTATTCTTTAAGTATGTTCCAGCCAGTTCTTGTCTGCTGACTGAAAATTATTTCTAGTAGGATGTAATTTTCTTCCATGTGTATACTGAGTGGTTTCATGTCTATTTATAAATTTCTGCTAACATTCAGTATCAGCTCTAAACATGAGAGGCATTAAGGTCTCCTTAGAACTGGTTATAGTATCTTATTTGTCCCTTCATTAATTAATGATATAAATAAAATCTTTGATGTCTGCTCTTTAAAATTCTACAGGATGGTAGCCTTTAGATTTTATTATTTGATATACAGATTTTGTAAATAAATTATGATAGCTATGTAAAAAAAGGTTATGCATCTTTAAAAGTGGCTACAAAGGAAACTGTATCAACAGAATAGTTTATAGGACTAGTAGGGAGGTGTAAGTATAAACACACAGAACATAGGCTCCTGCCTTAATTGCTATGGTGAAGCACCATGACCACAACCATTGTGGGAAAGAACTGACTTACTTCATCTACACTTCCAGGTAACCGTTCATCATTCAGGGAAGTCAATGCAGGAACCCAAGGCAGAAACCTGGAGGCTGGAGCTGATGCGAAGGCCATGGAAGAGCTCTGCTAAGGATTTGCTTTGCTTAGCTTGCTTTTTTATAGAACCCAGGACCATCTATGTCCCCACCCACGATGGGATGAACCCTCTCACATCAATCACTAATTAAGAAAATGCCCTACAGGCTTTCTTGCCCTTAGTCTTATGGAGGTATTTTCTAAATTGAGGTTCCCTCCTCTGAGAGGACTTTAGCCTTTATAAAACTGACATACAACTAGTCAAGACAGCTCCCAGAGGACCTCAGATGACAGTTCTGAGCTAAGAAAGAACTGAAAAGCTCAGGCCTCTGCTACTCCTCCTAAAAAGCAAGGTATCCTATAATGTTGTTGACAGCTACATCTTGGTTATTGACTGGAATCAATATATACATCTGGAATCAACTACAACTCAAGAAGCTCTGCACTGACGTGAGGGATATTCTTAATTAGACTATATGAAGCAGGGAGATCCTCCCTAAATCTGGTCCACACCTTTTGATGGCAGCCCACATTAAAGGGCGTGGCAGAAGAAAACTTTGCTTTTATCATCTTTCCTTTTGCTGTGACCAGTATAAATCCAACTTCAAGATTTCAGCATAGACTAAAAACCAGCAGCTGACCAGGAAACCTCCAGGACTCCAGCACTAGATTGGGACTTCAGAGATATCCAGCCTTTTGGTCTGAACAACTGTTGGATTCTCACCCTTTTTGTTGTGAGACAGCTACTGTTGGACTAGTGGAACACCAATCAGTAAGTTACTCTAATAGACCCCCATATGTGTGTTAAATTATTTGTATATGTGTACACACGCATTTGTTACATTATGTTCTTTTAGGAACTGTAGTATGAGGTTTCTGCCCAGACTTTTGGGCCTAGCCTCAAGATTTAGACCTGCAGACCTGCAGAGACACATAGATGCTTACATTAATTTTAGGCTGATCAGCCTAAGGCCCAGGCATATAACTTGCTGACTCTTAAACTAAACCATGATTCTTATCCTGTTCAGCCATGGGGCTCCATACCCTTTCTCAGAGCAGCATAGTTCTCCTCTGTATCTTCAGGCTTGTCTGGCAGCTCTGGAGTCTCTCTGGTATCCTGCTCTGTTCTTCCTGTTCCCAGAGTTTTCTTAGTCTGGTAGCCCCGCCTACACTTCCTGTCTACCTTTGGCCAATCAGAACTTTTTATTAAACCACTGGGTGGGACAATTATTTACAATGGAACAACATAATCCTCCTACAAGGAACCCTGGCTAATACAAATGCTTTGCCTTAACGTTAGGAATGTTTCATATCCTTGGGAATTTCATAATAGGCAACCCCCACAAGACCTAAAAAATTTCAAATGTCCCTCAGGTTTGTTACAAGTGGGACACATGAGGTGAAGACAACTCTGACACCAGGCAGCTTTTCCAAGCCTTGGGAACCAGTCTCTGTGTCCATAGGCTTTGCCTGAAACACCACGAGAGTGTCCAGTCTCATCAGACTTGTATTCTGGCAACTAAATTTGTGCAGAACTTCCTGCCAAATCCAAGAAACTTAGCAGTCACTGGCATGGTGTTTAGAGTCACCTCCAGGATGAATAACACTGGAAAATGTTCCTGTCTTGGGGACTGAAAGAGGGGGGAAGGGAAGGAGTGAAGGAGAGGGAGAGAGAAGGAGGGGGAGAGAGAGAGAGAAAAAAAGGGAGAGTAATGGGGCGTTTAAAGAACATAAATAAGCTTCATTGTATGTTTCGATTTCAGCTCTGGAGTGACACACATCAGTATAATGAGGGACTGTCTCTGAGAACGGAAGTAAGTTTAAATACTCTATACTTCAATGTACTTTTCCATTTTTAAAAAATACAGTTACTAAGAAAATGATTGATAAGCGATCATACTATCTTGTACTAATACATTTTGATATTTTAAGACCACAATTCCTTGTGCAGAAAGCATGTCCAGAGAGCCTCCGCCTCTCCTTTGTCCCTTCATTAGTAACAAGTGCTCCTCTTAGTCAGCAGAGTATCATCTTAAAAGAAAAAAAATGTTTATGGTCAACTTATAAGCTCATGAGATCTGAACAAAAGTCCTGTCTCAATGCATTATGAGTTATAAAAAGAAACTATTTTTGAGTACTGTGTAATCCTTCAGTTCAAAATCTGAGTTTTTCTAATCTAGTATATTCTAAAAACAAGCCATGCCTGTCTTTACGGACTACATGATTGAAGTTCAAGATGAACTGTTTACAGGAGAAAATAAGTGAGCCATTGCGTTTCCTACAGATGGGATGCCTGCAAGGCAATGGAATATTCCAGAAGAAAGCACTCTAGAGAGACAGTTACCTATGTTGTAAGAATTTTTCGTAATAGAAGAGCCTTTTCTTCCTCTGTAAAATTTCCATCGCTGCAAACAACAGATTTCTGGGCACCAAAAAGCCTCCATTAAAGCAGCATTTGTCTGCCTGGGCAAGTTTCTTAGTGGAATGCCTTCACAAAGCCATGGCCAGACTTGCCTGGCTCTCCCTGCAAGTAACCAGCTGTTTTGGAGTCTTTCAAATGTAAAGTAGGATTTTTTTTTTTGTTGTTGTTCTGTGTTCTTCCTTCTGAAAGCAGAAACTTAGTCTTAAAAATTCAAGCCTGAATTGTTATAGGGGTAATTGAGAGGGCCAAGTAAGGATGGGCAAAGGCCCCTCTATTCAGGCCCAAGCCCTCAGGAGCAAGAGATAAATTTTAAGAGTTCTACATTGTGAATCTTCTTTACCTCTGGGAATGTTATCCTAGAGTCAGATTTTGCACATAGCTTATCCATCTAATGTACTTCCTAAGTTTGGTAGAAACTAACTTCATAATCAGGTCACACTTTATTCACACGTAAATAAAGTCAAGGTGGGACAAGTCTTCATTCAAGTGTTATTCTGTTTGTTTCTTGTAAGTGAACAATTTTTATCACGAGTTGCTTCTCACAACATACAGTTCCACACACTGGGAAGGCTGGAGATACTCAAGTCACCTGGAAATGAAAAGAGGAAAGGAGCCAGGCGGTGGTGGTGTACACCTTTAATCCCAGCACCCAGGAGGCAGAAGCAAACTGACCTCTGTGAGTTTGCGTCCAACCTGGTCTACAGAGCAAGTTCCAGGACAGCTAAGGCTACACAGAGAATCTCTGTCTAAACAACAAATAAACAAAAAGGAGGGAGGGAAGAATAGAGAGAGAGGAAGGGATGAGGAAAAGCAGAAGAGACTCAAGAAGAAGTAGGGTAGGCGAGGGCATTAAGAGTGGGGGGGGTAGGGGTAGATGAGTCAGTTACCAGGCAAAATAACTGTGTATACACACAAGTTTTCCTTATTGCATATGTGTAAGGAGTACTAGTTTTTTCTGAGCTAGGCATCAAACTTGGGACCTCAGGCATGACAGCCACATTGCTCTGCCACTGATCTACATGAAGTCTGAGCCCCAGCATACTGTTTTATATACAGTGAATTCATTTTAATAGTCAAGCCAATTAACATAGACATAATTTCACCATCCCTTTTCATCATTTTGGTGTGTTAAGAGGACCTAAAATCCAAGACACTTAACAACTACATAGAATATTTTAAAAAAACTACACCCCTCCACCTCTTCATTTGACCTGGTGGCACTGGGAGCCGAGGTGTGTCACACAGCAAACCCTTTGCTCCAGTCAGCTTTACTTGCAAACATTCATCACAATGAGTGTTAGAGAGGCAAGAAAAATGGAGGAGCTAAGAGGATCTTCTCCTTTTGTTTTGGTTTTGTTATTGTTCTTTTGCTTGTTTTGGTTTTCTTTCTGTTTTTGTTTGTTTTTAGTTTGGTTGATTTTTTTTTTCATGGGGGCGGGGTTACTGCAAGGCAGAGAGGAAGCTATAGAGAAAATGAGAGATGAACGAAATTCGGGTGCACGATGTAAAATTCCCAAAGATTCAATACAGAAACTATGTTATATAGTAAAAAACCAAAAAAAAAAAAAAAAAAAAAAAAAAAAACCCTATGCTTCTTTCTCATACATTAGCTCTCAAGATTTATTCATCCTACTGGAGGATCATAATGATCTACATTTGCTTTGTCTTTCTCTCTGGCTTGTTAATTTCTAAATTACTTTTTGGAATTTAACTTTCAGAAACCTTTTTGAGGGTTTCACGTTTGAATACTGTATTTCTATCATTTCCACCCCTCCTTCTCCATCCTCCAACACCTAGAATTCCTTGCTCCCTTTCAAATTCATGGCATCTTCCCTAATTATATATATATATAATATATATATAATTACAGCCTGCTGAGTCTCTTTAGTGGTTGTGTGTGTGTGTGTGTGTGTGTGTGTGTGTGTGTGTGTGTGTGTGTGTGTTTAGGGATGACCACTTGGAATTATATATATAATCTTTCAGGAAGCTCATCCCCAAAGAAGATTTGACTCTCCCTCTCTCTATATCTTTAATTGCCTGTAGCTCTTCATATAGAGCTGGGTTTTGTGAGATTTCTACCAATCACATTAATATGTCACCTACTGTTGTCATTGTGCAGGTCTTGTTCAGCACCCATAGTTTTGCAATTTCCCAGTCGTATACAGAAGACACAGTCTCTCAGCAGTCTCCTGGTCCTTCTGCTCTTACAGTTTTTCTGTGTCCCCAAGCATTAGGTGTAGGGGCTGTGTCGTGGATGTATCAACTAGGGCTGGGCACCCTGGTCACTTGTTCTCTGTGTTTTGATCAGTTGCGGATTTCTCTAATGGTCTCTACCTGTTACAAAAAGAAGCTTCTTTGGTGAGGGGTGAGAAGCACACTGCTCTGTGGATACAAGGCTAAGTATTCAGACTGCAGCTAGGTATTATACTGATTTAGAAAAGTGGCAATGGTATGTTCTCCTATAGGATCCACGATTGCATCAGCTATGGGCAGTTGGCTAAGTTTCTAGTACCAGGCATGAATTCCCTTCTATTGGGCCGGCCTTAAGTCCAATTAGACTGCTGTTGGTTATCATCAAGATACAAAAACCAGTATCACACCATTAGAATATCTTACCATGATGATCATTTTTACTTGTAGTGTCATAGCTTGGTAAGATTAGAAATTATTTTTCTATCCTTAGTAGCTTGCACAGCACCTTTCAGTACAATGAAACTTCATCCCCAGGAAGGAGGCTTCCAGATCCGATCCAATTCAATTCCTCCAAGTCCTGTGTCTAAGACATGTGATACCTTCAAGAACAGCAATAGCGTATATGACTTGGGAGTCTCTCCAACTCCCCCGACAATGCAAATGGAGGTTTCTTACATCGGACACAGAGGATTTTTCATTTATAATTCTTGAGAAAAGCATTATTACCCCAGAGGCCATACCTGTGTGCGTGTGTTTGTATATTATATATGCATTTTTGGTAAACATAAAATAATGCTTTCCCATGGCCTTTTCAAGTATCTCTGGGGTTATTTATCCCTCCTCCCTCCCCCTTTCTAGGTCACCCCCCCCCCACTAAGTTTCCTTGCTCTGTTTTCCCATTTCCCCTTCATAGCATCCGTTTCCTGCTAGCCTCCTTGCTAGAATTCCTTCTCTCTCTTCCACCACCATGATCTTATGTGTGAACCAAAGTCTCTTGAAAAGCCCTACTCTATGTTGAAGATCGGCAGATGATTGGTGGGTTGGAGATTCTCCACAGGCTCATAGGTACTTCATCTCTAGCTGGGGCATTATTTCCAAAGGCAAAACAATTTTTAGGAGCTGGAATCTAGCTGGATTAAGTATGTCTGTGGTTGTGGGAGGTTGTGTTGTTTCATTTTAAATAATTGTCCCAACCACTGGTTTAATAAAAAGAGCTGATTGGCCAAAGGCAGGTAGGAAGTGTAGGCGGGGCTACCAGACTAAAAACTCTGAGAACAGAATGCCAGAACAGAACACCAGAGGGAATTTCAGAGAGAGGCCCGGAAGAAGCAGAGGACAACTATGATGCCTTAAGAAAAGGTACCGAGCCCCATGGCTGAACAAGAGACATGGGTTAGATAAAGGGTAGAGAGCTAGCAAGTGATATGCCTGGGCCTGAGGCTGATCAGCCAAAAACTAATGAAAGTGTCTGTGTGTCTCTGTGGGACTGTGGGACTAAGGGTCTGCGGACCTGTGGGTCCTAGACCTTGAGGTTAGGCCGGAAAGTCCGGGCCAGAAACCTCGTACTACACATGGTCTTCATTCTCTATCTTTCTCTGCTCTCTGCCCATCATGAGATGAACAGTCCTGCTACATGTTTCTGCTGTTATAATGTTTTCCCTTACCTTGAGTTCAGGATCAACAGAGCCAAGGACCGTGGACCAAAATCACTGCAACCATGAGCAAAGCTAGCTCCTCCCTTTTAAAAGTTGTTTCAATGTGTTATTTGATCATAGCAATAAGAAAGTTGATTGCTACAATTTGCCTCCTCTGTTTATTTTAAACTTCAGTATCACAAAACTAACATGAATATCTTATGATGGTAACTGAAAGAACACTCTCCTGCTGGCAGTAAGTGACTTTTCTTACAACAATAAGACTCTATACCATGATCAGCCCAGGCTAATAGTCAACCAACCCATGATAAACCTGCCTTGTACTTTGCCTTTATTTCTTTTCAGTATAATCCAAAGCTATTGGTGACTAAGCTCTGCCTTCTTCATAGAGCTGCATTGGAAATAAACTGTTTCCACTTAATAACTTCTCCATTTAATTTTCTGAGGCTCATGACTGATACTGAGGTGTTGGACGCTCACTCCTGGGTGGGTCTCTGGATGGTACCGCCACAATAAAACTGTATAAACACACTGTGTGGTCTTTGTTCTACAGCTTCCCATTCCTTGCTCCCATTTTACTTTCTCCTGCTGTTTTACATTTTCTTTCTTCCTCTTTTTAAAAAAGATTCTACCTAAAAGTGACATCCTGTGGTATTTTTCATTCTTTGGCTTATGGGTAATATCCATTTTATATGTATTGGTAATTTCAAGTTACAATATAAACCCATATTAATGAAAACAATACTGGCATGGAAACAGATACCACATCAATGAAAAAGATCTGAGAGCCAGAAATACTACAAGTATATATGGTCAAGTATATTGACAAAGATACCAAGAGATACAATGAGGAAAATTCCTTTCTATTAATGATGTTGAAAAAACTAAATACACGCAAAAGAATAAAGTTAGACCCTTTATCCCACGCACAAAATTAATTCCTTGGATTAAAGAACTAAATATAAGACAGACACTGGCAAACTCTTAGAAGAGGAAAAAAAAGGCAAAGCCCTTTGGCCTTTGGAATGAGTTTTTAGATATGAACAACAGGTATAGAAAACTATCTAAAAATGTACAAACGTGCCAAAGCTTCTATACACTGAAAGAAACAATCAATAAAATGGACTATAGGAAAAGTATTTGTGTACCAAATATCCAATAGAAACTAAATATCCTATATATATATATATATATATATATATATATATATATATATATGTGTGTGTGTGTGTGTGTGTGTGTGTGTGTGTGTGTGTGTGTGTGTGTGTGTGTGTGTGTGTGTGTATAGAGATATGAAACTCACTCCACTCAATAGCAAAATAAATAATTATCAAAAACTGAGAAAAGAAAAGAGCCCGAGCATGTCTTTCTACCAGGAAGCTAAAATAAAATAAAATAAAATAAAATAAAAAAATACCTAATAGGTGAATGAAAAGGTTTTCATCATTACCAGTCGTCAGAGACAGGAACATCAGAGCAGGAGATATCAGTTCACAGCTAGAGTAGCTCCTTAGGTTAGGAAGCTTTCATCAAAATGGAATAATAGAAGCAACAAAAACTACTAAAAAAATGCTCACAAAGGTGAGGAAAAACGCATGCTGCTGGGAAAACATTAATTGCTAATATTATTAGAGTGGTTCCTTAAAAAAATGAAGAAGAAGTGAACAAATAACCCAACCTATCAACTCACCTTCCAAGTTTCTTCACTTCTGTCGATAAAGGAGTAAAATGATGACCTCATACATGTACATGTGTATCCTGCTCTTCATTGCTTCAGGTACAATATCAAGATCTAGAAATACCCTACATGTCTAGCACTAAATGAATGTATAAATAACCACACCCCAAGGAGGGGAGTATTTATAGACATGTTATTTCACTTCTTTTTTAAAAGATCTTTTTTTCATATTCTATGGAGCTACCAATCTTCCCACAGTTTAAAGGACTTCAAGGAGAGATGTAGATCTTCTATTCTGTGGTTTTCTTTGCGTGGACTTCCACGAATGAATGGTTTGAAAGACAGCAGACACGATAAAAGGCATTTTTGGGGGAGGGTGGGGGAACCAGTAAATGTCAACCCTAGATTAGAGCTGAACATTTTGTAGGGAGTCTGTGAGCTGGGGAGTCCTGTCAGATTTGAGTGTTCCTGTGGCATTACTCTAGAGAACGGAACAATGAAGCAATCAGAATAAGAAGTGAGTTCTTTGGTGAGAAGTGACTGACTGCTCAATGACTTGACCCAATGTGAATTAAACACGCTGTATAGTGTTCACAGAGGATCCAGCCAGTAGGAATTCAAGCTGTTATTCTTGAAACTACTGTGTCTGGCATCGGTCAGGAACAGTGAATGGCCTAAGCCTCTTCTCATGTGAGGATCTGGCAAAGGATTCATATAGAGTCAGAAGAGCTTCCCCTTGCCTGTAACAAAAGCTATTTTTAACTCCCAGTTGAGAAAATCCCACTTTCTGGCTCAGACACCTTTTAGATTAATATGCTTCCTAAAATTGAAATGGCTCATTAAAACGTGCACTTTGAGGGGGCTGGTGGCTTGATTTGCACATTTCTTAGAGAGGCGGTTCATCTGGACGCTTCTGGAAAACTCTTCCCAGCCACCCACACCGTGGGCAACTAGAGGAAACCTAAGTACTGAGCTGTCAAGGAAGAAAAAAAACACAACCCTCAAACAGCGAGGTGTAAACTTTGTTATCATCGGAGAAAGCCAATCCTGACCCGAGAGTGAATGGGAGGAGCAGGAAAAATCCATCTTGTATTTGTAATTTTTTTTCCACATACACGGCAGAAAACGCTTTTGTGAGATGGTCACAATTTCAACCCCCCCCCCTTATATTTGGGGGAGAGGGCTAGACATTAATGGAACACTTGTTGGCCTCCGCCAGGATGGGAAGGAAAAAGGAGAGGAAATGAAACCATGCTCTCAACACCCAGGGCTCCATTTGACAGAAAAGCAATTCCAGCTTCAGCATTTCCGTGGAGGGGAAGGGCAGAGAGCGGTAACGTTCACACGCTTGCCCTGCGCAGGGTGTTATATGAATTATCTCATTTCACAGTTTGACTCAGGCAGGAAGCAGGAGTAGGGACCAATCTCAACTTGTGCACCCCTGACGAAAATGAGATCTTTGCAGAAGCTTCTGGTTGGAATGGAAGGAGACACAGTGAGACCTGAACTGGAAAGATGGAATTGAGACCAGAAATGGGTAGTCTTTGGGGAATGAGTGGCTATGAGAAGTCTCTGCCCTCTCAGAGTTTAGAACATAAAGCCCAGGCCTGGAAACCTGGTTTAGTTCAAGCTATCTAGAAAACCTGATATCTAGACTTAGAAGTTCAGGAGACAGGAAGAGTTTGTTTGGAGGATGCAGACAGGTCTCTGACTCCATCACATATCCAGGGAACAGATTAAACAGTCTCATTTAAACAGTCACAGGCTGCTAGCCTTAACGCTGTTCTTGTTATTTTGTTTGTTTTGGGGTGTGTATGTGTGTCCAGACAGAGACCCATTGTGTACTGCACAGGTGGTCTTGAATTTACAGCCTTCCTGCTACAACCTCCGGGATACTGAGACCACAGGTAGGACCCCATGTAAAGTCCCTCTTGCTCACTTTTCAATTTCTAAAAATTGGCTTGGTATCTAACAAATCAAAGCAGCCGAGTAAACAAGTCCTTTTGAATCAATGTCATGAGCAGCAAACCAATACATATTTATTATTTGAAACGTGGGCAGATTCATTCTCAGTAAATTTGGTCAAAATTAAACACTTATTTTATCTTAGAAACGGGTTTTTTTTTTTTTCAATGTGGAGAATGGAAGGAAATGGGGAAGATAGAAATTTACACGGCAGAGAAGGAATAAGTAATTTTTTAATGCAGATGTGATGCTATGAAAGACAAAGAAAACTGAAGCAAAGTCCCCTGTGATAGCTGCCCAGAGCTGAGCTCCTGAGAAACAACTGATAGCTGAATAAGGTAGTCTCTGCCCTGCTTGGTTACACTCATAAAGGATACAAAGTGCCTTTCTGTTCAATGCTCTGTGCTAGGTGGGGTACAATGAACTCAATAGATTTTCTTGTCTTGGCACTCACATCCTGGATGAGGTGGTCAGCATTAAACACACCGCAAGCTCAACTCCAGATCTAGCAGGGAATATGTTGTCACATGTGTGTACACACATGTATATGTGATGACACACACACACACACACACACATATATAAGACAACTGTAGACATGACTACACAGAGAAGTTAAGTAGGTCATGTGCATATGTCCCTAACTAGAGGCCACCAAGAATAAAACTTCTATGGCTCAATTCTGTCTGTTACATGTACAAATTAGAATAAAATTTTTATGACAGTAAATGCTGTGGGAGGTAGAATTCAACAGAGAGTTGAATAAAAATGAAATGCCATTTTGGGGAGGATAATGTGGATCTATTCTTGCTAGACAATTGTGGTTTGAATAACTGGCCCCCATAGGCTGTTAAATTTGAATGGTTGGTCACTGGGGCATGGCACGACTTGAAAGAGGTTAGGACAAGTGGCCTTCTTGTAGGAGGTGTGTCACTGGGTGTGGTCTTTGTAGTTTCTAGTGTTCAAGCCTAGGGTTTGCCTCTCTCTTTTCCTGTTGCCTGCTGAGCTGTAGAGGTCTCTGCTGCCTCTCCTGCACCATACCTGTGTGCATCCTGCTTTCCACTATGATGATAATGGACTAAACCTCTGAAGGTAAGCAAGCCACCATTAAATGCTTTTTTTAATCAGAGTTGGCGCGGCCATGGTGTCTTGTCACAGTAACTGAGCTCTGACTAGAACAACAATACATATCAAATTTTAATAAGTGTGTTTAGAACTTAGGACACAGGAGCTTAGGCCGAGCAGTACTCACAGATGCACCTGCCTTCCAGATGGGTAACACACAGAGGATGGGGCCAACGGAAGGATATATGTGAAGCCTAAGAGTAAGACTCAGCTCATTGTCTGGGTTATCATTGTTAGTCTCCCAGATCCACTGTTTCAAGTCTGATTTTCAATAGAGTCTGGTTCTCTGTATTTTGAAGTGAAATGTTCTCATTTTAAAACTGCTTCCAGTTAATTAGGATTTATATAAACAATGTACAGGTCAAATACAACATTATCTGTAGTCCATAATTGGCCTATAGACTGCCAGTTTCTATGTTAAAACATCAGATAGATGATAGATAGAAAGATGGAAAGATAGTTATAGACAGGTAGAGACATATAAATACAGATACAGATAGATATAGATAGATAAATATACATAAATAGATAGATAGATAGATAGATAGAGATAGTTAGACAGATGATAGAGAGATAGAGAAAGATCTTGACAAAATGGATAATTGGAGTCTTCTAAAGCTATAAGGAATGGTTGTCTCTCACAGGAAACAGCACTGACATTAAAGTTGTCTTACGGATAAGGATCACTAGGTACACTGTTTGGATTTCCTGCTCATTTTGTGGCTAGTGGCTCTTTTGAGACTTTTTTCTTCCTTGTGTTTCTTTTCTGTTTACTCCTAATTCAGATGGGTGCCAGCTTTGTTTTATATCCTTGAGAACTCAGGCAGGGCCAGTACAAAAGTAGCCTGCAAATCTTTCTGGCTTTTATTTTCCCCAAGCTTGAGACTATAGAAGTCATTTGCAGAAGTAAAGGAAGAAGGATTTTTCAGTGTAGACATTCTGGGATAGCCAAGGGACAAAATAGCACTTACATCCTGCCACATCCAGGAGAGAAATTACTAGCAAAGCCTAGTGGCTAGCCCTGTGCTCCTAACTAATTCGTAGGTCAAAACAAGGCCTTTTGAACAACTCGGTAAGAACCTATGTCTGAATAAAATGTAAAAGGATAGCTGGGAATGTAACTGAATGGCAGAATGATTGCTTAGCATGCATGAGACCCAAGATTCAATCCCAGATTGCCAGATGTAGAAGGAAACCTGTGTTTCAGAGGAATGAACATCCTGGCTCTGTACTTCTTCTTAATGTTATAACTATGGCATCTAAGCAGAGGGCTCTGCGGGTAGCTTTCAACAGTACATCTATACCCCAGGCATGGCATCAGACAAGACAATGGGTAGTCTCCTGCCTACTGGAGTCTGTGATCCTGGACATAGAAACTTTACCTCATCCCTGACTAAAGAAAAGTTTTAAGGGGCAGGCAGGAAATAATAATTCAATATATGGCCAAGGCAAAGTTTTCCTCTAAAAAGTAGCTAACCTTACAACAAGTAGAATCACAGATAAGGAAAAGAATCTTGTCTCTTCCACTTTTAGCTTGAAATTGAAACCAGCCATGGGTTTTATTTTTTATTTTAATACATATATGTATGGGATATGTTATTCCCACATTTCTATTGCCTGATCTTTACTCCAAATATGTTTTTTGTGGTACTTCATTGTAGACATTTAGGTGAGTGCTTGGAAGGAGAAGCAGGAGAGTAAAGTTGGGACTTCGGCTATGCATGGGCTCTGAGTGTTAGGCCTCACTTGGAATTTCTCTCCCTCAGCCATTAGAGCAACTCTACTCAGGCCCAGGACAGACAGATCCTGGCACATGAGACCTCTGAGAGTTCCCCAATATGCGTGATGGAGCCACATCATTATCTAGAAACAGTTGAGAACCTCTCCACAATTACTGCTGGATATGTGTACAGCAGAGCTGGTGGGTAGCTGTGGCCATCATACCCAATCTTCACACATATTATGCTACAACTTGTGTTCTCTGACCTGTTTTGTTTGTTTTTGAATATCATACTCAAGAAAGAGCTAGAAATATGTACGTCACTCAGAAGAATTTGGACCAGCCCGTGGGGGTAAGCTGTGTGTTGGTTCCCTAGAATTCGACAGAAATGTTTGTTGAAAAGACCCTCTGATCTGTAGGAGATGGAAAGAAATTTATTGCTGACAGTGGACTTGAATGAAAAGTCAAATATTATCAAGTATTGCACTTTCAAAGAGGAAACCAAAATCCTGGCAAAGAAGGCTAGGGCAGGAAGAACACTGGGCTTGTGGTCATTTGCATCCACATCTGCTAATATTAAGTTAATTGCAGTCTCAGACATTAAGCCTAAGATGGCATCTCCAGTCAGGCTGTGTCTTCTGGAATGAACCAGTTAAGTATTCAAAGTCACAAAAGCTTACTGGGAAAAGGCATGTTTTAAATTCCAAGTATATATTTTGAAAAAAAAAAAAAGTCTTTTTGTTATTGTTGTGGATTTTGCTGTTGTTTACAGCCATTGTCAAGCAGCTACAGATAGTTTCTAGTCTTGTGGATTCATGTGTTCTGTTCAGTTGTCAGTACATGGTTCTGAGATACTGTATGCATCGTAAGGCTATTCCCCTATGGTTGATGAGGCAGAATTCACCTCTAACTTTAGTTCTGGATTGAAGCTTCAGCTTAACTGTGACTGTGAAAGGCAAACATACCACCCAATCATGAACCTTCCGTAATAGATCTCAAACATGTCAGCCCCCAATCACGGGCCTTCTGTGATGGATTTCAAAGCCACAGAAGAAGCTTCAGAAAATGAAAGTCTCCACTGCAGCTAAGATCTTAAGATGTCTGGAGGGACTGTAGCAAATTGCAACAATCTGTGCCACACAACGTTTCTCACTTTGAAAACACTTTTTGAGAAATGTGTTTAAAGTTTAGCACCAAATCAAAGAGAAATCCTTCCAAGGTAAGCATTTCTAGGACATGCTAGGGCTCAGCATAGTCATGTGACCGTGGACATCACTGTGACCATTTAAGTTCTTCTATAATGGCTCTTCACTGTTAGGTCAGTTAGAAGCAATGCATCACCAAAGTTATTTTATAATACATGTCTTTGATAAGTTTACCAAGGCCTTAGGAATGCTTTGGTGCATCTTGAACATATTATATATAAGAACAATAATGTCATTGTTTAACAATAAATACTTTAGAACACCCATGTGACTATCTTTAAAATTTTTTTTCATGCTTGGGCTTATGGATGCCTTGCAATTATGTCCATACTCTACTAAAATTTTAAAGCCCAAAGAATGAATAACAAAGAAATAATGAAAGAAACATACAGAAAATTGATTTTTTTTTTAAAAAAAAAAGATATAATAGAAAGTTTCACCCCAGTCAAAAGTTACCCTCTTAGAAATTATAGTGAGCAAGGTCATTTTATATCTTGATCTAGTAGTCATTGAAAGTCACCTTAAATATCTGTCATTTTGATGTGCCAATTTTTATTTTAGGACTTTGGGTCTACTTGGCATAGTTCCAACAGGCATAGGACCTTAGATTAGCTAAACTTTCAGTTATTTAATATATTCACTAACTTCACTAGGTAATGATTTTATTTTCTGAATTCTATCTCTAGTTTTTCAGTAGGAACTTTAGAAACACTATTCTAGTGTCTAAAGTTAGTTTCCTTCTATTCTAAATCAATACAAGAAACTTGGAACATTTTAATCCCAACCTTACTACTTTCTGATTTATGTACTATTGCTCTCTCTCTCTCTCCCTTCCTTCCTTCCTCTCTTTCTTCTTTCCTTCAAACTTTCCTTCTTCAAACTAAAACCCAGTAAAAAGTATTTTTCTGCTTTACGTAATTAATATATTTTATAGCTTTGCCTTCTTTTGGGGGGCATATTCTTTTTTTACCTTTCCTCTTCAGTTATAACTCTTACTAGGTCCTAGGCCCAGTTTTTATCTTCTTGAAGCATGAGCTCTGAATTTCTGAGTCTTCCAATAGCAAACTCTATTCTAATTTATCAGGAAGCATCCAAAATGTACCCTCTTTTCAAAACTCATACGTAACGAAGTCTTTCTGCTTACTATACTACCTCCTAAATGTTACTACTCTCCATCAGGTTTTACTCTTGGTATATGGTTGCTCTCTCCTCCCAGCTTGCTGACCATCTTTGCTTTGGTGGTCTACAGTATCATTATGATGCATCTAGACTCCATTTTACTTTTATTTTCTGGTTTGTTATTCCCTAGACCTTCAGAATTGTGGGATCTGACTATTTTGTTAATTCTGGAATATTTGTTACCATCTCTTTAATCTCCTTCTAGAATCATATCCATGCACCAGACCAGTGAACAGATACTTGATATTTTTGTTTTTACCTTATTGTGAACCAAACTTGAAAGTCTTTGCAAGAAATCAACTTGTTTACTAAAGTTCTCTTCAGTGAATGCTGCTGTCTAGCCATGATGGCTAGCTAACTTAAACCATTGCTCTCCATTTCTAGGAATGATCACTGATTTTGTTTCGTTTTAGATTTTCCTTAGAAAAATAAGAATTTATCCTGCCTGATAAATTTCTGATGGATCTCTTCCTCTGTGATGTCACAAGAACTCTTTTTATTTGTATTGTTTTGTTTTCTTCAGCACATTTACTTTAAATCTAATTTGACAGTTCCAATATCCATAATCTTTTCAGATCTGCTTCCATGGTTGCTTATTATGCAGGGTTTTATTCATGGTGCCTCCACACTTGGTTTATCATTAAAATCAGAAGCCAAGCAGCTCAATTCCTAATTCTCAAAACTGGATCTATAGGGATTCTTTGATATGTAGTTTAGAGAACACCCTATAAATTGTTGGATGTATATAATTGTTTATGCCAAATACCCAGGGAAACTGCTAGTCTACAACTACTTGAATTTTAGCTCATGGTTTTTAATTCATATAAATAATACATTTCCTAGTTCCAAATACGCACACATACAAGTTTATAGTCAGAATCTCCCAGAACAGAATTCTTTTTTAATTGGCTGATTCCAGTCAGATCAAACAGGAACATATTCCTTTATAACAAAATTTATTCTTGTTTATTGCTGAGAGGTGGGGTTGTTTTCCTCTGAAGTTCTGCATTTATTCTGGTGGCTGATTCTATGTAACTAACTTGTGTTCCAGGACATCACTTCTGTTGTTGTGTTCATGTTAATGACTATTAAAACCCAAGTTCCAGACAATGGTGAGTGGCTGCCATATATCTCAAAGTAAAGGTAGACGCATCCAGTCACTACTGATTACTTTCATGCACCAGGTAGGAGTGCTCTATTGGACAGCTTTCTCAGAACACATATCATATAGTATCTCTATAAACAATGACAGAAATCTTAGAAGTCTGTGATGGTTCATTTTATGCCTTAATGTGATCAGACTTCGAGATGCTGATAGCTTGTAAAATATTATCCTAGAGTGTGTCAGGAAAGGTGCTTATGGAACAAAACAATATTGTCCTTAGCAACTGAGTAACAAAGATGGTTCCCAGCAATATGAGAGGACATCATCCCATCAAGTGGGAGATCAAATGGAATATAGAAACAGATAAGACACCTCTTTCTCTCCTTTAGAGAAAGTATATTCATCTTTTTGTGTCCTCTCCTTCTGGCTCTTGGACCTTCAGACTCTGGGTCTAATACCAACAATCTCCTTTGACCCTGTTCTCAGGTCTTATTCCATTGGGTTTTCTGCTTCTCCAGCTCGCAGATGATCAAGGAACTTCTCAGCTTTCCTAGTTACGCAAATCGATTGCTCATTCTAAACGGATAATGTCTTAGTGACTCAGTTGTCTCTGGGGTTTGCTGACCAATATAGAAGGAAGACATTGACCCTGAACCCCCAAATTTTAATTGGCCTCTGGTTATAAGAAGGGGTAATATATAACTCAGAAAATAATTAGGTTATTCTGCATGAAAGGAATGAATCAATTTAGTTAGGTTTCTTCTACATTTAAAATCTTCATTATTTTTTCTTAAATATGGATATAGCCTTTTGATTATGGTTCTTATGGAAATATCCCTGTAAAGAGAATGTTCCAAAATGCTTTGCTGTTACCTAGGCTGGGGTATGAGAGAATGAGCTACAAAATCACTATGTGTGAATCTGGTTATCTGTCAATCACAGACCTGAGTGTTTAGAACACAAATCTGCTCTCAGATGGACTAAAGTAACCTGGGGGAAAGATAAGAGAGTTATCATTGAGATAAATCTTAAATCTGTCCTGAGGCCATCTAGGTTTATTTGCAGATATTGTCAGTCTCCTCTGGTTGACTCTGGCTTGGAGCAGAATCTTTCCTCATATTCACTGAATGGAAAAAACTCCTCCATATTCAAAGTTCAATGGATAAAAGATGTACCTGTGTTTTATTCACCTAATTTCTCTTAAACTACTTATAATTCACACCTCCTTAAAAGTAAAAGGTAACTAAAAAGATCTCATTAGAAAGATAAAATACAGCAAAATTTGCCTGGAATGCTAAGCATAATATTTGCCCAAAATAAATTCTTTAAATAGGATGGTCAGCTGAACTGGATCCAAATTAAAAGGCTATAGGAACATTCTAAAGGCAACTATTGGGACACAGGATCTTCCCACAGATGAGCAGGTAGCTGCTCTAAACACAAGAAACCTAATGAGAGGGATAAGGGGGGGGGGGGGGGAAACACCACTCCAGGTAGAGAACAGGGGACAAAGAAGAGCTGGCATCCTTTGGGGGAGTGGCCAAAACCTCTAGTTCCTGAGCCAGGACAGATCAGTGTTTCTTTTGATGTAGACATTCCCAGAATTCTGGACCACAGACACAGGGTCCAGAGCAGGGGTGAGCTGTGGTTTCAGTTTCTAGCACATAAATAAGTTGAAAGATTAGGAAAGCTGCTGAAGCAGAACATCTCTGTTCCTCATAGATCTCAGCAGATACACCAGCATTCACTTCATCCCAGTACTGTGAAAGGGAGATGTCTAATTTGTGAAACAGGGAGCAAAGAAGTAAACAATGAGAGATGCCTTAAAAGCTAGCCCTTGACTTGGGCATTTTCTTGCCACCAGAACTTAATTCATTGTGTATACCTGCTGCTGCCTCACATAGAAACAAGGAAAATCACTCTTATGTAGGCTGAGACTGCTTTTCAGAGTTCATAGTAGAGTCCAAAGGGATTTGGAAACTGTAGTAGTAAAATCCTTATAGTAGCAAATCTTTAAAATTTCTACCTAGAGCAACAAAGCTACAATTGAAGAGTCTTTATAAATTATAAATACTTACTATAACAATCAGACTAAGAAATCTCTGCAATTTATATCTACCTGTTAAGGAAGAATGAGGTTAGGGAACAATAATAAAAGAATCTGTCTGTAGTTTGATTATGTTGTTACATTGTAAATAATTGTCCCACCTACTGGTTTAATAAAAACACTGATTGGCTGAAGGCAGACAGGAAGTGTAGGTGGGGCTACCAGACTAAGAAAACTCTGGGAACAAGAAGAACAGAGCAGAGAAGCCAGAAAGAAACCACAGACACCCCACAATAAGACACCAGCAGACGTAGAGGAAAGAAGTTGAAATGCTGCTCTGAGAAAAAGTACTAAGCTGCATGGCTAAACAAGATAAGAATCATGGGTTAGTTTAAGAATTATGAGTTAGCAAGTTATATGCTTTGGCCCTTAGGTCAATTAGCATAAAATTAATACAAGACTTTGTGTGATTAATTGGATCCAGGGGCAAGTCCAGGCCAGAAACATAATACTACATCTGTCAACCTTTTAAATTAAAGTAAACAAAACAAAAAATGAAATCTGAGATAAAAAAAAAATGAAGCCTCACTGTGCTGCCCAGGTTTTCCTTCAATTTGTGGGTTCACACAATCCTCTTACCTCAGCTTCCCTAGTACCTGGGATTACAGTCATACAACAATGGGCCTTCTACAAGAGAAAGTTAATAAAGAAACTCAACCCATTCTTTTTATTCCAAGGCTTTTCAGGACGAAGCATGTAACTATTCTGTGCATCAGGAAGGGATGGCTCAAATGTAGGTGGATGGTCTACATTTGAAGATCTAGTTTCCCTTATTGACCATCCTAGTGAAGAAAAAATACAAAATACATCTTTCCAGAGATGACAAAAACCTAGGGAGGCTTGCTCAGATCTGATGAAATTCTATCAGTTATTATATATTTAACAGTATCTAATTTAGAGTCTCACATTTTTAGAGAGTGTGAAGAGATGAAAGGGAGTTTGGAAGTTGTTAAAAAAAAAAAAAAGCTATGATAGGCATAGAAAATAGGAGCTATAAGGATAGATTTAAAGTCTTCAGCTGCCCTCAAAGGGGGAAAGGTTTTAGTGGTTTAAGAGGACTTACAGTGACTTTGAGGGATATAAAAGGCTACTGGGAAGAAATGAATTTATAACACCAAGGAGGCCATTGTGGTCAGGTGTGCTTTTAAAAATTAAAAGATACAGAGTTAGCTGCTTGTGGAAAATTCTTTCCTACATCTAGAATTCAGGGATGTGTAAGACATCAATTACCTTTTCATCTAGGAGTAATTAGGCATAGAATCATGAAGGGAAAGTCTGAACTTTATAGCTGAGGGATGTTTACAAAGAGAAGAGAACCAATCTCATCCCTACTCTACAGAACAGAGAATGGGCACATCTTAAAGAGAAGCAGTTTTAAGGGAAGGTGATAAAGGATGCTGTTTGGAATGAACCTGCGATGACTTTTGAGGGGCTGGGGATAGTTAACTTAATAAAAAAATGCATGTATAATTTGTCTTCAAATAATTAAATAACTACCTCATAAAACAATTTAATATGTCACGAGATCCAAACAAATATGAGCTAAAGGGAAACATATTTGACTTGTTATAAGGAAGAAGTACAATGGCCAGAGCTAGCCCTTAAGGGATGGATGCTTTTTCTATATATAACGACCTCAAAAGACTAAAATCTATTCTGGCCCAGGTGTTGTAGAAGTAGAAACTCACCATTTAAAATACAGGACACTTAAAATCCTCACCAGTGGCTTTTTAAAGTATTTTCAATTTAAACCAGAACAATATTCTATTTTCTCCTCTGGCTCTGTCTACAATTCTATTAGCAAACTTGGAATGAGAGCATGAATTCAATTAATGAGTTAGTTCCTGTTCTTATTGTTGAAAAAAAAATACCTGAGAAGCAGCAGTTTAGGGAGGAAGGGGTTATGTTGATTTACAGTTCAAGAGCACAAAGTCCATCATCATTGCAGCAGGCAAGGCAAGGTGGTAGGGGTGGGAGGCAGCTGGTCACATCACATCCATGGTCAGAGAGGACTCTTGGTGGTCATCTTCCTCCTCTTGACACAATGTAGAACCCCAGCCCATGAAGATGATGCCACTCACCCTTAGGACTTCCACTTTAACCAATCTAATCTGTGTGATCTGTCAGAGACATAGCTGGTGGCCCTCTTTATGATTCTAGGTTGTTAATGTGGCCATCAGTATTTATCATCACATATGTCTTCTCAGTAGGAGAGGAAACATTTGTTCACACCTCTTCCTTGACCTTTCCATATGTCTTTTCATTTTGAGCTTCAAAAATGCTGCTCTGAGCACATCACTTTTAAAGAATGCCCTCCATGTTTGCTGGCATTGAACACATATATGCCCACAATATTGATGTTTGTGTGGGAGAAGCTGATTGATAGAACAGAGTTTGCAAACTCCTGAGTCATGGCTGGTGGAATAGATTACAGCCATTTATAGATTGTAGGAAAACCACATAAAACTTGTTGATTTTCTTTAGAATCCAAATAACTATCTCACTGCCATTGTGGTATATTGATTAGAATATTTTACTCTTCCTGATGGCTATTTTTGAGTAAGGGAGAAAAAGGATTGAATTCCTTACTGCCATTGACTGTAAGCATTTTTCTGTAACTGGGAAGTGCTGGTAAATAACCTGAATTTTTAAATAAGCTTATTTTATAATAAAAACAAATCATCAAAGTCAAACGTTGAAAGGCAAACATCACTCTAGAAGCAATTTTACCAGGTCTAGACCCTCATTTCTCTCTGTCTTACGACTTTGTACTAACTATATTATTCTTGCCTCCTTTCTTAAAGGGACCTCCACTGTTTATAGAATTATGGTAGGGTTTCGTTTTGTTTTGTTTTTTTAATTTAATTCTCATCCTTTAACAGTTTTTATTGCTTTCTTTTTCCATTGTTTCTGGTAAGAAGTATATCTATGTATAATGTATAACTATGTATAATGATCTTTTTTATTCTCTCAAGACTTTATTATTTTTAAAGATTAACCATGAGGTGCCCAGGTATGATTTTTTTAATTTGCATTTCTCCTGCTTCAGTACTGTCAAATTCTTGGCTCCATATGACACTTGACAATCCATTTGATAAGTTCCCCTCTACCATATCTTCAAATGTTTACTTTATCCCTCTATCTCCTTTAAGAATTTCAGTTGCATGTCTCATGTTGTCACATTCACAGCGGTCCATCCACTCTGTTGCGCTCTTCACTGTTCCCTGGATTGTTTGGGGTTTGTGCGTGTGTGTGTGTGTGTGTGTGTGTGTGTGTGTGTGTGTGTGTGTGTGTGTGTGTGTGTGTGTTTGGATACTTTGTACTCACCTACCTTCAAGTTCATATTCTTTCCTCCACAGGGTTTTATAGACTTCATTTCTTTTGCTACTTTTTGAGATTACAATTTGATTACATTTCTCCCTTCCCTTACTCTAAACCCTTCCATATAGCCCCCCCCCACTCTTCAAATTTATGTTTCTTTCTCTCTCTCATTTTCTCCCTCCCCAATTGATAAAGTTCCCCATTTCTTTTAAAATGAAAGCTAGCATCCTCTTCTGATAGTGAAGTATGATCTGTTTTTGATAATTCTAACTTTTATGACACCTCTAAGTCTACTTCTGGTGCTTCTACTTTCTCTGTTTGTAAGTTATGTTCTCTTATTTATTTGTATACCGGGTCATTTCCCCTTATATCTGGGTATTTTATATTTTAAAAAGCAGTAGAAACAGGCATGTCCCTCTTATTGTAACAAACGTCTTGAATGGGAACTGAGTCTTTTCACTGAAAATGGGATTTCTTACCATTTCAGTTTGACTTAACATTATTTTCATGGGGTCTTTTTGTTTACTTGCTTGATTGCTTTTCTTAAGATTTTTTTATTTTTATTTTTTGCATGTGTGTGTTTGTGTGTGTGTTTGTGTGTATGAGTGAACGCATGCCAACTGTGTTCAGGGGCTCTCAAAGGCCAGAAGTGGGCATAGGATCACCTGGAGCTGGAGTTATAGGTGGTTGTGAGCCAACCAACATGGAAGTGGGGACCTAAAGTCTTCCGGAAGAACACCCTTAATCTCTAAGCCATCTTTCCAAGCTCTTTTCAAGCCCTTGAGAGCACATCCAACACTTGTCTTCTTTTGTGCACAGATTCTAAGCACGGTTGAAGTTTTGGAGGTCTCGTGCTTTCTAGTTGTATTTTTGAGCTGTTAACAATTGTGCCTTTAGAGCTCAGCCGACTGACTGTCATTTCCATTGCTAGGGAAATTCCTTGTTCTTCAGTCTGTACCAAGCTCCCTCTACTCATGGATATCTCTATTGCTGATTCCTATACAGTGGAAATTTTCCTTTTTATAGTTTTGCACATTTAAATTTCCTTTCACCCTTAACTACCTGGGAATGAGGGTGTCAGAGAAACTATGGCTTACCGGGTATTAGTATATTAAACAGAAGCCACTATTGATGTGGGAATGTCTTTCTGTATGCTGTGAATATCAATCTTTAAATAAAGGGTTTGTTTTGTCCCAAGACAAGCACCATAGAAAAAGTAGGTGGAGAAATCAGAATAGGTAGTAAGGGCGGAAACATAGACAGATCGAGCCAGACACCCAAAGAAGAAAAATGCAAGGAACACAGGTGAGCCACAGGCCACGTGGCAGACCAGATTAATAGAAATGGGTTAAGTTAAGATGAAAGAACTAGCTAGCAATATGCCTAAGCCATAGGCCAAACAACATGAAGCTAATATAAGCGTTTGAGTCATTTTGGGGGCCTAAGCATTGGTGGGCGGCTAAGCAGTCTGGGACTGTAGGTCTATGGGTCTGGGCCTCCAGCCGGAAGGGGTTAAAAACCTTATTATAACACACTAGGTCATTTTTGATCAGCTAATAAGCCTCTCTGAGCCTTAGTTTCTTCAATTGTAAAAAAGTATACCATTACCATAAGGCTAAAAGATGATGTGAGGCTTGTACTTTCTATTGCTTTTTCCTCTGAATGATCCTTTAAAGAATTAAGAGGGTATTTGTAAAAACAAACTATCTATACATCACTTGTTAAGCAGGCTCTTCTCTTTATCCATGTTCAGCTGAGTGAACCAACTTTTTACTATTGCTCCAAAAGTCCTGCTTATCATAGAAAATGCAAGACTTAGTCAAAGACTTGGCTTAAGTGAGTGAGTACCCAACTCTAAAATGTTATAGACAATCAAATGCCATCTGTCCAACATCATTAGAGAAGGACATTTAAGAGAATCATTAGTAATAAATTCATATAAGTTCACATATTGACAATTCTTCTGTACCTCTCAACTCATTGTTTCCATGTAACAATAGCAAGCTTCCTCTCGTGAATCCAAAATGCTGCAAAGTACCCAATGGTGCTCCCTCCCATTTTGCTTTCTAGGCTTTTTTTTTTTTTTTTTTTTTTTTTTTTGAATGAAGATTATGATGAAGCCCTAGCTCTACCAATTCAAGTGCTTAGGCTTACATGAGACCCTGAAGGATTATTACTGATGTCATTTATGTGATTACAAGCTGTGTTTACAGCAATAAAGAAAGCTAGGCTTGGGTAGTATTAAATGGCCCTACTAATTATACCACTATAAAAGGCTTATGGATGATATAAATTTCAGTATTATTGTCCAATGCCGTCGCATGGCATTCTTCCAAAGCAAGGTATCACAGGGCTCGTTTGCTTTTCCTTCTTTGCCCTGACATGAAAGAAAATGAAAACAGGAGGCTGAGTGACAGAGGGGACACAGCCACAGAGCAGCCTATGAGGGGGCCATTGCTGTTACATATTGTCAGGACTGAAAATTATGTCAGGATCACAGTAAACACTTCATTGATAATTAAAGAAATGAGATTTAAGAGTGTGATATTTTCCATCTTTCAAAATGATAAAAATTAATCATAATGTCCAATGGTAAAAGATAAATAAGGGTAAGGGTTCTTCCAGATACTAATAGTCAGCCTTGATTTGTTGCTGTCTTTGGGGGAGAATAAGTAAAGTGGGGGAAACTTGGTGATATTTATCAATATTAGATTGTCCATTGACTCAGTCTTTCCATTTTTAGAAGGGTAAACTACAATATGCTATATGTATCATGTGTCCAGAGACTTATCTATAAGGATTTTTCTTCTTAAGTTTATTGGGTATGGTGCTGAAGAGATGCTGAGTGATTAAGAGTATTCATTGCATTTCCAGAAAGTCAGAGTTCATTTCCCAGCATCCACATTGAGCAGCTCACAACCACTGGCAGCTCCAGCTTGAAGGGATGATATTATGTCATATTATACCCCCACTGGGTGCCACACACATAGACATTTACCCATCCACCCACACATCTCTCTCTCTCTCTCTCTCTCTCTCTCTCTCTCTCTCTCTCTCTCTCTCTTTCTCTCTCTCGCACACACACACACTAAATAAATAAATAAAAATAAATAAATAAATAAATAAATATTCCAGAACTAGATGGGATAATTCAAAATTGTCAAGAATCTGTATAACCACTAATTGGGGGCTTATCGATAAGATTGCAGCAATTAAAAATATACAGTAATTGTGAATGTACTGAGGTGGACAATTTTCCAAGACATATTAATGTATGTGAAAAACCAAGTTGCAAAGCAGCTTGTTATTTCCAGCACTCTCATGAAAACCACACACTAACTCTGCATATGGATACAAATGCATAGAAAAATGCAATGGAAAACAAATAGCCATAATTTAAGAGCGATTTCCTTAGAATAGAGTGGCATTTATATGTGTGTTGGGGAATGCAATCTCTTAGGCTCTTAGCTTTGCATGGCATCTTCCTTGTATTTAGCAGTTTTGGTAGAATGCCTATTTGCTTTAGAAGCAGTGCATAAAAATATTTATTTGCTACTGAGAATTATTATTAAAGTCTTTTATTCTTTTAACTCTTAAGTCAAATTAGATTTAGTCAAACTTTAGTGAAAGTTCTATATTAAGACATGGCAGGGTTCTTTGAGTCTAACACTGTGTCTGCTGAGTATAGTAGCAGCTCAAGTTATTTCAAATGAAATTGATATACCTGAAATACTATCTATCTATCTATCTATCTATCTATCTATCTATCTATCTATCTATCTATCTATCTATCTATCTATCTATCTATCTATCTATCTATCTATCTATCTATTTACTCTATCTATCTATCTATCTATCTATCTATCTATCTATCTATCTATCTATCTATCTATCATCTATCTCTCTATCTATCTATCATCTATCTCTCTATCTATCTATCTATCTATCTATCTATCTATCTATCTATCTATCTACCTACCTACCTACCTACCTACCTACCTACCTACCTACCTACTTACTTACTTACTTACTTACTTACTTACTTACTTACTTACTTCTGGATCAGAGTCATCTACTCAGAAATCTAAGAAAATTTGGCTTACACTTGAGAAATGACCCCTGGCTAGAAGGCTAAAATTTAGCATGTTATTTCTTTGGGCTCTTTTCCTGAAGTTGGCAGGTTAATTAGGAAGCAGGATTAGCAACATCCAGTATTCTGATCTTGATTTTTTTTTTTTTTGAGTTCTTATGAGAAGACTCCATTTTCTTTCCAGAATGTCAGAGTAGTGAAGTACCTATTGATTTCACTGAATGGAAAAAAAAACCTTTTTATTAACCAATTCCTTCCTCAACTGTTGGTTCAAATCCTGAAGACTAACACTGAACTTTAGCTTAGAGTAGATAAGTGTTTTAAAAGTGGGATGATACAAATCCATGAGGCATAAGAGACAGAAAGCATCTAAAGGGGAGGTGGCATCTTTTAAGGAGATGGTGGCAGCTTTTAATGAGACAGCAGGCTATGGTTTGACTTCCATCAGAGCTAAGCCAATGTGAACACAGAGGGAGCATCTGGAAGGGTTTCACATAGCGCTGGGCACGAAATGTTATCAACAGATGTTAGTGACATTTAGTCAGAGACAGCATTGTACACCAGTCAATATATTTTTCAAACAAATTAAAGTTCTATTGCCATGAAATTTGTTTTCTAAGTTAGCAAGGTGAGTGCATATAAGTGTTAATTGGGGAGGTGACAGAGATGCACAGGATAATGTGATTGGAAATAACCTGGCCAGACAAAGATTTGTGAAAGCATGTCAGACATTTAGGTATGAAATTAAAAGAACGTAATCCACACATCTTCAAAGAGACCATAAACATTACCATATTGGATGTCCCTGGAAAAAAGAGTTAGAAATAATAGTAATTGTGTACATTGTGATTCTTCCACCAAGGGAAACTTTGATATACACTTCCAGAATACTATTAAGTAGGATTCTGAATGCTCTTCATGATGTCTTACCATTTGCTAAACAGAATATGTTGTAGACCAGGAAAATAAGACACCCTGTCAGTGTCAAAGCTGATTCTTTATTCTCCCTTCCCACTTCTTGAATATCCTAACAGTCCCAGTGAATGGTTTCAAACTCTCTATTCTGTCAGGAGAAAGAGACATAAAGCCCAAGAACTTTGATATTCTCCTCTGGTCACATTTCTCTTTATAATATAGAATTACTATATGTTCTAATATGCTATGGGATTGTTAGAAAATTGGCAAGAGCTGAAACTGATCATGACCACAAGAACTTGGAAGCATCTGCCTAAATCACTGGGTATGGCAAAGGCATCTTAAAGGGGCTAAAAATAACAATCATGGACTGTATGCCTCTTCATGAAGAGGTCACTCAAGTCAGACAAGACTTAACTTGTGATCCATACGTAACCACTGGTAAGGGTGAAGTAGACCTATAAAATGAAGGAAGCCATTAGAAAACATTAAAGTTAGCAATGGGTTAACTCATAGAAGACCAATGGATAAGAAGTCACCACAGATAAATATAAATGAAGTAGAGCAGGAGGATGATGTCTCTAGAATATTCTCTGGGGACAAAGTCGGGGCTGAGAATGGCTTAGGGACTTGAGGAGCAGTTGCCATTTCCTTAGAGTAAATTGGGGTACTGGTAAAAAGCACATTTGTATGCAAAATAGAAGACCAAGGAGAGGTCACTGGGCAGCAGTGGATTTATTCTTCTTTTAATTATTATTTTAATTTTTTATGTGTGTGGGTGCTTTGTCTGCAATTATATCCATGTACCATATGCACATTGGAGCCCCTGGAGGGCAAAAAAGGATGTCTTACTGCATGAATTCTATTTGGTATTATAATAAAACACTCAGAGCCAGATAGTGGAAAAAGCTGAAATATCAAACTACAGCCACTTCTTACCCAGCCAACTCCTCAGACCTGTCTCCACAAATCCTTGACTCCAAGCCTCTTCTCTTCAGCTGCAAAGGGAAGTGTCAGTGGAAATGGAACTCCTTCCTTTTCTCTGTCTGCCAGCTATCTCACTTCCTGGTTCCTAGAGCTAGGATTAAAGATATGTGCCACCACCTCCTGGCTCTGTTAGGTCAAATTCACAGAGATTCAGAAGGATCTCAGCCAGTGATGGTATTAAAGGCTTGGGTTACCACTGCCTGACCTTCATGGCTTGGCTCTGTCCTCTGATATTTTAGACTTTATTTTATTATTAAATATGCAATATATCACCACAGTGTTTGATTGCTAAAACTAGGTTATAAACCATTGTATAGCAGGCTGACACTTGGGTGCTAGAAACCACAATTGGGTTCCCTAGAAGGGCAGCCTGTGCTCTTCACCATTGAGCTATCTCTCCTCTCCAGCCTAACCATTTTTAATGAATTGTGCTCTGAATGATTAGGAAAGAAGAGGCCTCTGGGTAAATGGAAAAAAGACAGAATGAAAGACAGGGTAGAAGTAAAGGCATTTGCAGTAGTTTGGAGGTGATAAGGATAGGAAGTCCCTTGGCTTTATCCTTGTACATTCATAGGCATCCTTCCTTGTCAGTCATCTCTAGCCTGCAAGTTTGGAGGTACAGGAGAAGGGAGGTGGCCTTTCTTCACTTAAGTGTCATCAACACTAGGCAGAACAGTGCCTGATGAAAGAAAGTATTCCCCAAACACTTGCTGAATCAATGAATAATGGACAGAATGGTGAATGCGTATCCATACGGAATGAAAAAGAATGACTGTGTAAGTAAGTGAGCCGAAAGTTATATAAAAGAAATTTGAATGAGAGGTACTCAGTAGAAGACTTCTGGAATGTTCGGTTTAAAGGAGTCATAGGTAGAGCTAACACTATAAAACACCTCTGGGGAGGGGTCACATTCTTGCCTTGCACACCAGGTTGACACCCTCAAGGGACACCACACTCAGTACAGGAACACATTTATCGCAGAAGTTTTTCCTCAGTTATCCCAGTTTCTCGGTATAACTCGAAGTCAAAACAGTAGAAGCCTGGGGCTGTGGGTCTGTAAGTCTCCATATAGTAAATAACTAACAATTTTAACAGGGCAAAGACCTTCCCATTCATGTCACTTACGTAAGCTCTGCCCACACACTTCTTTGTGAGAAGTTAGTTACCAAGTTCCTGAGCTTTATTTTTAGACATTCTTTGCTTGCTCCTGGATGGTTTGCCTTACTTTTCTTTGAGTCTAACAAAAGTCTAAAATCAATAGCTGGCTTAAAGCTGTGCTATAACAGTTGTGAGTTTAACACTGCACAGCTGGAAGTTTCGACCTCAGCCACCAAAGGCAGAGCTGAAATGTGCTTGTACAGAGGGAAAGCGGGTGGCTGCTTTTCTTCAAGCAAAGCTGGGGTCTTGGTGCAAAGGGCATATACACTGTCAAAGGAGGCCATTGGGCAGCTATACTTTGAATCAGGGAGGGTCCAGTGACTGTTCCATTGAGTTTGTCTGTGATGTCCCCCTGCTCAACAGTAGCTATGCAATAGCTCTGTGATCTCTCCAATGTCATGGTTCCCCTCTTCTTGGGGGTGGTCATTTTCCTAGCTTTTTAGCTTTATGGTCGTCTAGAGTATTTTGCAGCTTTTTTTCATCTTGGATTCTTATATTATTTTTCCATACCCCCACCCAGATGTTAGTTTGGAATTCAGCAACAGAAAGAGCTATCTTACCCTGTCCGCTCTCCCCCAAAAAATAGTAATTTTTTTTTTTTAAAGAAAAGAAAGAAAATGGGAGTCTGTGTCCAGAAGTCTTTTGAATGAGCTCATTAAAGAACAATTCTGGTTTTTGGAGTAACCCTGCATTACTGCTTGTATATTTCTTACTGTGGTATTCATTGAAATGGCCTTAAAAGAGATAAGCTCTTTGTTATTCTAATTAGACAGTGGGAATATGAGATTTTGATTATAAAACAATGAACTGGCATCCATGCTGGAATCCACTGAGGATTTTAGGGTCATTTTAAAGCATCTTTGGTCCTTATCCCAAGAACTGGTCCTTTGCTGTCAGCATGCAGTCCCCTGGCTTTGACCAAACCACACTTCTTTTTTCTTCAACTTCTCAAGCTGCCATGAGCCTCAGTCAGCAGGGGAGTTTGATTTCCCAGCTGCTCTGGAATGGCTTCGATTTCGGCGTGTCATAGATGCATTCTATGTGTCCTGGAAGAAAACCATCCAGGAAAGAAAATGGTCTAGCCTAGCTTAGAAAGAAAATGGCCCAGCCTAGCTTAGCTCACACTTTGACAGTGTGCATGCAGCTTTTCACTGAGCAAAGTGAGTGACTTGGAGAGGTTATCTGCAGACAGGCTGGAATGGAACATGGATTTGCTCTCCTTTGTCCTGGATTTGTTATGACATTTCTGTTTCTGTCAAGAGAATTCGAATATTTTCTCCCCATTTCTGTCTATTTGACTCAAGGTTAAAGCTACTTGCGAAGAAAAAGGTTAGACTGAAGGCAGGAAATAGAGGAAATAAGAAGCACAAACATAGACAAGAGTGAGAGACAGGACAGGAAGGAGTTGTGCTCTGTATTTTATGGTGATGGCTATGTGTGGGGACAGCTACCTACAATCCCCAAACTGAGAAGGTGGGGGGCATACATTTAAGACCAGCCTAGATTCCAAAGGAAGCTCTACCTATCTACAAAAAAACTAACTAACAGCAATGTCATGCCAATCTAGACTGCCAAGGAAAGCTCGAAGAGAGAGAGAGAGAGAGAGAGAGAGAGAGAGAGAGAGAGAGAGAGAGAGAGAGAGAGAGAGAGAGAGAGAGAGAAAAGAAGAAAGAAAGAAGGAAAGAAAGAAGGAAAGAAAGAAAGAAAGAAAGAAAGAAAGAAAGAAAGAAAGAAAGAAAGAAAGAAAGAAAGAAAGAAAGAAAGAAAGAAAGAAAGAGAAAGAGAAAGCAAAAGCTCACTAACCTCTCTCCTTCCTTGGCTTTCCCCAGCAGAGTCTGAGAACACCTCTGGGACCTTCTGGACAAAGGTGCTGGGTTCCTACTCTTTCCCTTGGCTTGACTGGCATAGGCAGAATGACCCCATTGTGTACTGGCAGGGTGGTTTTGAACATGTACCTCTTTAGAATAGTCACACACTTGTACAATACATGAATGGACTCGCATTCATATTTGGACACCATGTGGGAAGGGAACATCTGGAGTCTTTCCTCTTGGATTCCTCTATGAATCACACCAGTAGACATTCAAGGTCACATGACAGACACCATGCATGCAGGACTCCTGGTCAGGGTCCCCCTGGGGATTTTATTCAAATTAAAAGATTTTTACATAAAATTCAAACTTATAAGATGTTGATTTAGACCTATTCTCCTAGCATGTGGGAGGCTGAAGCCAGCATGAGTGAGGCCTAGTCTCAAAAACAAACAAGAAACTAACATCCCAAACTGATTGGTAGATGCTTGAGCATTTATTAGGCAAATTAATGCTGATATGTGTCCTATTCAGAGAATATTTACTGTATGGCTCACATCTATACCATACCTTATTTAGCTCACATGACATTCCTAAGACAATTACCTTTACTACCCAGATTTGTAAAATGAAGCAGCATTGCCCCCAAGAAGCCACAGACTCCGCAATGGTTCTTACATTTTGATTTAATGAACCCAGAGAAGGTCTTAACTGCAATGGTTTATAATTAGGTATTTTTTAAATTATTTGCATGGTTGTGTGTGGGTATGCACACACGAGTGTAAGGGCTCAAGGAGGCCAGAGACATTGGATTCCTAGAGATACTAAAGCAGGAAACTAAATACACTCAGTGGGTTACACACACACACACACACACACACACACACACACACACACACACACACACACACACAAGTCATTGAAGATGAGAGGAACCTGTATGTTTAAAAGGGAGAGGCAGCAGGATTCCAGAAGAGAATGGGAAAGAAAAACTGAAGTTTGTTTTATAAATAAATGCAACTGTTTTAAATGATCATAGGAAAGATTCACTCATGAGAAGCTCATATAAGCATTTTTCACCAATAGTGTAGTAAAAAGAATGTGCGTGTGATGGTAATTTATTTTTAAAAAAGTAGATGGAATTTAACAAAAAATTATATTCCTACTAATTATAAAAACAATGTTCAAATTATATTAAGGGAAAAGCATTTAATAAAATAATCAAGGTCGAACAATACAATATTTAATGTAGTCAAGTGCACAAAGGCACATTTTTCTTTATTATAAAATATAAAGCTATTGGATTTTCTTCTAAGGAAAATATATCACAAGAAACCTTAAAGAAAAACAAAAGACATTCTTAAATCAGGGAGGCAAAAGTAAAAAAAAAAAGTGATGCTTATGTTTTGTCTTGGACTTATTAAATAATAAAACAAAATACGATGAGAAGCAACATAAGTTCTGAACATTTTCGTATTTGGGCTTCAGTCTTTATGCTTTCCTCATAGAGGTACTGACGCTAGCCCACAGCAGAACCCCATTTTCATCTATTGCATTTAAAGGTGTCTAGTTGAGTGATCTTCCTCCTGCTCCTCGGAAGACTCAAAAATAGAAACCAGTGAACAGGAGCATTCACAAAATGCACAGGCAGGGAATTCTGATCTGAAGATAATCACAATGCAATTCTAATCCTCGGAGGGGGGAAAAATCATTTCTCCTGCAGATCTCATACAGCAGCCTGCAATAGTGCCTGCAAGAGTCCCAACTGCTGAGTCTTTGATTTAATGAAAACTTAGAGAAAGCAATTCAGTTCACTGCAGGGATGGCTTTGTTCCTCCATTATGATTCTTCTTTAATGAGAAAGATGATTGTAAGGATAAACTCTATTCCTCTGAATTTTTACACTAATTACATACAAAGCACTATTTTGGCAGAAGGGGACTTATCTGCTTCAGGCAATACAGTTATCATCTTGTAACCACCCTTCAATCTCCCACATGAACACTGGAGCTCCGTGCCAGGAATGAGTATTGCTCTTCGCCAGCACTCAGCATGGAAAGATGAATACTTAAAGATTTCCCGAATTAACAGTCAACATGGACTCCAGATACAACAGGGAGACAATCCCTTCCTGCAAGGTTAGATGCTGTTTGGAATGAAGGAATCAAAGGGGTATTCATTAATGAGGCATTTAGCATGGGGAATGCAGGAGGATGTGATACGAAGTGTCTCTCTGTGTGTGAGGCGGGGGGAGAAAGAGAGGGAATTTATATGAGGCTGCATTAAAAAGAGAATATGGTATTGCATATTTTCATCAGTTTCTTTTAACCTGAAAGTCATTTATTAAGCTGATACTGAGGGTTCTGTGTACGGTATCTTATATTTGTGATTATACATTGCAGCATAAATGTAACGCTTAATATTGAGTTCTCTAAGCATTATTAGAGGATATGTAGGATGCTCTATTTGCTGCACATGTTTCATGCATACACTCTATATGCATAGAAGTGTATTTGGCATCATCTGATGCACAGTTTGAAGCCTGATGGATCAAATTCCTTGGTATTCTTGAAGGGTGTCACAATGAAGGAGGATGCTTTCAAGGCCATTTCCCAATATCACTAAATGACCTGAAGAAAAGCCACCTACTAGAAACTCAACAATATAATATTCCAGCCAGGCAACCATAGTGTTGGAATAGACTATTTTCTTTTTTCCCATAAAGTATAAGATAGATACAATAAATTTCATCTTTTCAAGTGTATGGTTTGAAGAGTCTTGGCAGACGTATATACTTATATAATGTCCATAACAATTGAGACACAGAGAACAAAGCCATTGAGACAAAGGGTTTCTTCTGCATCCTGCCCTCACTTTCAGCCTCCACCAACCATCAAGCTACTTTCTGTCATTATCATTTTGCTTTCTCAAAATATGCAATTATCTATTCATGGCATAAATTTTGCATCTGGTTTCTTGCATTTAGCACAATGTTTTAAAAAAGTATTCTATATTGCTGAATGTATCAATACCTTATTCCTTTTTATTTTGAAGTGATACTGGATTATACACATTTATTACTCTTCCCTATTTACTTGTGTATCTACTTCTTATTTTGTGAGTATGTGTGTGAGTGTGAGCACACATGTGCTATGCTGTGTGTGAAGGGTAGAGTACAACCTGAAGGAGATGGTTCTCACCTTCTACCAAGTGAGCTTCAAGGACAGAACTCAACATCAGGTTTGTGTGGCAAGTGCCTTTACTTTGCTTTACGCTGGCTTCCCACAACCATCCCCACCCTTCCTTGCTTTCCTTTGAGATGGCATCTCACTATGTAGCTCTGACTAGTGCAGTCATTAATTAGCCTATGATGGCCTTGAATTTGTGACAATCTTCTTGTCTTAGGCCCACGCATACTGAGATCACTGGTGTACACACCACAGGCATCTTCCTCTCCCCTTCCATAGACCAGTGGGTGTTTATTCCAGTTGCATACAGGTTTTTAAAGCACTTATAAACAAAGCAACATTTGCATACAGTTTTGTGTGTCAACATTATGCTTTCATGTTTCTTGGAAGAGCATAACTGTTGGATCACATAGGAAGTACAAATTTAACTTTATAAGAAAATGCCAAGCTGTATTCGAAAGTAGTGTGGCCAATTTGCACTTCCCCCAGAATTACACAAGAACTGTGTGTGTTGACAAGAAGCTTTGCTAAAAGTGGGTTCTAACTCTTTTGTGTGATTTTTCTTTGTCAGTTTCCTAACATGATGCATCTGTTTCTTGGACCTTACGCCCGTTTTGTCCTTCTCTATGGCTATGTTACGTATTTCTCAAGGAGCATCAATAAGAATTCGTCTCAGAAACCCCTCAAGTACAATCTTTCTATACTATAGTGACTATAACTCTCCAATCACACTTAAGAAGTAAAAATAAATGTGACCTGACAAGAAATAGGCATGGAAGTTTGCCAAGTAATTTCCCACAAGGGAGATTTTAAGGGAGTCCAATAAAAATTACCTCACTAGTCTTAGGAAATTGATGATGCTAGTGTCCCCATGGCTCCCAGGGGATGCATGATTCCATATTTACATTTGCCAAGTGCTCTCTTATCCTCCAACCCACTAGAAGTTCCTTCCCTTCAGCACTTCAGTAAGGAATTGGGAGCTGATGGTGCATAGAGCTTTCCTTGGTCTTCTGCTCCGAGGAGACCCTGGAATTTGCTTTAATTAATTTTACTGCTTTGAGCTGGGATTTTGACCTCCTGTGGTAAACACTAAACATATTCCAATGCAGGCAAAGGCAGAGATCCCCAAATGTAAAGTATTGTCAGAGCTTGGAGAGAGAGAGAAAGAGAGAGAGAGAGAGACAGAGAGACAGAGAGAGAAACATATGGAGAGAAACAGAGCCCGCAAGAGAGAGTGAGAGAGAGATCCTTAGACAACACCAGAGATACAGACATTCAAGTTGCCAAGACTTCCTCATGGCTAAGAATCCTCTTATTTATTTATTTATTTTTATTAAAGATGACCCTCCATGTTATTTGCCTAACTATATGAATATTTAAGACTTGATTGTGAGTGTTACATTGCACTATTAGAGACTTATTATTACACTCACACAAAGCAAGACATGATAGAAAATATGTAAAAAAAATCTATCTTCAAGAATGAAATGTTTATTGAATTTCTTTGGCTGGAAGATTGTTTTTTTATTCAAAACTAAAAGAGCTTAAAGAAATACTTTTCTGTAAAAAAGCAACAATTTTAAAATCTGTGACTAGTGATACTGTAGGGGTAGGATACTTCAGGGTCTATACAGTGGCTGGCACTTCTGATTCTGTTCCTAATTCCCCATCTTTTTCCACACCATGGCTGAAGGAAGAACAGAAGCTCTGAACGTGCCTCTGTTTCCCCCTGAGTAACCTGTTTTTACTTCACTTTCTTTATTTCCCTCAAATAGTTACAAATATAGAAAAATGGTAGTCAATAAATTGGCTTCATCTATTACGTGGGAAGCACTAGAAGCAGTTCTGGGAAATAGTTACAATCAGTAAGAGATGATTATGGAAAGAAATTGATGACAAATATTTTCCTGCTAAGAAAAGTATTCTATGCCACTTTTAATTTTAAAAGCTGCCCATTTTTCTTGCTTCTATATGACAAAAGCAAGAATTCACTCTTCAGCTGAACTCTAGCCTGGCCTCTCTTGTTGCATAGTATTTACATTTTTTGTGTCTCTTGGCTTTTTAATTTCAGCTGTATTACCTGAATCTTTTCTTGTTTTAAAGGCAAAGTATATAGAGATGAGAGTCTCCATGGATTTCTTAGGTAAATCATTAGGTTGAAAGCCTCAGTTGCTTTCTTAGTTACATTTAATTTTATTTAATTTTATTTTTTTTATTTTACGTACCAACCGCAGTTCCCCTTCCTCCTGATCTCTCGTCCCCACCCTCATTTACTCCTCAGAGAGGTAAGGCCTCACATGTGGAGTCAATAAAGTCTGGCATATCAAATTGAGGCAGGACCAAGCTTCTCCATGCTGCATCAAGGGGGCACCCCACCATAAGAATGGGCTCCAAAAAGCCACTTCATATATGCATCAGGGATAAATCCTGATCCCAGTTCCAGGGCCCCACAAACTGCCCAAGCCACACAACTGTCACCTCCCACATTCAGAGGGCCTAGTTCAGTTCCATGCAAATTCCCCAACAGTTAGTCCAGAGTCAGTGAGCTCCCAGTAGTTCAAGTCAGCTGTGTCTGTGGGTTTCCCCACCATGATCTTGACCATCACCCCCTTGCTTATATAATCCCTCCTCTCTCTTTTTTCTCTTCACCTGGACTCCAGGAGCTCAGCACAGTACTTGGCTATGTATTACTGCATTTGCTTCTATCAGTTACTGAATGAGGGTTCTATGATGACAGTTAGGGTAGCTATCAATTTGATTACAGAGGAAGGCCAGTTCAGGTACCCTCTCCACTATTGCTTGGAGTCTTGGCTGGGGTCATCTTTGTGGGTTCCTGGGTATTTCCCTAGCATCAGGCTTCTCCCTAACACCATAATGGCCCCTCTATCAAGATGTCTTTTTCATTGCCTTACCTCTCAGTCTCCAACTGGACCACCCTGTTTTCTCCCCCCACCCCTCCCCTACATTCTTAAGGGACATTTCACTTCCCAAATACTTCTTTGTGTAGTCAAAGTAACAGTACACTCAGGTTTGCTTTAATTCTCCAACTGGACAGATTGGTGCAAACGACAGCTTTGATCTATACTTTCCCCCTTGTGGAATTCATCACTGAAGGGCTTTGCTAGACCCAGTAGATATCTTCTTAGTTTCAGAACCTCTTGCAAGAAAGCACAGCCTTTGGCCTTTCATGCCACACTTAGGATTTGTTCAGCAAGACACACCACTCACATATTTCTAGGAATTAGTTAATGCCCAAGGACCAACTCACAACTAGATTTATTGGAATCTACACTGGAGCCTGCTACCTCCACGTCTTTGGGGCATTGATATAATAGAAATTTGATAGAGAGAATTTGCCCTAACCTTGAAGTCAGATTTTGACAAGGTTACTTATAGTGACATCACACCTAAATATTCTCAGAGGGTTTCAAATTTAACAACTGTACATTTTAGAAGCTGTATGCAATGACAGAGATACATTGTTTTTTTAAAAAATAAATTCATCCAGGCAACTGCTTACTGTCATGTGGTCCAAGGCATGCACATATCATTAAAATAGAGGCCCAACTAGATAGGTGGGAAGGCCAGCACTTGATTAGATCTGCAGATTATGAGAAACACTAAGAGAGACTGGCTGTAAAAGATTTCCTTACATACAGACTTCCCATCTCTTCTCTAGCTCCCTCCTTCCTAATCTTGAGGTTCCTGAACACAAAGGTTGTATTTCCAGAGCAACATATAAGACATAGTGATGAAATTACTATGTTGATTTCTAGGTTTTAGATTAATACCAGCCTATTAAAATTCTAAAGATGAAACTTAAAACAAACATTGTGAGTAAACACCAAATACACACACAGGAGCAAATTGAGTAGTCATCCAGGGTGATGGTAAAAATCTCTAGCAGGAACACTGCATTGTGGGAAATGACCCCTCCACTGACTAGGAAGACAGGATTTCCTCAGGTTGGTTTGTTTTATTTTTATTTTTATTTTTTATTTTTAGTCTACCCTTTGAAAGGACCTCCAGGTCCCTGCCCAGTCTTCAGACTGCTCTGTTCACACTGATGCTCCTCCTGTAGTCTATAATATTATTTCCTAATATCATTGCTGTATCTCACTACACCTTTACACTACAGCCTAGTGTCTTATTTAAGGTTCTCAAATTCAAGAAACATGAACATCTCCTTTCATTCTAAAGGACCTCTTATCTTTCCTGCTACCTCCTCTGAACTTCACAGGAAGAAGTGAGGGCCCTCTAGGCAACCTCTTTCCAGCCCCAGCTTCCATCTCTTCTAAAGGCATATCTTAGAGCATCATGCTTGGTTGTCTCATTTATAGAATTTAGGTGATACATATTTCCTAGGGTTGAAGAAGTAAGAAGAAATGTGGCATAACCTCTAGCTGGCATATTCTAAGGGTTCTGTAAATGCCATTATCAATGCTATTAACACTTAGTCTTATCATTCAGTTTTCTAGATTCTACCTATAAGTGCTATGATCATTCTTTCTGATTTTTAATATGCTCTTTTTCCTAGATATAGACTCTTACTAAATCTCCTGACTCTTAGAAAATAATATAGACAAGAACCCAAAGAGGAGAAACAACTTGCAGTCTCAAAGTCTAGTGGTGCTTAAAGATCACAAAAGATGAATTCACCAGTTTTACATGAAAGATTTTTTAGTATTAAGCTATTGTAAAATTGTTTCTAATTTAATCCCATTATTCTTAATTATATTCCTTATTCTGGTTAAATAATACTATTCTTCTTAATGTTGATTCAAGTTCACATCAAATAAATTTTTACATTCATTCCTTATCTCTTCCTTTTTTGATACATTCCCACAGTTTCTGAAAGACGAGTCCCTAATTGTATGCGTCCCCCATTGCCTCACTTCCTGGACCCTTCCTGGGCTGAAGTATCATTCAAGAAATAGTGGGGCAACTGTTAGACAACACATTTATATCATTCAAATTCATCAGTTTCCAACTCACACTGAGAAAACATAGCTGAGTTTTAGTGTCTGTAACTCTTATAGGCTGATAGTTTATTCTTAAAACTAGTTGAAGCTATTGATATTAAGTCAGGAAACAAAAAACAAAATTCCTCTAGTAACATTAACTTATGGAAAACAAATTAGGTTCTAATGTATTTTCAAAAAGCTGAAAAATCAATTGAGTACTAGTGTGGCGATTCTCTCTCTCTGTGTCTCTGTCTCTGTCTCTGTCTCTGTCTCTCTCTCTCTCTCTCTAAGAGGATTCTGTATGTATGTGTGTGTGTTCACACACACACACACAGATAGACAGACAGATGGACAAACAGACAGACGAACAGACAGACAGACAGACAGACAGACAGACAGACAGACAGATAGATAGATAGATAGATAGATAGATAGATAGATAGATAGATAGATAGATAGATAGACGGGTGTGTGTTTGTTTGAAAGGGTGTTATGTATGCACATGTGTGTGGTGTGCTCTCCAACTTAATCTATGAGCTAGAGTATTTTGCCATATCTGGAGCTTGTCAACTCTGCTCAGCTAGTTGGCCAGTGACCTCCCGGAATTTGCCTGTTTCTGTTTCTCCAGTGGTGGCATTCAGAGATTGTAGGTAGGTTCTGGGGATCTGAACTCAGGCTCTCACACTTATAAAGCAGGCCCTTTAGTAACTAAGCTCCACCTCCAAGCCACCTTGATCTATTCTCTTCTAAGATGAAGTCAACAGTAGACTATTGATTAAGTCACTATAACTGAGCAGTACTCTCTAGACAAGAATCCAAATAAGAACAAGTAAGAATTAAATAGTGATGTATTTTATAAAAGTTTCAAAAAAGGATGATTATGAAAACTGATGTAGTTAGCAACATACATGTTCTTATTTGTTATTAAAGGATATGATTATTTTCAAACCTATTAATTACTGTTTTTCAATGGGATCCTGGCCAATAGCTACAACTCAGGGGGAAACATGGCTTTTTCCAGGGACATAGACAAAAGGACTATATCAAGTTTGAAAGTGTAGTCATAGGTTCTGAAAGGCCTTTAGGATGTGCCCTCTCCCACACAATCTTTATTGGACCCACCTACACTCTTTTAAAAGACATTTTCTTATATTGACTCTTGGATAACTTGTTTTTATTGCTTTATTTATTTCCAATTTAGAACAGGACCACACTTGGCCACTTGTGGGAGTTTCCTTTTCTTCTATTGCTCTTGGATTGTTACTCAAGTTGTTATTTATATTTGTATCACTTTCCTAAAGAACATCTTTTATCTGCAGCTCCCTTAGACAGCTCAGGACAAGCATCTTTCAGAGAGCTTCACTGGGCCTGATCCAGCTTTCAGGAGGTAACTCTATTTAGATTCGCCGAGAAGAGCAAAACACTTAAAAGGAATTCCAATTGTGAGAAATTGTACTTTTCTCCAATGCATATATTTTCTACTTCTTGTTGAATTTACACAATGTGTATTTCTTTGTGATATATTCATTCATTTTTCTTGTAGTGTTACTGCAAAATGGCAAAATGAGATCTGGGGATTTGAAGCATCTTACTAATGTTCTAGTGATACAATGATGTCTAGTCATGGCTCATATTCTTCTACGTGTTTGCAAACGTCACATTCCTGGAATTGGGGCAGCTTACCTTGTCTGACAGCTAGGGTGGTGGTGTAGACCAAGAAGAGGAGAATATAGTTCAGAAAGCTCTGGAAGACTGGTGTGTTGGCGTGAAAGTCTTCTGCCAGGTACTTGCTGGTCAGGCCGATTCCACAAACAAGAAGAGATAACACTTGGCCCAAAGCCACAGAGATTAACATCTCCCTGGGAAATGAAGAGAAACACAGAGGTGTCAACAGGAAGTCCAAATAAAAAACAACAGTAGTTAGTTCCACTGATAATTCATAGCAGGTACTGAGTAAAGGGCAGTGAAAACTATCCATTGTAACTCACTGAAGGAATGTTGGCATATTTCTCTCTCTCTCTCTCTCTCTCTCTCTCTCTCTCTCTCTCTCTCTCTCTCTGTGTGTGTGTGTGTGTGTGTGTGTGTGTGTGTGTGTGTGTGTGTGTGACTCTACAGTTATTACTGAGGCTTTTCAATAAACCTAGCTTTTGCATTTCAGAGACTTTGTGTCTCTGGTGGTCTCTTCGGGGCCTTGCAACCAAGGCACAACTGTTTTTATTTATCTGACTATGAATTTTCTAAATTCTCTGTGCCTACAGCCAGGTAATGCCATTCAGAAGACTATAAAATGGAGTAAAAGAGATTCAGGACAAAGTATATTTGCCACTGACTGTGTGAGAATATATGGTCTTTTTTAAATTGATCAACCAGGCTGAGAATGTGAGGTACGATCTATCGCTTACTCAGCCTTAGCAAGGCAAGGTCTTGGGCTTAGCCCTCAATGCTACAAAAGAAACGATAAGCACCTCCCCCTTACCAACTGAGAAAAATAAAAAGATTCTAATAAACTTAAAGATTTATAAAAGTAATCAAAAAAAAAAAAGCGGGGGTACAAAGTAATAGGCTTCATTATGACATCATGCTACACACTTCGTTTTTCTTAGCTCTCGATCTCTGTCCCTCCATCTCTCTGCTCTCTCTCTCATCTTCCCTCCCCAACACTTTGTTCTTTTTCTCTTCTTTCCTAAGATTCCCCCAACACTTCCTTTCTAGTTTCATAATCTTTAGTCCATACAAATATTTATATATATAAATATGTATATATTTATATATATATAAATAAACATCTAGAATCTGCATGTGAGAGAAATGTAATATTTGTCTTCCTATATCTGGGGTACTTTGGTTAATATAATACTTTCCAGTTCCATCCATTTTGCTGTAAGTGTTCTGATTTTATGTTTATATAATGCTATAGTTTCTTACCCACTTGCCTGTTGAGAGACACCTAGGCTCGCTCCATTTGTATCTGGAGCAATAACAAATATGGGCATACACGTACATCTGGATAGGACTTAGAATTCTTTGGATGCATACATACGAGTGGTACAGGTGGGGCATATGGCAATTCTGTTCTTGTTTTTGAGAAACCTCTGTAGTGATTGCCCTTGTTTACATTGCTAACAGCAGTAAAAAGGGATTTCTCTTTCTCTACATCCTCACAAGCACTTGTCAGTTTTCTTGATGTTGGCTATTCTGACAGATGGAACCTCAAAGCTGTATGACCTGCTCTACTTTTTCCTCTTTCTTTTTCTCTACCCCTCCTGCTGTTTCTTCTTTGAGACAGACTTTAATATATATGTGGTCAAAGATGACTTTAAGTTTCTGGTACCTCCTGAATTTAGGTATGCTAACATATCCAGCATTGGTTGGTTTGTGTCTGCAGGGCTGAGAGTCAAACTTCGGGCATCTTGAAAACGCAGCAAGCACTCTGCCAACTGAGTTTCATCCCTGGCTTTGCATTTCATTTTTAGAGAGCATTCCATTTAGTTCCTCAGCTCACTGATTGATTGGATTTTTTTTTAAAGCAGTTCTTTATTATTTTAGATGTCAGTCTCCTGTCTGAAGTACTGATGTTAAAGATTTTCTCCCATTTTATATTCTGTCTGTTTATTCTGTCAATGGTTTCCTTTGTGTATGGAAGCCTTTTAATTTTACATAACCCTACCTGTCAATTCGTGGCTTGGGAATTTAGGGTATAGAGAGTCTCTTAGGTGGAGATCATTAATGGTGATTATATAGGTAGAAAGTGATGAGAAATGAAAAAAATACTGGCTTTGAAGGTTTCTTTGAAGATGTTTGATCTAATCACCATGTAGTACAACACTAATCAGAGTAGAAAATTAATTTATAGTAGATTACAATAACCCTGTGATTAGTCATCCTTCATTTGCCTAATCATGTACACACTAAAGTAGAAGAGCTGTAGGTCAAATAACAGCTAGTGTATAAGTGGTTGTTTTCGATGCTGAGCATACACTAGAAGATGCTATGTGTGGAATGTCCTTCTTGTTAGAGAAGGATAAAACAATACTATAACCTGCTTAAATTATAACAACAATATTTAAGGTTACAGAATGTTTACACAAGAAATTTGAATTTTAGTGTATTACGTGATGTACTGTATTAAGACATGCAAAATGAATAAGATATAGTCTATCATCGAGAGGCCATTAAGCCAAACTTTTATCACTGGATTTCCAAGAAGCTCAGTAAAATAAAAAATGAAGTAGAAAACAAAGTGAAATATTTCTAATAATTCATATTTTAAAATCACTTGGATTAGTTTATACTATTTTCTTTAATCCTCAGAGAATTTTATACAACAAATGCTGCTATTGTAACTTGTGGTAGATAAGGACTTAAGCCAGAGAGGTGAAGCACCAGCCCAAGGTCAAAGAGCTACTCTTTTTGAACTTAGAAGCTAGGTGATATGACTTCAACTCCTAGCTTCTGAAGTTATGAACTTTTGAAATATGCTGTGTCACCATTAGCTGCCTGAAATATTCTCTGTTCTGGTTTTCAGAAACATACTAGAAACAGCAAAAACAAAAACTTCAGCTAGTCAGACTGATGGGCAAGTACTTTCCCACCAAGGTTCCTGTAATGTGTCCCTTTAAACAAGAGGTCAACACAGCCTGTTCTTGTCTCCTTATCAGAACAAAGCTGTGAACCTACTGCGCTGAGCATATGCTTTTAATTAACAGTCATTTCTTTCAGCCCTGCTGGTGTGATTGGATGGAGAATGCAAATTATAATTTTGTAGGGCATGCTAATAAACATAATGTGGGTCAGGAAAAAGTGAAATGAATCTCTTACTGGATCAGTTCATGAATTCTTTCTTGACTAAAGGAGCTACTGATGCCTGCCTGCATACTTGAGTGACTTATTAAAGTATCAGAAATGATGTACATCTAGGACTTCTAAATACCTAAATGCTGGTTTGCTACTAACTTCAACCTCTGCCCTGCCATTTTGCCTCCATCAAATTTTTTGCTCTCCATTGGCATAAGATGAATGCGTATGGCAGCATGTTGCACAGAAACCTGCTTTTCCTAACTTAAAGGATCTGCTAAGTGGTTACTGTCATTCTATCCCTCTTATGTTTTTCTCTTGAGTAACCTACAATTGCTCTGTGGGTCCTTTACCTAATTCTCCAAGGCCTGAACATGCCAATTTGTCTTGAAAACCTCTCATTGGCCATTCCTGATCCCCAAGGCTGAGTCACATTCTTCAGGTGTGTGTTCCTATTTATACTTATGTTGACTACATTTTTTGTTCATGAGCTCCTGAGAAGAAGGGAATTGATAACTTTTAATAATTCATATGTTCTGTTCCTAAAGTCTAGTAAGTGTGGGACAGAAGAACATAGATACTCAATAAAAGAATGTAGGCATTTCTGAGTGAGCTAGTGTCTGTGTAGGGGGAAAGTAAAGTGCTAGAAGATTGGTAATGTGGCTGGAAAATTTACCAGAATGAAACAGAAGACACCCCTGTTTTTTTTACTGTAATCCAACTGCCAGTTAGAAAGTGAGATTAATAATCTATTTTCTAGTGCATTTCTGAGCAAGCCCCAAAAGGTGCTATCTTGAAAAAAAAAAAAAGATGCTAAATTTGGTGCTGGATAAATTTTTGCACTGTGAGCTCTTGGTTATTCATGCAGTTCATAGAATAGCACAGCAGATGCATTCTAACATAAGATACATAGTTTCTATAATTTTCATAGCAGAAATAGAGAGAAGGCTATGATACACATTTTCATCGTCTTTGTTTGTGCATTTAAGAGGACATCTCATCCACTTTATATTCAGATGGACCAGACAATGAAAAATGCATGAGTCTCAGGAAAAATGGTGCTGCTAGGAGCTGAATACCTGTTATAACAGAGCTTGTACTCATAAATACTGACATGTCCATTATCAACAGCATTGTGTTGTGTTAAAGAAACAGAATTTAGAATTGGGGGAATAAGCTTCTGTTACAAATTACACATCCAAAATAATACAATTAAAAATAAAGCATAAATTCATGAATTGTATCTTGTTTCTTTCTTTTAGTCACAAGAATATATTATTTTAAAAGGTATGAAGAATGTCAACACAGTATTATATAACAATATCTCTCTGCAATTTTTTGCCAAGAGAGTGGAATAATTATGCCATCATCAAGAATAAGAGCAAATCAACCTTCCTGTGGAGGCATCTTTGCTTTGATAATGAATCTCAGGCAAGTCTCATTATATTTGAGTTAATACAAGCATTCAGAGATGCATACATAAAGAATACTTAAGTATACCGGTTGGTATAAAAAAACAATGCCACTTGAATGTGGGAGAAACATTTCTACTTTGTTCTTTGGTAAGATTCTTGTTGGTAGACCACTGACTCTGAGAAATTCCTTGCTAAGTAGATTTTGACTGTATTTAAGGATTAGTCAACTTTTATATTGACTGATTATTAGGCCAAGAACAAATGCATGTTCTAAGAGGTTTAACACTCCCTGGGGGAGGGGAGCGGGGGGGGGGCTTTCTAATCTATTCATTGGTTCCCTAGCACCATTTTGAATTGTATTTGTCATTAACTAGATTTTCTTCTACTTCAAAATTATGACTTACTTTTAAGAGGTACCAGTATATCTATACCAACTACTGAAGTTTATATCTTTAACCTTAAAATAATCAGGCCACTGATTGAACTCTTTAATGACTGCTGGATTATGTCAGAAATATTCATGTATTTATTATTTGTTAGTTTTGCTATGATCCACAGAAATTAACAAGTCAGTAGATTTTTCAAAGCCTATTGAGTATAGACTGGGAGGAACAAATCCATTGCCCTATCTCCAGATGTTTAAAGAGGCAAATAAATGTGGAAGATGGAAAACATAAAGTACTTATGGGCTCAAGTAAATATCAAAATATTCCTGAAGTTATTAGGATAATTTTAGTGTGTTTAAAATTGGATGATCTTATTATGAAAGCATTTCTTGGAGAGCAAATATTAGAGTGGTTTTCTAATGGTGAAAGCTTAGGTTTTGTTCTAGGAAGTTGGCACATCATTGGAAGGAGGGAAATGCCATGCTTGCTTAAATGCAGAGACAGATATGAAGCCACTTGGCTGGCCAATTAGAAGTCATAATAAGGGAAGATATATAGACAGACAAGTGGGTGATAAAGGAATTCAAAGACAGCATAGACAGACTTCTAAATTGGCAGAAATCATTCTATGTTTCTTTGACAAGACACATAAACTGAGAATCAGCCACAATGTTCCCATATTTCTCTACTCATTTTATTTGTTAACACCCAGACTACATTTTACTATTGTTAAAACAAAATGAACAAAAGGCAATATTGAGACGTGAGAGATGAGTATGTAAGTGAACTACCCTCATTAACTGCCCTGATATAATACTATTGCAGCTCTGGATGACCCATAATATAAATTACCCAAACACAGCAAATGTTATGCAATGTTTTGATTTTTGTCTGTCTAAATCTTTGTGTGGTTTTAATGCATTTTTCAGCATCTTTGGTGAATGAAAAAACATATTTTAATGATGTCATCTTAGTTTGTTTTTGCTATTGCTTGTTTCTTTACATATTATAGTTGTTTTTATAATAATGATAAAAGGGATCTCCCCACTGCTATTTTAATTATCTACTCATATGTAAAATACCAATAGGATAATACCAATAAATCTAATTAAACAACTATTGCTACATTTAATGGGGAAAATGTAAAGATTTGAATACTTTAACCAACCCCCGAAATGCACAGTCTATCTTTATTTTATAGTTGCTTAACATTTTTTTTTTTTTGAGACAGACTTTCACATTGTAGTCCAGACTCACTTTGAATTCATTATGTAGGCCAAGCTGGCATCAAACTCATGGCAATCCCTCGGTTGCAACCTCTCAATGTCTGGGATTAGAGATATGTATCACCAAGCCTGGGATATTTGTTTGTGTCTTGTTTTATTCTTATTATTGTTTTACATTGTGAATCATTAACTAATATTGTCAGGAAATATCTAAAGCTCATTTATCCATTGAAAGTCATGTTCCTTTATAATAAAAAGGGAGAGGTGATCTACTACTGCAGAAGTATCTTGTTGACAATTGCAAAGGTTCATTAACACTTTTAAATAAAGAGATAATCAACATTTTATTAGAGTAGATTATTTTGCTTATTTTACTTTATAATGTAATGTATAGCTCATACAGAAAGTACAGATTAATAAGACAAATATAACTGTATACTTTTATTGGTTTGTTTGTTTTGAGACAGGGTTTCTCTGTTGTCCTGGTACTTATTCTGGAGACTAAGCTGGCCTCCAAGTCACAGAGATCCACCTGCCTCTGCCTCCCAAGTGCTGGAATTAAAAGTTGTATGTTACCACACTTGGCTTATTTTTATTGTTTTTTTTTGTATACAAGTATTTTAATTTACTTGTATATATTTTTATGTTATTGATGACTCAGAGATTATTCTTAAGTAAAAATTCCTCTTCATGAAATTGTTACTGAAAAATACAATGATTTATCTCACCACCCACCCAGCTCACATGAAGAGAGGAGAAACTTTTCTGAGAGCAGAGCATCTATTCTTGTGTCAAAGAATCACATATACCTCAAAAGTGGTAATAACCCACAGAAGCCACACAACTACCCTGTGTTAAATTACTCCCTTTGTAGAAAATGTTTAGAAACAGACAAATACACAGAGATAGGAAACAGCTGTAGGCTTAGGCATGGTGGGCTGAAAACAGAGGTGATAAGTAGTAGATAGTTAAATATTTTTCAGTAATAAGATTCTCTAAATGGATGTGATGCTTATTGTATATTTCTGTACACCATATACTACTACACTAAAAATGACTGCACTGTACATTTTATGTGAATGACTATCATAAGTGAGATCCATGTCTCATTTGTATTCTCTTAATGACAGGGTGATGGAAGGGAGAGAGATGACCTGAAGGGAAGATTACCTGAGGGGAGAAGTGAGAAGATTGAGGGAGGGCTAATTAGGAAGGAGTAGGGAAATAAATACAGAGGAAGGAGGGAAGAGCATAAAACAATAGTAAGGATGTCTGGAAAAATCATAAGAAGTTATACTAGTAACTAGCTACCTAAAATTGCCTATAACATTTAAGGCAGTATATAAATATACATATATAGTTTACATAAATTTTTCCATCTGGGCTGACTATACACCACCCCCTACATCAAAAGCATAGACCATCGAACAGAACTCCCAACACCTGGCATGAGAATCCATCTTTTAAGTTGTTGGCTGGAGTTGTACAAGAGAAACTCAAAACATTATAGGCTATGATTGGTCTTGGTTGCTCTCTGCCACAAAGGTGAAAAGTAAGTTTCCATTGCTTATATGTACACACACACACACACACACACACACACACACACACACACACACACACACACACACACACATACTGGACACAGGGCCAAGAGACAGTGCTCCTGTCCCATCCCAGCAAAATCTGACCTGAAAGCCTCCTCCATGAGGACTAGCTCTTATGTTACAAGAAGTTGCTAAGCAAGCTTCCAATGAAAGGAAATAACCAATATTCCTACCCAGCTATGACAACTAAGCACCACAACAATGACCAGCATGGTAAGATAACCAAAGTGGCACACATACCTTATTTGTAACCAACAGTTCTCTAATTGAACTTAAGACCCACTTAACAAGAGGGAAATCATTCCCCATACCAGAAACCTACCCAATGACCCAGGGAGAGTAATGTAATGGATCTTGAGGAGAATCCACAACCACTTTACTGACCCAGCATAACATGATATTATTCTAAGTATTTGTCATTATATCCATAGATAAGTATAATCCTTATCAGGAAATTTCTCTTTGCAGAAGATGGAGACCATTTTTTGAAAATTACAACTGATCAAGATGCAGTTATGGATCCAATCCCAGCAGATATATCTACAGAACAACTCCTGCACCCCAGGCTCAGGAATCATTCTGGAAGAGGGGCCAGAAAGATTGCAAAAGCCAAAGAAACAGGGAGTTTGCTGAGAGTGTGTTTCTAAGAAATGTTAGAAATGCTACACCCATGAAGTCTCACGCATGGCTGCCTAAGCATGACCTGAACAAAGACATCCCAATAGACATGCCAGTGTGGGTAGAGGAAAGCTCAGGAGGCATTAACCCTAGACAAAGATCCACAGAAAACTAAGGAATTCTAGGAATAGAAGAAACACCAGATATTTAATCAATACCAATTGGCTTTCCAATATCAAGTAGTCAACCCTGAAAGCCTATACTTACAAGTAACCTTATATGGACTGAACAGGTTGTAGGAATATTTAAGCAAACGTACACACACACACACATACACACACACACACACACACACACACACACACACACACACGTACAGGCACAGAGACATGCATGGTATGTGTAAGAGTGTAACAATAATTGAAAAAAAGAAGTCGTGAATTTGGAAGAGAAATAGTGGGGGTATGTTCAAGGTTTGGAATGGAGGAAAGAGAAAAGGAGGGGGAAAGATGTATTTATAACGTAAGAAAATTAGCTGAAAAGGAAATGTATAAAGAAAAGGAAGGAAGAGGAGGGAAGTGAGGAGAGCCAGCGCACAGACTAAACAGTTATGCGATGGTCAATGACATCTTGAAATTGGAGCACCTTAGTTGATTTTTACTGCCATTCCCATAAAAGAAATGGCGTTTTCTCTTTAGATATAAGGTAATAATAACGTTTTCTTCTCAGACTAGCAGAGGATCTGGAGACAACTTACTGAGAAAATAAAACTTAGTTTGCTTGGGATGTATGACATTGCTATGCTCTTCTAAAAACGTGTGTGGTGTTATAAAATGAGGTCACGCTTTGAATCTGAACATATATGGACTTAGATTCTGATCATGTCACTAAGACTTATTTCACTCACCTATACAATGAAGACAGTAATGTATGTTTTGAAAGGTCATTGTGGTGACTTAGCAAGGCAGTTCATGTCGACTGCCTCCTGTAATATATGACTCTTGGGAAATACTCAGAACAATGGCTTTCCCAACATTGAGTCTATGTATAAATACCATCTCATCGATTTTTATGTGTATGACTGGACTGATACTTTCAGAACTCTGCTAGCAAGTTAATAAACATTTTCTCCAATTAGGAAAGCCTTTGGAATCCTTGTCTTTCAGCAAGTCAGAAATTGCAGCAGGGAAAAACAAAACAAGAAAAACCCAAAGAAATATGGACCACTTAACAGGTGTCCAGCAGGAACTTTTGAGCAGTTCTCACACACTTGCTAACATCTTCTTGGAGAGCAGAGAGACAGTGTAACCTTTTAGAGTACTGTTTGCTTTATGCATTTTAAATGGTTTTGACATTTTTCATCTCAAGATGCTTTTAGCTTTGCATTTTGAATTATGTTAGTGAACCCTAGGGCCAAAAGGCAAGCGTTTAACTTTGAAATGCACTGAACGAACAAAAACAGACTGCCTCACTATGTCTTAACATAAAAACAAATGTCAGATTTCATCATTTTATTTCACATGTAACACATTCTTACCCATGACGTCTAAGGAAATTATATTCCTCTGAGTGCCAAACTCCTCCACACACAGTGGAAACCCACTTGAGAAATGTGTAATCAACCGAGATCATAGCTTATACCTTTATTTGCAAGACTGTGCAGGGACTGTGGCTAAACAGAGAAGTCTTTCCTCACTTGAGAAGACAAAACGTCTGGCTTTGGCTTCCAAGGAAAAGGATCCCCTCCACAGATGCTAGCAAACACTTTTTTCTTCTATCTCTGCATCAAAAGATGATTGCAATGTCCCTGCATTAATGATAAGATTAAAGGTATGATTTTTATTTACACTTTTTTTTTGACAGATTGCCTTAAAAAACACCTCAAAAATCATGTCAAATTTTAGTTCTTATAGCGTGGACTAAGAAAAATTTGTTGTAGATGAAAATATCTCCCACAGAAATAATAACTGGGTGCTTATTATAATTATTATAATGGCTGGGGAGGAAATGATTTATTGAAGTTTCTACAGCAGGGATAAATCTAACAAAACCAGGAAACTCAATTATTGTTACTCCAGGCTCACGTTTCAGAGATTAAAAAATAAAATGGAAATGTAAACCCAAAGTATGAGTCCACAAAGGCTCTCAGCTGCCTTTATGATTGAAGAGAAGTAAAGACCAATAGGAGACCGACTCTGATGGAGGACGTCTGTAGAGGACATTAAAGACTCTATCTACTGGAAATCACTGACCCTTCATGAATAAGAATAGAAAACAAGGTAGGGCTCCTGTTTGTGCACATTAGTTATATACTAATCATTTTCCTACTAATGAGGAATTATTTTCCTACATAAAGAAATGCACTCTTACATATCCAGCCTCACCAAATCCTGTGTCCAGAATGGAAAAAAAAAAACAAAAACAAGACATTGTCCCTTACTAACCAATCTTGCTTCCGTCTATTAGGTATCTACAGGGACATTTTTAGTCAAAGCAATCAACCATTTATAAATCTCTTTGAAATGAATAAAATGTTTTTCTCCACAATTCGTATATTGCAACCCTGACTATGTAATAATATTAGAAGGTAAGCCTTTTGAAAATGGTAGGTCAAAAGGGCACTGTGGTGGGATTCAGGTGTTAGCCGATAAGGTTGGGAGGCACGTATTCAGAGTCCTGGGAGCCTGAAGGGGGTGTGGCCAGCCCCGTTCAAAAGGGACTGCTGGGATCTTGAGTGACCCCATTTTGTTCCTGCTTTCTTGAGAGATTGGATCAGCATCCATTGCCTGGATCTTCCAATTGCTCAAGAATCATTCTAAGGTGTAACCTGTAATCGTGAGTGTTAAATTACTCTCCAATAAATATTAATCCTTTATTTGGCATATTGTGAGATTGCAATAGGTGGCATCCTTGGGTGGGCTGGGCATCTAGGCCGCTGGCATATTGGGCTGGCAAGCCCATTCCGTGCCTTAAACATCGCCAGAAAGCAGAGGTTAGGCAGAGTGTTCAGCCCTGGGAGTCTGCACTCCCATATGTGGGCTGGACGTTCCACCCCTCATTCCTAACTATCACTCCCATACCCGCGATAACTTTTTGGGTTGCAGTGGGACCCTCGATCTACAGCGGTGTGACAGGTGCTCTTGGCCAAGAGCACCGAATACTAATCACTAGACTTTCACTTCCCCAATTCACCCACCTATAGACCCACCTAGACCAGGCCATTAAGTGAAGGCACTAAGATCTGCACTAAGCAGAGGCTTGTCCAGCCCCCACAGCCAACCACAATCCCCATGGCTGCCTTTGATTCAAGTCTACACTCAGCTTCTGCACACTGCATGTGCGTGTCACTGCTGCTGCAGCTGCAAACAACATTAGCTACTCGGCGGGTGCAGATTTTGTCACATTGTCCTGTCTTAATTGTGTGAGATTTTGCCTTTCCTAAGGTTCTTATTCAGTCTGTGTGCCTGCTGGGGCTTCTTAAGACAAAATAGGACCTATATGTAGCCTGGTGCTGCTGAGAGTCCCTACATCCGCCATATTGCCGGTGAATGGAGCATTGAATGCTACTGTGACATCTGCTGACCCAACATCATCATTGCAACTGAATTGAGGTAATGGCTGAAAATTATTCTATTCATGACTTCAGGTCATACTTTTCCATGGTGATTGAGAAATTCTCGAACGCATATCTTGAGGGCTTCAATGCCCCAGTCCTACCATTTTTCGGTTTATTTCTGTATTTTATGTTTTAAATTGTGAGCATAATGGAAGAGGTGAAATCTTAAAATCAACAGTTGATGTCTAGGATATGTGATATGGAAATTTCAAACATTAAAATGGCTGATAAGATTAGTTTTCTGGAAATGGGTTACAACAAGATTTTGTATAAGGCTTCCTCTTCGGATATGGATAAAACTGTCCAAGAAAAATGCAGGCTTTACGTAAATGATGAGAACAAGAAACTCATTAATTACATTAATGAAGAGAACAAATAAATCATTAATTTTGTTAACTAGGAGAACAAGAAACTTGTTAATTATGAGACACTTGTTACTTATGTTAATGATGTGGATCAAAAATTACTGATTCTACAAGGTCACTAGAAGGACTGCTTCATCAGGAAAATCAAGCCCTAGAAAAATCAGTAGTATCCACGCTTCAGGAATGGGAGGACTGCATTGCAGTACTGGAAAAGGATGGTAATGCATTTTTTGCTCAGAACAATTCAGGTCAACCCCCAATGATATACTATGGTAGTGAAGACACTCTACCTAAGATGGTACACATGACAGGGTTACCTCCTTCCCCACCAGTATTGTTTCCAGTTACTGTTCAGTCAAAGAAAGCATGTGGGGAGTCCCTGGAATTTGTAGAGAATAATTATGAGCAGATACATATGAAAGATATCCAGATTTCAATGAAGCAATATTGCTTCATGGGGTACACTCCACTTATGTAAAACAAATGCTAAATGCATGGTCAATAGAAACCGGATAATTCCTAGTTTTGGATGCAGCTCACTGCCACTGTATTAGACTATAGCCAACATTTGCAATGGAGAAATTGGTTTAGGGAGGAGGCTATGGCCTTAGAGCAACAAGGAAAAATTAGGGGCTTTTTCATTTCTCAGGACCAAATCCTTGGTGAAGGCATGTTTGCTGATGTGAAGGCCCAGACTACTTATAATGAATATACATTGTTGCTGTGCTGTACTGTTGCACTGAATGCTTGGGAAAAGATTTTGGACCTTGGTCAGAAAATTGACCTTATACCAAGGTCAAACAAGGCTTAAAAAAAAAAAAAAAAAAACCTTCTACTGACTTTCTGCAGAGGCTTACCAAAGCTGTATATTAAGCAGTATCAGATCAAAAGATTAGAAAGCAGTTAATACTTTCTCTGGCCTTTGACCATGCTAATCTGGAATGTAAAAAAATGCTTATGCCTTTAAATATCAGATCTGCACCAATAGAGGAATGGATTAAGTATGCAATCAATGCTGAATCTCTCCATTGCAACAAAGAGAATGGGGTAGGCCAAGCCATTGCTAATGTTAGGGTGAGGAACAAGGCATTACTTGCTTTAACTGTAGTAAACAAGGCCATATAAGATGGAATTGTACACAAGGTACTCTTGGAAATAATATCCATTTTAGGTATGACTCAAATAGAAGGCCATTGCCTTCTGGGCTATGCAGAAGGTGTGGTAAAGGATGGCATTGGACCAATGAATGTAGATATACCAGGGACAAAGAAGGCAACTCTCTACCATCGGGAAATGCCTCTCAGGGCTTCCCTTGAGAAGCCCCAAAAAATCATATTCAAAGCCAAGAAAAATCCAATCATATCCAGTCACAGTGGAGGAACAGCATTCTCAGGATGAGTAGGAAATCCAATGCCTAATCTAGAAGACCATATGGCATTGGATAGTAGAATAAATTCAAGAGAGAAATGGAAAGTTCCAAGAAAAACCACAAAACGAATATTTTGTCAGAGTTCCATAAAGGAACAAAGACCAAAATTGAAAGATAATACTTATATCCATGATTTAGTTAACACTGGAGATGATGTTTTGATCATAACCCAACAATCATTGCATCCCAGATGGCCTTTACAGGCAGTGAATATCCAATTTCTGGGTATTGGAACAATATTTCAAGTGAAACAGTGTGTAAGATGGCTTGAATGCATAGGACCAAAAGGTCAGAAAGGACAGTTGAAGCCATATATGGCTGACATAGTGGTGAATCTATGGGGCTGTGACCTTCTACAGCAATGGAATACCCAGATTAAAATCCCTCCAGGTTCAGATATCAACCAGAGACTCAATTATGTTTCTAAAAGTGATATTTTACAGTGCTATGAAGAAAATTTGCCAGCCATTCAAGTTGTGCAAAAGAATTGCCCAATAGCCACTGAACCTAAAATGATGTTCACAGCGCTGCCTTTGAGATGGTTGACAGAAAAGCTTATTTGGGTTCAGCAATGGCCCTTGACAAAGGAGAAACTTCAGGCTTTGGAACAGCTAGTACAGGAGCAATTATAGACTCAGCATATTGAAGAATCAACCAGTCCATGGAATTCTCCTATATTCATTGTCAAGAAGAAATCTGGAAAGTGGAGGATGGCAATGGATCTGACAGCAATTAATAAAATGATTCAACCTATGGGCTCTTTACACTCTGGTATTCCTCTGCCTTCCCTGTTACCTAAGGGATGGCCTATTACAGTTATTGATTTGAAGAACTGTTTTTTTCACCATACCTTTACAAGAACAGGAGAAAGAAAAATTTGCTTTCACAGTGCCTACTCTTAATAATCATGTCCAGTTAAGAGATACCAATGGAGGGTCCTTCCCCAAGGAATGTTGAATAGTCCCACCTTATGCCAATATTTCATACAAAAGCCACTAGAAGTGCTGTACAAACACTTCCCACAATCTATCATTTACCATTATATGGATGATATCTTGTTGGTGGACCCAAACTCAGATACATTAGAAACATTGTTTGAAGAACTGAAGAAAATACTGCCTGATTGGGGACTACAAATTGCCCCAAAGAAAGTACAGAGAGGAGATTCTATCAATTATTTAGGATATAAAATGGGTTTACAGAAAATTAGGCTCCCCAAAGTGAAACTGAATAGAGATAAATGGAGGACTCTTAATGATTTTCAAAAACTACTATGGGATATTGCTCATCTATGACCCATCATTGGTATAAAAAACTATGAACTAGTTAATTTTTCAAGACTTTAGATGGTGAAAAGGACTTAAATAGTCCCAGAGAATTCTCTGATGAAGTCAAGAAAGAATTAGCATTGGTGGAAAAGAAACTACAAGAAGTACATGTGGATCATGTGGATCCAGACTTAGACTGTATACTGGTCATTTTACCCTCTGGACAATCTCTGACAGGAGTCTTAATGCAAAAGAAAATATTATATTAGAATGAATATTTCTGCCCCATCGGGTTTTGCTTTTGTTTCCACAGGAGAAGAAAAGATGTGGGTACAGATACAATTAATAAAGTTCTGCTTTGAAAAGGAGTCCCTTCCTGAGGAGGAGAAGTAATTGCTCATCCCCAATATAACAAATGGATACATGGTAAGGAAAACACATTTAACAAGACCAGGGCAGGATCTCAATTTTGTCTTTACAGAAGAATGGATACAACTGTCTTTAAGACATTGACTGGATATTGAGCAGTTAGTCACCTACAATAGAAGGGAGATTGATGATGAAGGAATATAAACAAAAGACTATGAGAACAACTGATGCAAATATGCACTACTGGGTAGTTTCTCAATTCTCACTGCTTTACATTTTACATCTATGCCTCTTCAAAAAATGTGGTCCTGGTTTGTCTATAAATAAAGCTGGATTTGGAGTTGGAGTAAGTGGCTTTCTTCTTCTCTAAACTCAAGCTTATTGGTAAAGAAAATGTGAGAGATTCTGTCCCATATCAGAAAAGCCACCTGGTGTGTAACAGAAGACAGAATGTTTAGGTACCAATATTATTGTGACTTCATCTTTAATCTTATTTCTTTCTGTATCTACACCTCCCAACCATCCTCTCTGCATACAATCTTCTCCTGAAGTCACAAAGGATATAAATATCTTCTTTGGGTATCAATAATGCTTAAGTTGTCCATGGAAAGCAACATTTTCTCCTATCAGCTATCTACAAACCATCTGGAACTAAGTTGGGGCCCCCATTGCAACGATTCCTACTGGTGAAAAAAGGAGAGAGAGAGAGAGAGAGAGAGAGAGAGAGAGAGAGAGAGAGAGAGAGAGAGACAGACAGACAGACAGACAGACAGACAGACAGAGACAGAAATAGAGAAATCAAGAACCTGGTGTACACTGCTCAATGATTGCTTTTAGAAAATAGACTATTCAAAACGGTTGCAAGAGAGCTCACTGTGATTATCCTTCAGGTCACATTTCTAATAAGAATTCCAGATAGATTTACTCAGTACTCTGAGAATGGTTATAGATGTGTATAGTCAGTCCATTAGGATCTAATCATTGTTTTAGCTCTTACAGGATCCCAAAGAGATTTCATCACTCTTAAGTCAGCAAGAAGCAACCCTATGAAAAACTATGCCCCTTTCCTGATAAGTTTTGTCCTCTGAGGGTTATGGATAATTATTATTCTGATATAATAGTTATAAGTTAAAATTTGGTTGAGGACAGAACAATAATATAGACTCAGGGATCTCTTTTAAAGAAGAGAAAGGGAAATAGATAGGATAGATAAAGGTAGATTGTTCTACCTACCTATAAACAATTATTAGCCAAATATATGGGATAAGCCAAAGACAATTTGCACTGGCATAGATATTTGTATATTGATACAAATGTAAAATCATTTTATATGTTTGATTGAGATAATTTGTATATTGGTACAAATTTAAATCTGAAATTATTTAATATGTCCAAAGCAACTTGTACATTGATATAAAATTGAATTTGTAACTGTTATATAAAATTGAATTTGTAACTGCTATATTTTACATATGCTTCTACCTCTCTTTAAAATACTTGCACATTATTGTCATTTACACTATACAATTGCTACTTCCATTTAACTATACTAGACATAATGTGTGATTATGCTAGTTATAATATGTGCACAAGATGTTTTATATACTTCTGTTTGGATAATATATATGTATATACATGTCTAGAATATTGTTACCATTTTGCACAGTATATGTACCTCTGGCTAATATTTGATAGTCATACTAAAAATCGTTGTTCAGGGATTGTACACCCTTTATAGGTGACCTAATTTTACAATACAGGTTTCAATCCTTAGGATGATAAGAACTGCAGTCAACATTACTTGAGTTGCCATATCACAGTCATCCCAGATACAAGTTAGAATACCGTAGATAGACAGGAGTTTTCAACCATTTCATAAACCCAGGGAATATGGCATTTAACATTTTTTTATTCAGAATTTGGCCATGAGAGATGTAACAACTCCTGGTTTGTCCTTTTGGCAGAGATGGCCGGTTGGGTAAAGAATTGCCCTTACCTCGACTGTTGACAGTACACACACGATGTCCAATCTGGATGAACAGGATGACAGATGGAGACTGATGAAACCTGCCTGGACAGGATAAGACAGTCCCTCCCAAAATGCCCTGCTTATGGAAAGATATGTCAGATATCATAGGCCTGTAGCCAAAATGATGGATTCTCCAATGGCATAGAAAACCATAGGTGATTGTCCAGGTAGCTGTGCCACTGTCCTCTCCCAAATTTTGGAAGCTATTACTCTCATGTGCTTCTGACTTTCAGTAATATATTTTCCTTCTTGGGTCTTGACAGGGTTGAAGAATAGGTATTTAAGGTTACTATCCTATTATCCCTTAGCAAGGAACATTTAGGTGTTGGATTTTCACTATCCCAGATGAACAGTTTTGAAGTAACTTATACACCTGACCATCTACCAATATTCTAGAAATGTATGATGTACCTTATATGTGTTGGATTTTAGTTGTAGGTTGCACCTTTTCCTCTCCAGTGATATCACCTTATAATAATTCCTATTGTATATAGTCTTAGTTTAAAGCTTCTTAGTTAGACAAAAGGGGGAGATGTGGTGGGATTCAGGTATTAGCCGATAAGGTTGGGAGGCACATATCCAGAGTCCTATTAGCCTGAAGAGGGTGTGGCCAGCCCCGTTCAAAAGGGGTTGCTGGGATCTTGAGCCACCCCATTTTGTTCCTGCTTACTTGTGAGATTGGATCAGCATCCATCACCTGGATCTTCCCATCACTCAAGAATCATCCTAAGGTGTAACCTGTAATTGTGAGTGTTAAATTACTCTCCAATAAATATTAATCCTGTATTTGGTATATTGCAAGAGAGATTTATTGCAGTAGGGCAAAGTACTTATAAATGGAATTCAGTTCTTCTAAAAGCAATCTGAGAGCTCTTAAACCACATGAGGTACAGAAGCACTGTGCACCCAGCCAAGAGGGCTCTTCATCAGAACCAAACTATACCAACCCCTTGATCTGAAACTTCCATCTTCCAGAACTGTGAGAAATAAATTTCTGCTATATATAAGTCATCTGATCTGTGGTACTTTATTACAGTATCAAACTAAGACATGCATTTCCTTTTTTGATATTATGTCAAAATAAGTAAATCAGTCATTTCAGATCTTTGATAACCTCCATCCGCACACCTGTGTCACCAGTAAAAGTTTAATGTTTCTAAGCTATCCAAACTTGTCTGAGAGCACATCCATTATAGAACACAGTCTTCTGTGCATTAGAAGACTGTTCACATTTTAACTAGGGCTGTGGTGATTATACACTGGAAACCCTTCACAAGATTGAACCTGTGGCACTCCTTTATAGAAGGAGAGGTAAGGAGTGTCAGCAGGCCCTCTTGTGAGATTTTAGCCACTCCCTCTGTTCCATCCACACCATCCTAGCTACAGGCCATTTTGTCTCCATGGCATGTGACCTCTAGAATGTGTAGTGAGTAGGAGGTTAACTGAAGAGAGATTCCATCTATTCAGCTCGGAGAGGTCGCCATCCTTGCTAAGTGGGGTCTTTTGGTGATGTAGTTGTCTGACATCATCCCCAGATCCGGCAAGTCAGCCAAATAAACTCATTGCTTCATCAGAGTTGGGTGGAATCATTTGTTTCTTCTCTCTTTGTTGCCTTATCTAGAGTGTGTAGTTTTTCATATCTCCCCAAGAAAAGTTACCTCAATAAAGATATGGCAAAACAATGAGCCAAAGAATGGTAGTTTTGTCTTTCAGGTGAGATATAAACATGGCCTCATTTAATGCCTTAAAATCCCAGTAACGGGAAAGTAACTAATATGCAAATAGCTGAAACAAATACTGTAATTTAATTTTACCTATTTTCTTTTTCTTTTCTTTCTTGCATTCTCTCTCTCTCCTCCCTCTCTCTCTCTCCCCCCTCTCTCCCTCCCTCCTTCTCCTTCCCTCCCTCCCTCCCCCCCAAGGTTTATTTTCTATATTTTTCTTTCACTACTCCCACCAACATCTTGAAATCCTTTAATGTTTCTTAAGGTTCAGTAGCTATCATAATGCATCTGTGGGCTAAGCACAGCATAAAACAGTGCCGCCCACAACACTGAACTGGAAGGGTGTCATGTTCATTTACAGCCTTAACTGACAATAACTTCAGATTAAGAAAACTCAGGGGAATAAGTTGTGGTGGTTTCTGCTTGTAGCCTTAATACTTAAGAAGTTAGAGCAGAAGGATCTAGAATTCAAACGAACCTCCCCTATATGACATGAACAAGGCCAACCTGAGCTATATGAATGCAGCCTCAAAAGTCATGGCTGGAACACAAATTTTTTAAAAACATCTAGAGAAGAGACATGGTATTCTTTTTTGTCTCTGAAATCATAGGAAACAGAGTGCTGGAAGATTTCTTTTACATCAGCAGGATTCGTGCCAACTACTCAAAAGTAGTCCTTTACTTTCCTGAAAGATGAACTAGGCCAGCATCCTCACAATGGCATTTATACAGTACTCATGAGGCACTGGGCTTTTTAAGATCAAGTTCACAAAGACAAATTACAAGCAAATATAGTGTGTCTGTGAACAAAAAGGCCATTTCTAGTCATTTGGTATTTTGAACAATCTCCAAAGACAGAGAGTTCTAACTCCATCCTTGGCCCCCCTGGTCCCTAAACTTTTCATTATGACTGTGAAAATGATGTAAATAGGATCTGAATACCATTCCTTTTTCTTTATTGATCCATTTTTTAGTCTATGTGTCTAAAAAAAAAAGGCAAGAAAGAGCAGAGAAAGTATCCCTCTGTAAGTAAAAGTGAACTGATATGAAGTGTCTCTCTCAGAAGAGCACACATTACCCAGGATATGAAATTCAAATGAGCAGTGTGTGACAGGCATAAAGATGAGTAGATTTTTGTTTCCCATAGAGCTCCTCAGAACCAGTTTGTTTATGCATGAAATGGATTGTTTGGGATCAAATAGTGTGGGGCCAAATAACTCCTCTGCATCTTTAAAATAAAATTGCAAATTAAATGAATCAAGGTGCAACATGTAAAATGATGTATGCATTCTGCTGAATTTAATTGGATTCTAATTAAATTACTTGGAGCAAGATGAATTAGATTGTTTCTAAAGCACATTTCAGATAAACTTAATGAAGTTCTGTAAGTGAAGAAGGTAGAATGAGCCTTGTTTAATGACTTGGTTGCTGACATATTACGTTGGAGTGACAGAGAGGTCAGACTGACCTTGGGTCATTTCTTCTTTTGGAGAGACAGATATTATATTAACTTTAGAGAAGTGGCTGAAAAGAGAATTGGACATACATTATGTTGATGGTAACAACCTACTGAGAAATTTAGTGATGAGCTTGTACCTACCTATATCGTTTTATCTCCTGGTGTTAAAATGGTTTCTAGGAAGGAAACTGAGCCTAAGATGAATGTTACTGGAAGCATGGTCTTCTTATTTCTAGAATCCCATAGAGGAGATTATGTCAGAGGGAGAGAGGCTGTCCCAAAGACAGGAGGGCACAGAGAGTACACACGTGGGAGAAGTCCCCAAATTATGATAGGTTTTATAGGGAGGAGGTACCTAGATTCATCCTTCATCCCCTCACAAGGATACAGATGTGTAGGAGGATGCTTTAACGGATCATTTAGGGAAGGTGTGTTCAAGCATCATCATTCTCAGCCTGTACAGGTTCCTTTACCCAAGGGTGTCAGAAAGCCTACAAAGCTTTAATTTCCAAGGGACTGTTTGGGTTTGGAAAACTATGTGTCCCACTAGTACACAGGATTCACTCACTACACACAAGACTCTAGTCTGTTTACTCTGGAAGAGTTGATAGGATTAGAAATAATGGACAAAAGGGTTTAAGATGAATTTCCCCGGAGGAGGAGGAGAGAACCCCTTTTGTCTCCCAATAGTTGAGGACTCTTTCTGAGTACAGAATCAAAAGAGTTTGGATTCTGGTTTAATTTTTTTTTTTTTTTTTAGGTTAAATCTTACAGAGAAAAAGATCTTTGTACTTTGACTCTTGAAAAAAAATATTTCAATTTTCTTTGTAAGTCATTTATATGTGAAGTATTTACCTTCTTAAAAACAAAAACACCTGGCTGTTTTTCTAGTCCTTTTGCAAATGTTCATCATTTTATTCTGGACAAAGACTGTAGTTCATTTCAGTTGGAATCAAGGATGAGTAAAGTCAGAAGAGAGGAAAGAGGCAGAAGGGAAAGTTCCAGAAATAAAAGAAACGTAATTGAAGTGACAAAGATAAATGAGACATAATAAGGGATCACATGTAATAGTTTCAATAAAAAGAGCACCGTCCTTATGCCCAACATTCATCTTTTTCCAAAACATCAAAGCCATGTAACTGAGGACCTGCATAAGTTACCTGGCTACTAATACAGCGGTAATGCCTCATGTACATTCTAGATACAGAGCCAATCCGAGGGAGGGATGAAAAAGAGTCCTTTGAAGAACAGGGAGACTTCAGGGATATATAGTTGGCTAATGTTTTCTTATAGTGTTCTTTTCTACACTTCTAGTTCTGTCTGAGATACATCCGTGAGAAACAAGAGACACCAGCTTTCTTATGCTCTTGGCCTTTCATGTTTGGCAAATAAATCTTTGGTTTACTTAACACCAGAATGCATCCTTCAGCATTTTCCCATTTTATGTTTTTGAAAATATTTACTAAAAGTTTGTAAATGTCAGGGGCTGGGGAGATGGCTTAGTGGGTGTACTTGGCAATTTTGTGACACAAGATAGAGCCATCTGAGAAAAGGGAACCTCAGTAGAGAAAAATTTTCCCTATCAGCTTGAGCTATGGGCAAGCCTGAGGGGAATTTTCTTGATTGATGGTTAATCTGGGAGGGTCTAGCTCACTATGGACAGTACAGTCCCTGGGCAGGTGGTCCAGGGGTATATAAAAAAGCTAACTGAGCAACCTAGGAAGAGTGAGAAATAAGCAGTGTTGTTCTATGACATCTGCTTCAATTCCTGTTTCCAAGTCCCTGTCTTGAGTTCCTACCCTGATTTCCGTGGATGATGGACTACAGCTGTGAGCTGAAATAAAGCTCTGACTCCTCAAGTTATTTTCTATCATGATACTTTATTACACAAATAGAGAACAAATGTATACAATAGGTAAAACACTTACAATGAAAGCATATACAATACAGTTTAGATATACAGCATCTTATTAATGGGGGTGAGGGGACAGGGACCCCAGGGTAAGCTGGCTAGGTAGTGTGACTGAATTAGTGACATCTGGGTCCAAGTCAAAACCCTGTATCAATACATAGGGTGGAAACAACCAAGAAAGACATTGTCATCAACCTCTGGTTTCCACATGCACTTGAACACACACATATACCCATGCACATGAACATATAAACACCACAAACACGCTTCCACACACATACGTGCACACCTCAAAGATAAACATATATACACCACACAATATACAATGTGTCCATACTCATAAACATACATGTGCTACACACACACACACATGTGTACACCACAAACATATTCACAGCACACACAGATGTATACATAGATGTACACACACGTACACCATGCAAATACATATATGCACAAGTACATGGCTACAGGTAAGCATTTAAGAATTTTAAAAAATGGAGAGGTAAAAGCACCTAGGTTATGAGGGTTGGCTTTCTGTTACTATGACAACACTTGGTATAATTAACTCCCAAGGTTTGGGCTCATGCTCCAGAGGTTCTAGGTTATGATCAACTGACTCCATTGCTTTGGGAATGTGGTGAAGCAATGCTTCATGCAGGTGCACATGGAGGAACAGAAGCATTTACTTCATGGCTGTGAAGCCAAGAGGAAAAGGAAGAAAAAGAAGATGGAGTCACACTGTCTCTGTTGACCTAAAATCCTCTCAGCAGGCCCTACCCCCACAATACCTACCAGGAGCGCCACTGTGGAGTTCTTCTCAACACAGGGAACTTCAGGATCTAAACCACAGCATGGGTTATGAGAAAGTCAAGCTTTTCCCTACTTGTATAAACATTCCTTTGTGGTATAAATATTATGTTCCAACTCTAATCACATCAGAAGCCAAGGAAAATCAGAAGGCTTATTCATACCCAGGCACGCACATTAGTACAGAAACTTAAAAAATACAAATCAGAACAATTACACAAACATGGAAATATTTTAACTGATGTGTGTTCATCTTTTCAGCACAATGGGAATAGTTGTACCATCACTTCAAAGATGAATGACATGCAAACATAGAACAATGTGCTCAATAAAGACAGACTAAATGCAAGACAAGGGTAGAGTTACTAAATTCTTTTACAAATACTCTAAGGAATATCACTTACAACAGAAAAGACGCCCAAATAATTCTGACTCTTACACTGTGGCCAGCTCAGAGTAGTGGGAAGGTGATCCTACAGGCAAATAGCACAGCATTATGGGAAAGGAAGTGTGGGTGAGACTCTCCCTGATGTATCACTGTAAGTGACAAACCATGCTATGAAAATGACAGCAATAATTTAGCTGCCTATGACCTTTTACCTCGTGGCTTCCCCTGAGTTCTGTAAATAGAGTGGTAACTTGGGACACATTGACAGAGCATCAGGTAGAAGTAAAAATATAGTTCCTAGGCTTAAGAGAAAGGTCTGATTGAGGACTTTTCTACAAAAATGTGGCACAAGAGAACAACACCTAACACTTTCCTTCCTTTACAGAAACACATGGAGAGCAACTGGTGAGGAAAACCTATTGGCAAGAGTTATATATTTAGTTGGGGGACGGGCAGAAATCACCCAAATGTGTTGTTCAGATTTCAACCTCTCCTCCCTTCAAGGCAATAGAGGTCTTCTGAGAAATCAGAAGGTAGCAGGTGTTTAATCTGTGCATGCACAGATAGCTGCAAAGATCCAGCTGGACTGGACTGCAGAGTGAGCAGGAATTTCTGCATAGCAGCCAAGTCAGATGAGGGCCTAGGCAAGGCTGACATCTTTATTTGAATGATTCTGCCCATATGCCTTTCATAACATGTAAATCCTCTCTTTTATTTTATATGCACAATTTAGTCAAACAAGATACACAATGTTCCTTCATAGAAATAAAATACAGAATTCAAGTAGCACCTAAGTTCATAAATGGTGATTTAGAGAAATGTTATGATTGATAAAGACTGTAACTTGGAGAATAACCTTGATGTGACATACTGGTTTTTAACAACTTCATTTGCTAGCACATCAGTACTTTAGAATCAGAACTGAAAGTTGGGTATTTTAACCTTTTTTCTTAAAGATGTATTTTACATAAATATATATATATATATATTTACACGTATACTGCATTCTGTCTGCATATTAGCTTGCACACCAGAAGAGGGTATCGGATCTCATTATAGATGGTGGTAAGCCACCATGTGATTGCTGGGAACTGAACTCAGGACCTCTGAAAGAGCAGTGAATGCTCTTAACCTCTGAGCCATCTCTCCAGCTCCAGGTATCTAGATTTTTTATAACTTGTAAACTTATGTATCTTCAGTGTACTTGACCACTAAAGATAGTGAGGTTACTTCAGAACTGCACCTAATGATGAAGAAGGGAATGAAGCCCACAGAGAGGTGTAGATCTTTGTTGTATATCTCTACAGACGAGACTCCATCTACCCACTGTCTCGGTATAAGCAAGATTAAGGGATAGATGTTCCAGTTTCACTTCACCTTGACAGAAGATGAAGCAAACATTCCAAATGTAATCTCAGATTAAACAACACGGAGGAGGAACGTTTGGGGGTTGGGATGAAGAGAAACAGGAAGAAAGGAAAAAAGGAAGCAGACTGACTTATTTTTTCTACACTGTAGAAGGAAGGACCAGCAAATCTCTGAAACTGCACACTTCATTCCTAAGCCACTAGGGAGGCATATGAGTGTCGGAAGCTTTTCTTACAAGTGGGAAATCTAATGGGGCACTAACCCCAGGACAACGTACCTACACAGTCATACTCAGGAAACCCACAACCACAACCAGCTTTCTTGTGTGCATCAAGTGACTTTTAAATCTACCTTTGGGTTTTATTTGTTCAACTCTGTCTCCCTCATCACACTATCATGGACTCAGCATTTCCCATAGACTACCCTCCATCAACCACCTGCTCTTATGAAAAGCTCATTTGTGAACTGACATATTTCTCCTGACTCTCAGGCTCTGGAGTGCTGAATCAGAGCTGGAGGCAGACAGCATTGCTAATTCCCTGTTGCCAACTGGACTTCACAGCTGCAAGAGCAAGTGTTCCAAAGTCAATGAGGAGTGTTTCAGTCAGTAATGAAGTAACTCATGAGAAGATGCATTTACATTACTGTAGAAGGTGGTTTTTCTTAGTAGTTACATATCTGGGCTTCTCTAAGTAATGCCTGAATCCCACTACACATTACTTTTTGAAGCAAACCTTTGAATTAGACTAGGTGTTCCTAAGTCTCCCCTTAAACAACTCACCTTTCAACATGGTGTAAAGTCCTATCCTGCATTGACAGTTTCTCCTTCTCATTATCCTGGGTGTGTCACTAACTTCTGGATTTCATAAGGCTTTGAATTTTCAAAAATGAGTTGTTTTATATTATGTAAAGGCAGTAGAAGGACACATACAAACATATGACACTCAGAGCAGGACCACTTTGCTGGTTTCAGAGATACTCATGAAAGATAGGTATCTAGACAGAAGGAACAAGTGTTACCAAGAAGGTTCTCCACAGAGAGAGAAGCAACATTAGTAGGAAGCAAGGTACTATGTCTTACCTTGTAACCACTCAGTGCCAGGCTCAGGCATTTAGGTTATGCCCACAGATCTGAGGTCCTACACTGTGGCATCCCAGGCTAAAGCAGTTATTCTTACTTACTTCTCTGTTGTTATAATGAAACACTGACCAAAAGCAACCCCAAATCAAGAATAGCCAAAGTGGGACTAGATCAGGAGCCTGGAGGTAGGAACTTAAGCAGAGACCAGGGAGGAAACCTGCTTATTCACCTTGCCTTCTTATACAAGCCAAGACCACGTGCTCAGCAATAGGTAAGACTTACCCTACCAACCAGTAATCAGAGATTGCCCCACAGATACGGCCACAGGATACACCGATGGAAGTGACTCACCAATTAATGCCTTCTCTTCCCAGATGACTCTAGTTTGTGCCATGTTGACAAAAACTAACCAGAACAGCAGGTGTATCAAGCCACCAATAAAACTAGGGAACCTATTTGTTTAATAGTTTTAAAATTCTATTAGCGGAGAAAATGCTTCAGTGAGTCAAAGTTCTCAAGCCTGGCAACCTGGGCTCAAGTCCTTAGAACCTGTGTACAAGCTGGACACAGATGTATGTATCCAGAATCCCAGCTGTCCTATAGTGAAGTATTAGTCAAAGATGGGAGAATTCCTAGGAAGCTTACACGCCATCTAGCCTGGAGGTTGAAAAGCAACCACAAACAAGGTTAAAGTCAAAGACTTCACTCTACTACCCTTCACACAGTGTAATGTGGGAAGTCAGCATGTACATTACAACCCACTACACAGAGAACTCACACACACACACACATACGCACACACATATGTTACAAACAGATAACATTCACATATTACATCACACACCCACCACACAGATCACACACTCACACACATACACACCACACACACATTACAAACTCTCTCTCTATTTCTCTCTCTCACACACACATACACACACACACACACACACACACACACACACACACACACATTCACTGTGCTGGTTAGATTTTGTCAACATCACATAAACCAAGAGTAATTGGGAAGAGGAAATCTTAGTTGAGAAAATGTCTCTATAAGTTTGCCTATAGACAAGTCTGTTGGGTGTTTTCTTGATTAATGATTAATGTGGGATGTCCCAGATTACTGTGGGAGGGTGGTCCTGATGTAGAAGAATGTAGGATGAGCAAGCCATAGGAAGCAAGCAATGTTCCTCCATGGCTCTTCTGCTTCAATTTTTGCTTCCAGGTTTCCACCTTGAGTTCCTGCCCTGACTTCCCTTAGTGATGGGGTAAGAGTTGTAAGAAAAATAAAACCTCTCCTGTGCACATTGATTTTGGTAGGTGTTTTTTCCACAGTGATAGTAAGTAAACACAAACACACACATAAACAGAAATATTTTCAAAACTACGAATACCAAAATAAAATAATGCTCTAAATATGTATTGCACAAAGGAATAAAAGAGAATAAAACTATTTTTGTTTTTTGGGGTTTCTTTTTTTTTTTTGTAAATTGGAGTGCAGAATGAAATTGAGGAGAAACCACCTCTTTCCCAGTAATTCTGACTACTGGAATTTTCCTTTGCAGTGAAAATTGGTCTATTTTACTCTAACAATATGATTAACCTTTCTAGAAACTTGTTCTTTGGGAGAATTCATTTTTTCTATCCAAAAATGTTTCCATTTATGCATCTAAAAGCTCTAGTTTTATTGAATATAAATGGCAGGGTTTTCTGTTTTGGGGTATTTTTTTTTTAAATACTAAATATAGCCCTGCCTCTAAAATGGGAAGAGACCAGCTTCTAAAGTTGAGGCAACAGTCCTATGTTCATTCACAGCGCCGAAAGAGCATGTTCTTGCAGCTGGTGTCATTTAATTTTTTTTTCTTTCCTTTCTGTGTTTTTCCTTTGTCACCAGGCAGATTCTGCCTGCAGAGCTCTGTGGACCTGAATCTTCTTCAGGATCAAAGGTTCTGTTGATACTAGAAAAACACTCAAGTGTAATACAGACACCACTTATTCAGATAAACCATATCACTTCTGGACCCACCTCTCCCAGAGGTACTGACATAACTTGAATCCAGGGGCACCTGAGGGAAACTTCTAGAATCAGCTGTCTCCCCCTCCCTTTTTTCCTGTAGAGGAAGCAGTCAGCTCCACTGTTCTTAGATTTTCTTTCCCACTTCATGTTTACCTTAAGAAGCAGCGTGAGCTCCTACCTGGCTTCTGCCACTCAAGAAAATTCTGAGTATCAGCCAGCGCCAAGGAGGCCACAAGGTAGTGTCACCGTGTGCATCTCAGAAGACAGCGGTATGAGCAGGACACACTGCACAGAAAAAATGGCTCTCACCCTGGAGCTTGACAAGTATCAGAGTGTATTTGAAAACAAAGTCTTCTGGAAGCTGCTCAAATCATACCCTATGAACAAACACCTTGGAGCATCAAAGGCAATAAAAGAGAATAAAATGAATACTCAATTATTCTTGATTGAGAAAAATGAGTTGTGTTGGAGATTTCAATTCTTGCAGAGACAATAACAATAATTATAAGTAACTCTTGTGCACTTAGAAGGGCGAAGCTTTTAAGGTTTAAAGGATTTCCATGAACTGACCATACCATCTTGTAATGTTTGTAGGGTGCTTACCATTGATCTCGACTGGATGGAAACAGTCTCAGGAGATTAGTAAAGTGCATTTTAGAATGTATCTGTAAAGGTGTTCCCACCTTTGAGGATTGATTTACTTTAAGGGAGTACCACAGTGTAAATAGGTGTGGACAGATGTTTCCCTTGCTCCCCTTGGTCACCGTAAGGCAAATTGTTCTGCACCACACTCTCTGTGTCATGATAGCCCCTGAACTCTGAAACTACTACACAAAACAAATCCTTCCATCTTTAAATGATTTTTCTTGGTATTTTTCATAATGACTAAATGTCTGAATGATACAGTAATCATTTTTACTTTCTTCATTTTACAGATGAACAAGCAGAAATACAAAGCAATTAGTAACTTGTATAAGGGACACATAAAAACCCTGGCGCGTATAAATACAAGCAATGGAAATCCAAACTCAAGCTGAAGCCAGTATCTGATTTCTCATTTATAGTCCCCACCAATAAATCCACTCGTCCCACCGAAGCACATGGACACATCAATCACATGGATACATCAGTCACTTTTTTACACAGACTGTTTTCATTTTACCTGTGTGGTTTGTCTGCATATGCGTCTGTGCAACACATACATGCTTGGAGCCCGGAGAGGCCAGAAGAGGGCATTGAATTCCCCTAGAGTTGGGGTCACAGATGATTGTGAGTCCAGGGAACTGAACCTGTGACCTCTGCAAAGGGAGCCAGCGCTCTTAACTACAGAGCCATCTCGCCGGCAGCACACATCATCATTTTCTTTTTCTTTTCTTTCTTCTTGTCACATATTTTGCTCCCATGAGTCTTAACTCTTAGAATTTTTGTGTTCCTTGACTACAAAATGATGTAAGATGGGATGGGGTGAGGGCGAAGCATGGGAAGGAGTAAGGTAATGCAGCTCATTCTGAAAACCCTTTCTTTACCTGCTTAGGTTTCTTAAAGTAACTATTAGAGAGTAGTGTGCAGTCTTTAAATTATTCACTAACTGTATATCATCCCTTGAGGCCCTTCTAGAACAGCGTTTAAAGGATGGCTTGTGCACTGGACATTTTGGACAGTTCTGAGTTTTTTTTAAACAAAATATTAAAATTTTATCTAATATTATTTATTGCTAGAAAAACAAACCTAATACCCAAAAAGCTGTTGAAAAATCAAATAAAATGATTTTCAGTGAGCTGGTAAATGTTACCAATATATATATTGAAGGATTTGATTATGTGTGTGTGAAAATAATTATATAGTAAAATAAAGGAGGAGAGTGCCTGTCCTGAATGTCAGAAAGCAAAATTTAAACTTATGGAGCTGCATTTGTAAACTTCCCTCAGTGCATATCTATCAAAGTAGGAACAGAGAGGTCTAACTGGTGGGCCGCACTGACATATTCTTGCATTAATATCAGCAGCATGAGCTGAGTAACAACATTATTGTTGATATTCTTCATTATGATCGGTCATCTCGTATCTGAGAATTTAATAAAATCAAAAGATAGGAAAACTAAACTTTTCGTCAGGATTATTATTCATAATAACAAAAATTAGAAATGACCAAAATGTTGCTGTAACTTAATGCTTCATTAAGTCATGGTATGTTGAATTGTTTAAATAATAGACAGCAATTTTGTATCATTGTCAAAAGTGGTAAAGATATATAAGTGATTAACCCATAATACTGAATTAAAAATACTTCAAAAATTATTTCTGGACCTTAACTACAAATGAGCATACTTTATGCACATTAACAGGTCTTTTCCTTATTTTTGTTTTCTGTGAGTCACATTATGGACAGATAGATCAAAAAATAAGTCAACTATTTTATTTTAATGTTAATTCTCTTTTACTGAGTTACATCATGAAGAACTTGAAAAATGATAGGAAAATGCGATATATAAAATAAAAACACTGTGTATTTGGGAAAGTGTCACCTTGGACCAACACATTATAATATACGTGCTGGCATATAATGTTCTTATTACTTCTCATGGGAAATGTTTTATGATGATTAATTGGATGACTATAAAAATACTCTAAGTTAACTGCATGAATATTCCTGGTTATCAAAAACAAAATATTTATACAATTTTTACATGTTTTTTCTTTGCCTTTATTAGCTTTAATTCTGCAACTTTTATTAAGATGGTTTATAATCTCTAATCTCTTTCTGCAATTCAGCTTCAAGAGTTTCATATGGTATCATAGGATAAGTAGGTAAGAAATAATGATGTTTCATGCATACTAAAATATAGTTCTCTAAATACAAAACTGCCAGTAAAATCATGGGGCCATTGCCATAAAATGAATAGGTTCCCTTGTTTCTGAACATTTGACATGGTGTGATATAACAGGCTGTGTGCTATAGCTTTGTTGTAATCTACTCACACTCACAGCCTAAAACTTGTGTTCTTAGATGAAGACTTAAAAACAAAAAACAAAAACAAAACAAAACAAAACAAAAAAACAACAACAAAAAACCCAGCTCTATTCCACAGTCAAGCAATCTTTTCATTAGATTAGGTGGTGGAAATCATTTTCACTTTGCTGATGAAAACCACTAAAGCTCAGAATTTCTAAATAGCTTGGGTATATTAATAAAAAAAAAAACACCTCAAATATATTGAAATCACAATATGAAGAAATATTTACTTAGCATGTTATAGTTACTCTCATTTAATTTTCAAGATACCCCTCTAAGCAAGGCACTATCGTTAATTTCCAGGTTATAGATGAAAAAGCAGCAAGAAATCCAATCCTTTGCCCAAGGTTTTCATCTAGAAAGATGTAGTGGTTTGAAAGAAAATGGCCCCCAAAGGGAGTGGCACTACTAAGAGGCGTAGCCTTGTTGGAGGAAGTGTGTCACTGTGGGGGCGGGCTTTGAGGTCTTTTTCTCAGGCTTCCCTCAATGTGACAGTCAGTTGACTTCCTGTTACCTGCAAGATGTAGCAGTCTGAGCTCCAACATCACATCTGCCTATACTCTGCCATATTCCCCATCATGATCATAATGGACTGAACCTCTGAAACTGTAAGCAAGTTACCCTCAATTAAATGTTTTCTTTATAAAGTTGCTATGATCATGGTGTTTCTTCACAGGAATAAAAAACAAAAACCCAAACTAAGACAAGATAAATTCCTCAAATTGCCCATAATAAAGCTACTACTGAAAGCTAGCTAAAACCTTAAAAGATTTCCACTTGTAATACATTTTGTAATATGTTATTATATGGTTTTTTGGTTCCGGGCGCCAGATGACCAGACCCCAGACCTACCGCCCAAGACCCCTTAGCTGCCCACCACTGCTTTGGCCCTCAAAATGACTCAGACACTTATATTAGCTCCACACAGTTTGGCCTACAGCTTAGGCACATTGCTAGCTAGCTCTTTCATCTTAACCCATTTCCATCAATCTATCCTGCCACATGGCCCGTGGCTCACTTGTGTTCCTTACATGTTTCTTCTTTGGTCGCCTGGCTCAGTCTGTCTTACTCTGCCCTTCCTTTCCTACCTATTCTGATTCCTCCACCTACTTCTTCTATGGTGCCTGTCATGGGTCAAAACAGCTCTTTTATTTAAAGATTGATATTCACAGCATACAGAAAGACATTCCCATATCACCTCCCCCTTTCTGTCTAATCAAAAAGGAAAGTTTCAATTTTAACATAGCAAAATTACATATGACAAAATAGCTACCAAGCAAGAATTACAGTTACAATATCTAGTCTATTTGTATTTAACAAAATTAAAGAAGATACTCTACCATCTACCTAATCCTTATGAATCTTAAGTTTCATATACAATATACCTTTCAAATAACTAGGAAAAACTATACCTATAACTATCTAATCTTCAACTCCATCAAAGACCACAGAAGGATATATTTACTCAAGTAAACCGGAAGTGCAAGCAACTTCCAAAATCTAGAAATGACAGAGATGACACCTATCTGCCTGGACAGTCACCCAAAGTTCCTTTATAAAGTTGGGGCATCCAACTTCAGCCTACATGAGACTCAAAAGAGTCTCTTTTCATTTCAGTGAAGCAGGAAATCTGCTCTACTCATTCTGGTATAGTTCATCAGTCGCTTCTCCTTGTGTCCTGAAGAATGTCTGACAGTTTTCTCTGCAAAGCAGGAACCTGAATGACCATCTCAGCTTGTTTTTGTATTAAGGACTTCATAGCTTTGATTTTCTTCTTCCTTTCATAATGTGGGCCCAGTGTAGTTTCAGGATGTCCTTTTGATTTATTCTCGGTCTTTTCCAAATCCATGCCATTTCCCACCACAATGTCAGTACCCTGATCCACACAGCCAGCTTCCAGATCTAGATTTCTGTAACTCTGTCTACAGTCCCTTTCAATTCACACGTGGCAACTAAAGGAAACTTTAAGAAATGAAAAATGCCTTTCATATAATGATGCCTGTCTTGAACCTACGTTTCTCCTCCATTTTCATTGGCTGAAGCCATTCCTGTTTCCGGATGGTACTTTATGTCTTACCCCCTCCACTTCGCTGGTGTTCAGTTTGTAATGCTTTTGTGCAACAACCCACGTGGCTCCCCTTAGAGCTGCTTCATCTGGCCTTCAACCTAACTAAAGACCTGCCATCTCTATGCTCTAGTACTACTTCCAGTGACTTCTCTAAGGTTCCTATACAGCCTAACACTGTTTGGCTTCCTCTTTGCTTCACTACTTACTTACTCTGAATCCTCTCAAGAAGACAAACAATTCTCTAAGGTCGTGGGTCTGACATCTGTTATTACTGCATCCATTCACCCCTGCCGACAAGTGTGTTCTCACATGAAAAAAACTAATGACTATTTCTGAAAGTCAAAGACAAACTGTAAAAATACCAGATAGGAAAAGAAAAAGGAAATACTAGATAGGGAGCTGAGTGTGCTGAAATATTGCTTATTTGCTCATTGTCATCAAATACCCAAAGTGAAAACACTGAAATTCTAAGATACAATTTCAAATGCATTCAAATGCAGAATTTAGGTGGCAGACTCTCTTCTAAATGCTTGATTTAAATGAGTTCTTCTAATCCTATCAGAAACCTTGAAAGAGAACACAATTAAACCCTTCTTTTACTGATGAAACATGGGGCCCCTCCGAAAGTCCCTCCCAGAGAAGGAGGCACAGTGGAGCTGTTATCTTTGAAAGCTTAAGTAATAACTGTTCTGCCTGTCAGGGGAAGTTTCTATTGCTCATATTCTCAATAATATTTTTTCTGTGGTATAGAATTGAACCTAGGGCCTCATGCATGCTAAGTAAGTGCTTTACCACTGAGCTACAAGCTCAGCCCCTGTTTTAATTAACATGGGCTGCTACAAAATGTTCAAGTCATCCTTCTACAATGGCCATACTAACTAACCTACAGGGGCTTGAAACATTTCATTTTTAGCATATACGGCTGAAGCAAACATAGAAGTCATTTTGTATAAGATGTCAATTTTTTTGTTGATTTGAACTTGAATTTTATTATGTTATATATTGACAAATTATAGTTTTACGTACTCGTGAATTACAAAAATGTTTGAGCTAATGTATCTATTACCCTTGATATCTAATATTTTTGGTGATGAGAACACCTGAAATTTATTCTCTGTTATACAGAAATGCACACTACTCAGTCCTTATCTCTGTTTAACAAGGAGTATATTTGATCTCAAAAATTAAAACCAATCCTTTTCCTTCTACCCAGAAAATCCTGTATCACTTTTTCAGCTCTGCTAAGGTTTCCATGGGAAAATACCAGCATGAATATCCAGTGCCCTAGGAACTAAGCCAAATGAACTGGGGGGGGGGGGGGGGGAATAGCAATTATCCATGGGCAGTAGCCCAAGACTCCAGGACCCTGAAACTTGCCAGCTCTCCTCCATCACTGATCTGGCAAGCTGACAATGGACATTAATGATATTAAGAAGGTCATGTGTTAAATATGCTTTTTCTCCCAAATTTCATCAACTCGAAGGTGTCGTCTGACTTGGCTTGCTTCACCTCGGGTGCACTGGCAAGGCCCCCCTGTCTTGGAATGAAGCAAGGATAGAATCAGCATGGGCTCCAATCTTCTGCTCACTGTGTATCTGGGAAATTTCTCATACTTTTTGAATGCTAACAAAGAAAACAATTTCTGGGCTAGGCATGATGCTGATTCCCCAAGAAGGTATAAAGATTCTCAGGATACTCTCACAAATAGGCAGGAACAATGACAACCTAGTGTTTGCTCTTTCTAAAGCTTTCTTAAGATGCGATTTATTCATTTTCACATTTCAAAAAAAAATTCACAGAATAACTATGTCTCACTATAAAAGCATAGTGTATTGACAGTATGTACCCAAAGACCCATTAATGAGGATAAAAATAATTTTGATATTTTGTGTATATAACTGTTAACTTTTCTCAAGTAATTGTGTAGTTAATTTACCATAGAAGGGAAGGTGAGACAACATTGCATATTACCAATAGATTTTAGCCAGTAGCATTAAATTAGCAGGAAATGTGCTTAAAATACTAATTTATTTCTTTGTTTTTTAGCATTTTTTTTCTTTCAGAGGCAACTTTTCTCCTTCCTATCTACACATTACTGTTCCAATCTGGTCATAGCTTCACAACAAGAACTTTTTCTGTGTATCCATCATAAATCAAGCAAAAAAAAAAAAAATCTTAAGAACTGAATGTTTAAAATATCATTTTCTTCTTGTTTTCTGTAATTACATGGTTATTGATCTTTCTCTTAACACAGGTATGTGACTTCAAGTAGTTATTTATATGTCTATTTGTTTGAATCTATAAATGTGTGGAGACAGTTTCTTGAGTAGTAAATATTCAGGGATGTAGAATTATTAGAAATTAAGCATTTCTTTGGTCTTTAATTCCTATCGGATTGAGCTTTATTTCACTATAATTTACTGTTCACTCATCCCAGTACCATTTACTTTGCATATTAGGAAAAACAGTGAAATGTGGGAAAAATAGGTCAAAGAAGAATATTTATAACTGTAACTGCTGGTCATTTTTATTGTTTAGTATTTTTGTTATACCTTAACAGTACATGGGTTTTCTGAACTATTATGAATATAAAATTTGAATGTTCAAGCTTGGTAAACAAGGTTTTAAGGCTTTTTTGAGACTTCAGGCGCTTATGACAGGTGACCTAAGGTATCATTGGAACCAGTCAGATGCCCTGGACCAGGCTCAGTGACAATCCCAGAGTAAATGGAAGACAGTAAAGAATATGAAGACTCTCCATTTTCCAGTTTTATTTTGATATAATGGTTTATATCTTTTTCTTTCTTTTCTAAGAAGAGATTAGGGTGAGAAAGCCTAGTCCCAGAGAGAAGGCTCTTAGACTCTCAACATGGACAGCACAATCAGAAACAAAATTGTCACCAGAAGTTCCTTTATTTTATCTTGTAAACTAAGTCATTCAACATTAACAAGACTTTGAGATCATAGGGTAATTATACACTAATGTAAAAACACGAGGTTCTAAAAGGCTGAGTGACATCAAAAATCAAATAGTTGAGCCTCTTTATTTTAGAGCGGAAGAAAATAAAATTCACAGAGACTAGATGAATAATTCAAGGTCACAACTTTCCATTGTCAATGCTGGTCCTGGCCTCCTGGTTCCCTACCTTGTAGTTCAGACACCCTCTCTCAGTGTACCCCTAAGTCTGGGGATTTGAGAACAACCTTCAGACCACAAATTCTTCAGTAGATAAATTCTACTCAAAAGTCATCTCCTTTCTGTGATTTGCAAATCTACTTGAAATGCAGCTACAGAAGTCCACTTCCTGTGGTGAGGACAAATCATTTAACTGACTACCACCTCCCAAAAGTCAGTGGTCCACTTGGCCGACAATGCTTATGCTGAGCCTGTTTCTGATAGTCCTTTTACTCAATTGATCTACACAGAAATGCCACAGAATTTCCATTGGACATAGAGTTTCCAGAACTTCTCACCACGGGCACAAAAGCAGACAAGTAAATTGTTTCAGAGAACAGTTTCTCTTTTGACAAGAGATAGGAGCTTCCTGTAGCTTCTATGCGTCAGTTCAGAAGTGTTTCCACCACAAGCCTAGGCTCTTTATTAGGGAAAACCAAGGATTGTGCAGATGCACAAGTCTAGATCAGCAAAGCTTGGAGAGGAGTCATTACTTCAAGGATTACTGAGGGAATTACTTTTTCTTATTACTTATTAAATACTTAACCTGTTTTGTATAGAATCTATCTGCATGGTAATTGTAAAATAAGCTATTATTGGGTATTGAATTTCTAAGATGGGTCACTTAACACCTACCAAGTATGTTACCTTTGTAGGTAAGTTCTACTTACTAATCTTTAGTTGTTGGAGTTGAAAGTTTAACTTTGAGTTGAACTTGCCTGTTAATATAAGCAAAAGTAAGACAATTTTTCTTTCAATCTGGGTAATTGCTGTCACCCTCCACTTTAATTGAACCTTGAGGCACAGCCAAATAAACATTTTGCACAGGGTTTTATCTTTAGTTTACAGATAGATATTTATTATACAATATAAATGGAACACAATGCAAGCTTTAAAAAATATATAGGGTCTCTTGAGGAAGAAGCATAAAGACTATTCAAAGTACCAATTACCCACCATCTCTTCTTCACTCTCAGTGAAAGCTGAGTGCCCCCCCCCCATATATTAGACAGTTTGCAGCTGCCAGCTAGCTTCTAATTTCCTCTATCCTATTGGGGATGTCTGCCTCTATCTCACTTTCTGCTTTTAGCCCACAGCCTTAGAGTTTTACTAGTTGATAAACGTGCCAATTTTTTGCAGAGCTCTTACCCTAGTCCTGCTCATCATGGAGCCTCTATTAGGTGTTGGCTATTCTTAAAGATAGCTCTTAATTATCTGGATGCCAATTAGCCAGGGTCTGGAATCAGACAGACTCCCTTCGCTCCTTTTATTCTCTGCAGCCTGACTTTTGGCCACACTACAATTTGTGAGCTGCATCCTGAATGGAGGAGGGGCAGAGGCAGAAACTCAAAGAAGCTCATTTTGTTACTTGGAAGCTTTGGTTGCAAGTTTACCAAGGTTAGATATTAAAAATGCACAACAAATTCAACTTCATTGTGTCTGTCTCATTCTCAAGCTCTCTAAGATTCCCACTGCTAGAGTTACAATGGAAGCTGCCAGCACTGCACTGGTGCTTTATTCTGTGGCAGGAAAGCCTGTTCGGTGAGTGGTTTTGCTTGGTCTTGAACCTTCTCATACCAACAAGTGCAGGGAAGTCAGCTTTCCTGGAAATTAAGGCACCAGGTTATATATTTACCACATTGTTAACTGCAGTGGTGTTAGTTAGCAATGGAGTTAATGCTACTGAGTTAATGCTTCCCCGGTTAGTTTGTTTGTTTCCTTAAATTAAAAAAGTAGGGCACTGGGAGAAACCAAAGAACAAAGATGCTTTTATATCAGACATGCAAAAGTGCCACACCAAATTTTCACTTAAAAATAAATTATCATTATCTTGCATACAAAATAAAATACTACTAAACTCTAGGAATACAATTTTAACTCCTTTTGTTAGTTTTCCACATTTTTCGAAGGGTAATTTTCCATTTTAGAGAAAATATAACTCTGAAGAGTGAGGGCTCTTCTCATGGGATTTGATGGCAACATTTGAGTCTGGAGGGTGGGGTCTACTGTTCAAATACTGTGTATGAAGCATGGATCTGAGAATTCTGCCATTCTGGCATTAAACTATTTGAAATTAGGATATTTCAGAATATAAAGATCCAAGAACTAGATTTTCCTTCCTATCTACTATATTCTGTAGTCGATATACCTAAAAGTCCTTTCTTTAATGGAGAGAAAGACCTTGAGAAAGTGTATAAAATAAATGTAGACCTAAAAAAGAATTTAGCTCTGTGGAAGGGGATGTGAAACAACAGAATGTCTCCACGGGAAGGATGGGACTGTCTTGGAAGAGAAACATTTTCATGGAAAACTTCAATATGATTATTTGTTAGAGGCCATTTGCTTGAGTTGCTCCTCAAACAGATCTTTCTTTATACTGTGGAGAAGAACAAAACTGAGCATACTGTTTACATCTTTGCTCTGCAACTGATACTGCGACTTTAAACGGTGACACACAACTTCCATGAGACTGAAAGCTCTCATGTATCAAGTTCTAAAGTAAGATGACGATGCCCAATGGCTTCATCAAGGTTAAATGTGGAACCAAGTAAGAAATCCTTCGGTTTTTATCTAGATCAGTCTGTGTTTTTAGAGAATATGCTATTTATCATAAGGTTCTTTTCAACTTTTTAAAAATAGAGTATCCCAGATATTCTAACTTTTAACACTAATTCCTCCAAGCATCTAATAAAAATAAAGTGGTAAACATCCCACAGGCTAGTGCTATCATCATTAATGAGTAGAGAGATACAAGAAAAAAGTTATAAGTCAGCTTTGCCTGGCCCTTAGCTTTTGTATTACTTACAATAATATTTTTTTTCCTTTTTGAGAAGTTTGTTTTTATTATCTATTTAATAAAGGTCATATAAAACTCACCTTCCTTAGCTAGCTAATTATAAAATCTGTGTCCATTTACAATGTTATTAAGCTATCATCAACCTACCACAGACACTGAACACCATTACCCCTGGAAACTTCATCCTGGAAATCAGATCCAGGTGTCTGTTCGGACTATAATTCCCAGGCCTCCAATCCTTTACACAGAAGCTTCCTGAAATGATGGACTGACAGAGAACTAGTAACATTTGTTTAGAAAAGGTGATGAGTTCCCTCATTTGGGAAGATTTTGGAGACTAAGCCTGCTATTGAGGTGATCCTCCCACCTTATTAGACACAGGCACCATCAGCATTTCTTCTTGGATTGAGGTATCTCATCCTGAGAGATTTAATATGATATGAAATAATAATGAAGCTGTGTCATTTTCTTGCTCCCTGGCCATGTGCTCTGGGGCTGTAAACAACCTGTCATTGCTATAGGCCTCCCCTCAGCCAGGTCTGCTATATTGTATTGGCCCCCCGGGTACTTCAGAGCACAGGTGTGGCACAATCAAGCCTTTGGCATAATGCCTGTCTCTCTGAAGGCGGTCCACACAGCAAATAGGAACTGAGGTTTGGCTTCATGTGGTTCTTTCCTTCTGACCTTATCTTACTAGGCTTTGTCTCAGCATCTCTTTATTTTCATAGGCCTGGGCCTCTGAAGATTCTATCGTTATAAACTTCTCTTCATTGCTATGAGATTTTGTTGTTTTGATCTAGTACTCTACTTTTAGCAAAGGAATTTGAGATCCCATAAAATGCTAAGAACTTGTATTTCTGATAGGATTGTTAAAAACGGAAACTAAAAAGAGAATTGAAGGACAGAGGAAGGAACATCAGTGGTTGGGCTAAAAATAGAACCATTTAGTTACCACAATTGACATTTGAGATTGACAATGAGAATCTTAGTAGCCAAGACAAAAGGTCTCTCTTCATTAGGAAGCCACATAAGAATCCTACTAAATTAATTCTGCTTATATGTTCACCATGTAACATCTTCCTCCAGCTTACTGATCCTCTCTTGAGACATCAACTTAGCAGTCATCAAATATTTTCCATCCAAGTGTTTACTATTAAAGTTTAATGAGTTTATGAATTTGGCCCGTCCTCTTGTCTTAAATTAATGTTGAGAAAAGGTGAGAAATCCACATAAGCAGAAAGCACAAACCGATCAACCCATACTTACAAGAGCTGAATTGTGTCAACACAAGGTTGGATAAGCCTGAGATAATGAGATCAAATCCTTCTCATACCCAGATTTGTGGGTTTTTACCATTAGAATCTTTCATCACATAATAATAGGTATTTCTGACATAGTACATGTTCTCATCTATGTTTAGAGTGAGAAATATGACTCTATGATGAGAAAACCATTGGACAGTGTCTTAGTTGGTGCTCTGTTGCTTTGAAGAGACAACACGGAAACAGAAACTCTTCTAAAGGAAAGCATTTATCTGGGGCTGGCTTACAGTATAAGAGATCTAGTCCAGTATCAGCATGGCAGGAAGAAGGGCAGCATGCTGGCAGACATGGTACAGGAAGAGTTGGAAGTTCTACATATAGTTCTGCAGGCATCAAGAAAAAAAGACACTGGGCCTGGCTTGTGCATTTGAAGCCCCAAAGCCAACCCCTCAGTGACACACTTCCTCCAACAAGGCCACACCTCTTCCAACAAGGCCAACACCTCTTCCAACAAAGCCACACCTCTTCCAACAAGGCCACACCTCCTCCAACAAGGCCAACACCTCTTCCAACAAAGTCACACCTCTTTCAACAAGGCCTCACCTCCTCCAACAAGGCCACACCCTCTAATCCCTGTCAAGTAGTTAACACTCCCTAATGACCAAGCATTCAAATATATGGGCCTATTCAGGCCATTCCTATTCAAACCACCATAGGCAGATATGTCTTATACAAAAGTATTTGTTAAGGCAGGAAGACTTTCATAAATGTCCCATGTAAATCGGAGTATCCATTAGCCTGGTTGCAGTTAACTCTATAACATCACTACTTAGCACCAGACTTAAGAGATTAAACAAACAAAAAGCAAACAGCAATTAAAACAACAAAACAATAAAAATGAACACGTTTTGCTCTGAATATAATTTAGGCTCTTGGGATTTCCACATCGCACACCAAATTGTGTCAGCTGCTTACTCTAAGCCAGGCACTACTGGAGAGTATTTGTATGTTTACTAGTGGAGACCAAATGAAGCAAAAGAAAGAAACGAAGACATTCACCTTAAACTGGGGACTCATATGTTCCTTCTTGAATCTGGAGTCCAAATTGTTTGTTAATGCTGGAGCTATAACCTGTGCTTTATGCCATCTTTTTTTCCAGATTTCTAATTCAAGATGGTCCTTTTCAATACATAACCTCATTATGTTCACAAAGACTTTCATCACATTTGACTGCCCAATTCATTTTATCTCTAGTTGCTCTATCTGCTGTATACTCTATTATACTATTCAGGTACAAGGTATAAGCTATTTATGTAATTTAAATTGGAAACCTGCAAAGAAGAACCACTGTGGTCTGGAATGTCCCTCAAAAATATATATGCTTATTTTCCCATTTTGTAAAAATGAGCATAACAATATATTTCCTATATATTTTAGGGAAATAGATAGGATTATTAAACTTATATTGAGTAGCTCCCATGAGTATAATATAATATACACACAATGATGTTTAATAAATATTATGCAGTAATAACTTCTTAGTATAAAATTACTGCATATTGGACAACATTATTATAGAATAGCCAATAACCTGGAAATCTCTGTGCTCTTTATAATAATAAATAGTGTTACTACTGGATTAGTTTATATTGTGTCATATACACTAAGTATCCTATTTTAAATATGAAAAGCTGCTTTTTTTTCTAGCACAAGAAATAATCATTGTTTGGCAACATTTACCTAATTTCAAGACAGTTTGTGTTTTGAGATCTATATGCACATAGCCCTTATCAGTTCCTACCACAGCTTAAGTCGGAAGGTCACTTTGTACTATGTTAACATAATTTATATTATCAAACACATTGGTTTATGGTTTTCCTTTAGTTCAACACAGACAATTGGACTCTCTAGGAAAAAAGAAACAATGAAAAAGCACAACTATCTCCAGGTTTAATAAAATAAATACTTAAGATAGCAGTATAGCTTTTATTTCCATCTTATAATGGATATCAGTAATCCAATATGCATAAGTGCACCATTGGCCAAAAGGACAGAGTCACCGGGGCCTGCCCAGTCTCTTTTTGAAGGGACGTCTACTTAGTCTATCCACCAGATTTGTCACTTCTACATACATTAAAATGTTGGGAAAATTCAGAGACTTACTTATCTATTTTGAAAATTAGCCAATTTAAGGCAAGCATGGTTACACTTGACTTTAATCCCACACTTGGGAGCCAGAGGCAGGCAGATCTCTATGAGTTCAAGCCCAGCCTGTCTTCATAGTGAGTCCCAGAACAACTAAGAGTACATAGAGAGACCATGATTCAAAATAATTTTAAATAAAGAAATAAAACATGCCAATTAAAAAAGACAAAAGGCTTTAAAGACAATTTGTAAAATATATACATGGAAAAGACACATATAAAAAGATGGTCTTCATCACTAGCCACCAGAGAATGGTTGAAAATTCAAAAGATGACACTCTATACTAGATGTTACAAAGACTAATTGACCCAGAGGGTCAGGAAGAACTCAGAGGAAGCAGAAGTCTCATTCATTGCAGGTGGGAATGCAAACTAGTACAGGCACTTCTGGAACCCTTATGAAGTTAATCATGCAGTCTCCATGATGCATTCTCCATGCGAAGCAGCAGTTTGATTCAGGCATCTCACTCATACGCCCACATAAAATTATATGCATGAGTGTTCATTGAGGAGTTATTCACAACAGGCACAATTTGAGTCTTCATCAGCTGGCCAATAAACAAGCTGTATTATATCATATCGCGGAGTATTACCCATCAAGCAAAAGGTAAGGACGACTAATGCACTTGACAACCTAAATGAATTACAGTCATGATGCTAAGTGAAAGAAGAATACCACAAAAAAGAATGCATTGTAGGATCTGCTTTTGATAATTTTAGAATGGTAAATAGTGTGTGCCTTAGTCTGTGGCTCTGAAGAAGAGATTTTACAAAGGGGTACATGGGAATATGCTGGTGGAATGGTTGCACAATTAGCTAAAATTATCCTGAGTCTTCAAACTGCACTTCCTAAAGATGAATTCACTGTATGTGAATAATGCTCTAGAATATTTTACCCTCAGCAATCTGACTTACTGTACTTAATACAGAGTCATACAGTCGACATCAAATTACTGATCCTTGGTAACAAGGTAACAAGGAAATAACCCTGAGAATCTCAGTTCCTTGTGTGGTTGTGGTCATGACACATGCCATTTTTTCTTCATCCATTTACATTTTGAGGATGCACTTGCTGCACACATCCATCCATTCCTGGTATTTTCCTCTAAGTCTTATGTCATAAATGACAAGCACAATGTCACTAGAGGAGTAAATTACTCTCCAGAAATAAATGTCCCTTCACTTATAAACTGAATTAGTATTCTTCATGACAATCTTTGAAAATGTATATATACCCTTAAAGAGATAATAATGCTTAACCAACTGTGCAAACAGAATTGTTAGAGTAACAAGGCAAAAAAAATCACTCTTATTTATCTGCTGCAGGCTTGAAAATGGTATGAGCCTCGGGTATCGGGACAAGGGTCAATTGCTGAACTTACAAGGTTCATATGGACAAAGTTGAGCCCTGAAAGGAGATTAGGCTTTCTTGTGAATTACATGCTTTCATTCAGAGAAGGATGCAGCGGTTAGATACACAGTAGTGTAAGATCACAGATGCTATTGCAGCACCGGACAAAGGTGAGATGTTTGACGCCCCTAAAGCCTCACTCAATGCTGACGTACTATTGAACATATTGTATTCAATTAAGTTATTAAAAACCTTCTCATTTGCAGTATCAGCAGCTGTTGGTGAAGCTATAGTGGAAGGAAACCCATGGCCACAGTGTATTGGTCGGGTAAGCCTGAGAAGTTGGCCACCACAAACTGACAAGCCAGGTTAAGGGGGACACTATGAAGCTGAACAAAGGAGACTAATTCACAGCAGGAAAATGCTGTTACAGAGCAAGGATACTGCAGATACGGACAAGGCAAAGTATACTCTTTTACAGCAAAAAAAAAAAAAAAAGGTTTTGAGTGTTTTCACTATAAATGGTAAATATTTGAGAAGCTAGATGTGTTAGCCTGATTTAAGCATTACATAATGAACATGTGTGTTGTAGAACATCACATAGTATCAATAAATATGAATAATTGTTATGTAAAAAAGTAAGCTTATAGGCAGCAGAGATGGTTCAGTAGTTAAGAGCACGTACTGATTTTGTATAGGACCCAGGTTCTTTTCTCAGGACAGACATGATGACTCACAACCATCTGTAACTTCAGGTAGGGTGATCTGATACTCTCTTCTGAAATCCATGCGTTCCAGGAACACAAATGATGCACACACATGGGTGTAGGCAAAGACACTCAAAAACATGACAAATCCCATTACAAAAGAAAAACATAACAAATCACCTTTAATCTCAGCACTTGGGAGGCAGAGCCAGGCAGAGCTCTGTGAGTTTTGAGGCCACCTGCTCTACAAAGCAAGTTCCAGGAGAGCCAGGGCTGTCACACAGAGTAAAAAAAGAAGTCTTAAAACTAGATGTTGTGGTCATACACTCCTATAATCCCGGATCAGAAGTCCACGATTAGCCCAGGGTTACATGTTTGAAAAACCATCAATTAGAAAATATTTTTTAATATTACAAAAGGGAAGAACTGTGTTGCTGTGAGTGTGGCAGTATCTCTGTGCCTTCACAAATCTCCTCCTATCTTTTTTTTAAGAAGATGAGTTTTGATAATAACAGGATAGAAACATGTTGGAAAGTGATGGGGAAGAAGGAAGTACCAGGATGTGTGTATATGAAGTCACACCAGAAGGTAGTTTTCTACCAATAAAGTGTGAAGAAAAGTCTTTCAAAGAAGTAACGATCAACTCAGAGTTTTCAGATACATGGTGTAGAATAATAAGTGGGTAAGAGGCTGCCTGGATAGACACAAGTGTCAACTTAAGAATGGCATGTGTAAGACAGATTAGTCACATGCCCTGCATCTCCCCTAGAAGGTCAGAAATAGAGAAATCAGGCAACCTAGGTCCTAAGGTGAGTAGTAGACTTCACTCCACTACAAAGTGGAGAGAGAAGTCTGTGGGGAGAGAGCTGCACTGAAGCTGTATTCAGCAGGTCCAGGGATTCTAAAAGGACTTGATGACATAGATGAAACAGAACATGCTTAGGGGACCGTGGTAAAGAAGGAATTCAAGAACAATCTCAACACTGATGGTAAGTCAAAAGCTCCAAAAGTTCGTAAGTTCAAAAGTTGCAAACAAGGGTTCGAAACAGGCATGCAGTTACTTAACTGTGGCACTAAATCATCTTGTGATTTTTACATTAGAAAACTAAGGCTCAGGTACAATGAAGACTTCTGATAGATTGCAGGATTTAGTAAGGCCAGAGTATGACCCAACCGTCCTAACAACAGTGCCTGCGGTCGGCTGCTTCTCACTACTGTCTTGTCTATAGTTAGCAGCTCCCGTTCTTCACTCAGTGCTTGGCACCTGGCAGTGTTATCCAGCCCATGGTGGATGCAATAGAGGTAAACTAGGAGTGATCTAGCAAAGCTAGATAAGGAAAACTGTTAAGACGAATCCAAACAACAATGGAAGCACACACTTTGAGTTGTGCCATTGAAGAGAGAGCTCACAACCGAAACTGTGAGCTGTTTCTCCTGTTGGTGCATTAACCATCACATGTAGGCCTTGGCCGTTCTTCAATCGTTTTTATGTGTTTTTCTGAAATTGCACTATTTTATCCTTTTTTTTTTGTATAAAAAAAATCATCAGATATGGTGGTGCATATCTGTACTTCCAGCACTCAGTAGGAGAGTTGCAAGTTCAAAGCCAGCCAAGGCCACATGGTGAGACTTAATGTATTTATCCCTTGCATTTAGAATGATTTTGGAGCTAATAAACCTCTTTAATAACATAAATTGTCAAGCCTTTCATTTTCATGTGTATTGTTTATTCTGGGTCTTAAATGTTAGGAAGTGTGGCTTGAATTCAATTACAGTCATGATTATTGCATTAGTCATGCATATTTAATATTCTCTATAAAATGACTTTATTTTTATAAATGTTTCTGGGCTTTTATTTACCACAAAGTTATAAAATATTAAGCACATAGGCATTTGTTCACAGCACTGTAATCGTCAATACGGGCTAAGGAAGTGTTCTTAAGTTTGCAAGAATGGCTAGTTTGGAGATAATCAAGTTCCAGACCACCAGACTCCATAAGGTTCTTTCCTAACTGGATCTGCTGGCAAGCTGGGAGCTTAGAAGCAATCCTCTTAAATCCTGTTGACATCCTTTTTACCCACGCTGTCATGACACTAGACAGAGCCCTTGACCAGAGGTCTGTTCAGCACAGTACACAGTACATGAAAGGGCAATTTGAAATACTTGATCAAGGCACGAAGGACGGCTCCATTGCTCATTCAAATACTTTTAGAAAGAAAGTAAAAATCTAGTCAATCCGTAGTAAGCCTTCAAATAAAAACAAAACCCATATTGAGGATGAGTTAATACCTGGTGTTTTCATTCAGACTTAGAAGAAACATTTAAGTTAACTTTTTAACATCAACATTTTCATTAACTACAAGAACCAAATGATTACCAGGTGTGATAAACTACATAGAAATTTTTTACAGTTGAACATAGTGTGTCATTTTGTCAATTATTCTCTGCTCTTTCTTACAGTTTGTAAATCATATTAAGCTACTGGAGATGCACAGTATTGGGAAGACGCATGAGAGGGAAATGTAAGAGATGAGATTAAGACCCACTGAAATTGTCATGTAGTGCGGAATATGGCAAGCTTAAGATGTACAATGCAGAGGAATACAAATCCTGTTAGCTATCTGTAATGTCTGTAAACAGCACCATTCTATGTAAGGCCTGATGGTGAGTCTCTAAACAAGCAACTCATGTCAAAAATTACACAGATATAAAACATGGTAGTTATGGGTGTTTTTTATCCAGAAAAAAAAAAAGAATGACAATTGTTAGAACCACCATTCTACCCTGATTCCCCCATTGCCTTGGCTCTTGCACCTGGCAGTTCTGTGGCTTTTCTTCCTCTTCCATTTGTCCGCTGACAAGTGTTCAGGGCACAGCCACTGTCCGCTTAGGGCACTGTCCTCTCTCATCCAGGAGCTATGGTACCCGGTCTTCTACACATCTTCCCTTATTCTGAAGATATGGCAGCTTGCTTTGACATATTCCAAGCCTATATCATTCCTTCTGGGGGGCTGAGGAAATTTCTTCATTGAGAAATTATGGATAGAGCTGTGGCTAGAGGACTCAGCTGGACTGGCCACAAGGTTCAAAACAAAGATGTGGTTTTGAACAATAGAGAGAACCTCTGTTCAAGGTCAAGGCTAGCCTTTTTCAATTGCACATACACTGTAATTCTGTTTCACCAAAGCAATGTTAACTTATATGAGTTACTGCTTTCCTGAATACACCTTGCACAGGGGCCACATATCAGATATCCTGAATATCAGATATTTACATTATGATTCGCAATAATATTAAAATTATAGAAAATTATGAAGCAACAAGAATAATTTTGTAGTTCGGGGTTGCCACAACATGAGAAACTTTATTAAATGGTCATAGCATTAGAAAGAAAGGTTGAAAACCACTGTTCTACCCCTGTAGTGGTTAAAATTTTATTGTCCATATTGACACTCACAGTGAGCTGCAGTTATAAAGAAATACACTTTGAATCACACACTCACCCTTGATTAGAAGAGAGTGGCAAAGCAGCAGTCTGAGAAAGAAGCAACTTTTAAATACCATTAGTTCCTATTTTATATTGATGCTAAACAGTGCTGGCAATAATACCAACTGATTGATGTGCATTGCCATCCAAGGCAAAAGCTGGTCGAGCTCCCAAACCAGAAAGCAAAGTTAAAAGTCATCTAATAATTCCATGCATCCGTTTGGGAGCAACAGCCAGATGCTTCTAAAACAAAATATCTCCTTAACAAATGGCTCCTACCTATCCCCAGTATTAGCCTCGCTAATAAATGAAGCAAATCATAGGTCTCCTATAGCACGTCGAGCTTCATTTTTATTGCTGTGATGAAGCATCCTTACTAAGAGCAATGTAGATGAGGAAAAGGTTTATTTAGATAGCCATTCCATCTCCCGGATGTCAGCACAGGGACAACTAAAAAGAAAACTGGATCAAACAAAATAAACACATCTTGCTTGCCGGCAGCTTCTGCTCAGCTAGCTTCCATCACGCTTATAAGAGTTCAGTTCCCAAATAGGAAGTGTGCCGCTCACAGTCAGGATTTATCTTCCCACCTCAACAATCAAGGTGACTCTCCTAGCCATGCCTACAAGCCGACCTGATCTAGATGCTACCTCCATCAAGAGACTTGCTTTTCAGTGATTCTAACTTGTGTCAAGTTGGCAACTAAAACTAATCAGCACACCACTCTGCCTTTTAAAAATGATCCTTTGCTTACAGCTAATGAAAACATCAAGTATTTCAAATCAATTGTCTCTTCACATTGCTTGCGATTATCCCAAATAACAAGGTGGTTCTTTCCCAAACCTAAGCTAAGATAAACCAGCATCACGGACCAGATGATAAACTGAAAATACAGCACATACATGTGAAAAACTACAGCTTTATAAAGAAAAAAGGTAGCATACGGTAGCTAATTGGACTCTGGAATCCTATGGAGTAAAGTTCTAGCTTGAACTCTACCGCTTTATACTGGCTATGTTCCGTACTTTTTCCCAGACTCAATTTCTTTGTTGGTTCAATAGAGAAAATACTATCATTCATCTCTCATGAAAGCGAAATGATAGAATTCATGCAAAACGCCTTGAATTAGTTAGCTAATGGGAGCACTTTGGTGACGTCATGCATTTTTCTGTGTCAGATAATGGACAAACAGGCCACTAAACACTGCGCATGTACCATCTCACAGGTGGCAGAGGGTGGCATTGCAAATACATTAGCAGACGAAAATAATCCTTTGGCCTCAGCTTTCAAAGTAGCCAGGACTACCACAGTGCCTAGTGCTATCCCAGGCAGTAAGGTGTGAGCCTGAGACAGGAATCCACACTGCCACCTGCAACAATTTAAGTAGTTCTTTCCAGGGAAGATGGGATTCTTGACTTTGCTGCAGATAGAGCTAATTTAAAGCAGAGTGGGGGTATCTTAAGAAGATAGTTGATAGGGATCGGCATCAGGGAGACTAAAGGATATACTCAGGAAAAGAACAACAACACACACATACACACACACACACACATACACACACACACACACACACACAGCATGGATGAAGCCTTCCCTAGGGAGAGCAGAACCTTAGTGTTTTAGCAACTTTATGCATAATACTGATGGCTCTTAACTAATATCCGAGAGAAAAGCAAAATAAATGAAACTATAGGGTAGCTTTAAAGGGGAATTGTCTGTAGTCTGCAACAATAAGTCCACATGGACAAAGGATTCCATAAAGGGAGGGTTGTTAAGACATAACTCTTATTGTAAATAGAGTTTTAAAATAAGATTCCTACAAACTTTTAGGCTTACAGATAAGGAGGGGAAAAGCCATATATACTCAGCCCAGGAGTATAGCTCAGTTATTTTAGTACTTTTATAGAAACATTCCAGTATAAAGTAATGTTTTCAGGGCAGGAGAGATAACTCAGAGGTTAAGAGCACTGGATGTTCTACGAGGGGCCCTGAATTCAGTTTCCAGCAACCACATGGCAGCAACCATCTACAATGAGAGCTGTTGCCCTCTTCTAGTGTGCAGGCATATAAGGAGGCAGAACACCTTATACATAATAAATAAAGAAATCTTGGAGGAAGAAGAGGAGGAGGAATAGGAGGAGGAAGAAGAGGGAGGAAGAGGAGGGAGGAAGAGGAGGAGGAAGAGGAGGATGTCTGTATGTAGGCAGCACTTACAACAGGCTTTGATGATTGTGCTGGAGATCTTGACTCAGTTCCAGGTTGGGCATTCCTTTCCCTCCTGTGTCACCATGATTTCCCATGTCTTTCTAGTTTGCTTTCGTGTGACAATACACTTTAAAAATAAGTAAACTTTCACAGTATTATTAAATGATATTTCACTACTAACTTTTAACTATAGAACTTAAAATATGAACAATCTTGTGAGAGAGGTCAGAATCTGTTATAGAATATTATTTTAAGATGTGTTACATTTGTTTACACTGTGGAATATTTGTTTTAATGTTGCAAAGATGCGTTGGACACTTTTATGTTACATTTGTTTAACTCTGTGAAAGTGTGTTACTTTGTCTAAAATACCTGATGATCTGAAAAAGAGCGGAATGGGCAATAGTGGGGGAGAAAAAGGGCTAGGCGGAGCTGAAAGCTAGAAAGAATAAATAGAAGAGAAAATCTGTGAGGAAAAGAAGAAAAAGCAAGAGAACAAAGAGAGGAGGAAGCCAGGGCCCAGTAGCACAGCCAGACAGACACACAGACATTCAACTACACAGACGCACAGCCATTCAGCGACCGAGCAACACAGCCATCCAGTGATATAGCCACACAGCTACACAGTCACACAGTGACACAGCCACACAGTCACCCAGCTACACAAAGACATAGCCACACCATCACACAGCCACACAGTGACACAGTGATACAGTAATACAGTCACATAGCCACATGGACACATAGCCACACAATGACACAGTCACACAGCCTCCCGGTAACACAGCCACACAGCCCCCCAGTGACACAGACACACGGACACACAGCCACACAGCCAGCCACAGAGTGAGAGTGGAAATAAGATATATGGAAGCAAGAAAAGATCCCAGGGGCACTCCTCTATCTCCCTTCTCCCACATTGCTGGGGCCCCCTCCCTTCACATAACCCCCTTTCTGCTTTCATGTCCCTTTTAAGTGCTTACTGGACATTTTATACAAATTTTAAAATTATATTGATTTTTTTTTTTAATGTTTCTTGTTACTCTAGAGTTTGCAGTATACACCAGGGACTCCTCCAAATCCACTTTACATTTATGTTGCTTTATGAACCTCATGGAAGATTTTAATGCCTCAGAAATATAGTCTTCTTTCAATCAACAAATACTTAATGCTACTCTGCACGTTTTTCTCGTGATGTATTTATTGTCTGGGTGGATGGGGGAGGTGGGGATGCTATGGATCCTTTGAGTTTAGATGGGCTAATCCTACAGTAAGACTAGGAAACTTAGGTAACTGCTTTCTACCACATTAACTCATCTCAGGGTTTTAGCTGAACTTTAATCTTTGATTTTCTACCAGTAAATGTTTGTATGTTAAACAAGATCTGAAATTATAAACAATGGGTATTGAAAGTCTAACATAATATTTATAGTCACCTGAAGCTAACTGTGGGTTTTATCTAGAGAGAAGCTGGCACTTTCTCCTTTTGATAATGTCAGGTGAGTGATGAGTGTCTCAGTTATAAAAGAGGATTCTTTTGAGATTGCCAATGGCTTTGCTCAGCCTTTTGCATCAGTACAGAAAGGAGTCTCCTAAGGCAAGCTGTCTTCCCTTGGACAAACAGTTTCAGGAAGAAGAGACACATGGCAGCTTCCTATGACTGCAATAATTTCATTTCCAAGCCCCTCACTCTGCCCCTATAAAGGACTAGAACCATTTTTCTCCTATATGTGTCTACTAATGAACAGATCCATCTGTTGAAGGTCAGTCTCTGATCTCTTTCTGCTTTTTTTCACTTTACGCTGCCTCAGAAATCTAACAATGAACCTTGGACAATAACCGTGGTACCTCTGTCACAGGAAAGAATAAAGTTTTCAAGGTCGTAGAGCAGTGTCGGAGATGTTGGCCATGCTTTGGGAATCCTATGTGCAGTCCCAGAGTCACACCCATCTTGGTTATCTACACCACAGCGAGTGGCCTGGCACAGTTATAAGCCTTTGGAAAACTGAATTTCTCTACTTCCCACATTTGCTGACACTACCTTTTTCACCAGAGTCGGAAAACTTTTTAAATCCCATTGCTTAAAATGTTCCAGTGTTATTTTAGAGCTTTCTTTTCACTTTCTCTAAGACTCCTCTACTGATTCTTTAATAAAGAGGAAGTCATTTCTACACGTGGAGACCATTCTGAATTACTCTGCTCCTTGGACATTTTTCTTTATTAACTTTGCCTATATGTTCCCTCTCTCTTTCTTTCTTGATGCTGTTCTAATTTAATCAAGAAATTTCAGAGGAGCATAGGCATAGAGGACTTTAGGATGATTCAAAACAAAGATATGCAATAACTATTGGAATTTAATCTTATGAGAAGTTTAATTTTCCCAGTGTGAGAAAATAATATGTCCATAAAATTTCACTGAAACATAAGAAGCAAAACTCATTTCTCCATCTACAGTTTGCTAAGAAAAAGTATTGAATGGGTAGTAATTGGTCGATATTTTCAGCACGGAGAAAACATGTCATAAATGGACTCAAGCATTGCCTAGCCTTCTCTCTGGAAGTAACTCAGCATTACAACAGACAAGGGATCCTAGGGAAACAAGCAAGCAAAGTTTCTAGTGATTTTCTTCCCTGCACTCACACATCCAAACTATTTCTATCTGTGTATGTTTAAAACTATCTGCACACAAAGGACTCTTGTGGTGATATATTGTATATTTAATAAATTCAGCCTGGAATATCAGAGAACAGAATCACCCACAGTCAAGCCATGAGGTTAGAATGTAGAGTGACTCATGCCTTTAATTCCATCACTCAGGAGACAGATCTTTCTGTGTTTCTGTGAGTTCAAGGCCTAACTATCAAACAGTAGTAGCTCACATCTTTAATCCTAACTCTAGGATTATAATGTAGGGCCAAATCCAGAAGTGAAGCAACTGAGCATCGAAGATATTTGAGGCAGGAGGAGGCAGACATTCAGGCATTATGTAGGAGTAGACTCTTGAAGATAGCATTGGCCCTGTTCAGCCTGAGACGCTTGCTGGGTGAGAACTGACTGTGGTCTGTTTCCTCTTTCTGATATTCCAGTGTTTCTATAATATCTAGCTCTGAGTTTTCATTATATACTACTTAGAATTCATGCAATAGACTCTTTTTGAGGATCATTGTTTTAAAGAGTTGTCTGGCCTTTTCCACCACAGAAAGCTATGGAAGAACAGGCTGATTGTCTGGGGGCCAAAAAGAGGAACAAATCAGTGTTCAAAAACTCCTCAGCGACTCAGATTTACCCAGAAGTTGCTTAGGCCCTGGAGTCAGAATGGTGACAGTAATACGTAAGCCTTGACTGAGACAAAACCTCACTTACTTTATAATTTAATGACAAAGTTTTTGGAAATAATGCATGTTCACAGTTAAATATCAAGTTCCAGTGAGTTATTAAACCAGTCTGGAAAAACAATGGATTCTTTGTTTTTGGCAGTGGCACAGATTTTTGTGAATCAACTATTTAAGTTATATAGGATTACAATGTACACTAGACAGAAACTGTCATTGTCCAAATAATGATGCTGATTGTACCCCACGATTTTCCACCACTCATTCTTTCCTGAATAGCTCAGAAGGCATCGCAAGCTCTGCACCTCCAGGTGGGATCGAATGTTCTCATTGTGTTAGAGACCTGTGGAAAATAGGGGCTGATGAAGCTGTAGGCAGGTCAGAATCCTCTGGGGTCTGAGGAAAGGCTGAGGGATTTGTGGGAACTGGAAAGATGTAAACTCCTTCCTTGATCCTTAACATAGTTAATACTAATGCCTCTATTGACTAGTCCTACACAAATAGCTACACACACACACACACACACACACACACACACACACACACACACACGCACGCACGCACGCACGCATGCACATACCCTTACTTATGTATTACAGGCATCTGAGTCTGCCTCATAATTCTGGTTTAAAAACAGTCAAGAGTATGTTGTTTTCTGTGCAGTTTTATATGCAGAAAAACCGGTTGAGTCTCTACCCTGTTAAATCTAGGATCCCACTGATAGTAGACACTGAATCCAACTTTGACAGGCCATGTGTTAATTTTCTAGCTTCATTGAGCAATGAATAAAATATTCCCTGACATATGTATTATTACAAGGTCTTCCAGCACGCATGAAGAGTAGATATTTTGGCATGTGCTGCAGGTCCCAGTGTAAAGGAAGACGAGGAGATAAAAAGGTTTATAAAAAGAGATTACAGGATATGGAACTGGAAAGAAGACAATAAAGCAAGAACTGACAGAAATTGTTAGAAAAAATTCTATGTTCATGTTTTCATTTTTCCTTGGAGAAGGCGTAGAGTTAAGTGGCTTTCCCTGTTTACAGGAAGGAGTCAGAATTTTGTCCATCCCAATTATTCCTATTAAAAACATTGTTTGCTGGGTGTGCCAGTGTTACAATCCTTTAGCAGCTGTGATTGCAGCACCAGGGAGGCTGAATCAAGAGGAACTGTAAGCTTAGAATCATCTTGGACTATGTGGTGAGTTCTAGGTCAGCCAAGGCTACAATGGCGAGACGATGTCTCAAAGCAAATAACAAAAGTAAATGGATAAATATATGAATAATGAAAGTGAATACTGAGCACCTACTGTATATTAGACATTGTTCCAAACACCACAGAACAGCAAGAAAACACATAGGCTAGAGCCCCATTCACTACTAATGTCTATGTGGAAAAAGCATAAGTAAATCACAAACACCTTAACATTAAAATAATGTTTTCAGTTTTGTTGGAATGTGGAATTTCCTTTTTATTTGGGAATACACAATGCCTAGAAAAGGTCTTCATGAGAACTGCAATATTTCAGTGGAAGCTAAATTGATAAGAAAAGACCTGTTATAGTTTGGATGTCCATGTTCTTCAAGGGTATTGTAAAAGGTTTCTGGCCTGGTCTTTCCAGCCTAGCACTGACGTTCTAACCCGCTGACCCACAGACCCACAGATCTGCAGAAACAAGCAGATGCTTATATTAATTTTATGCTGATCAGCCTAGGACCCAGATATATAACTTGCTAACTTTTTACTCTTAATCTAGCCCATGATTCTTATCCTGTTCAGCCATGTGGGCTCCGTACCTTTTCTCAGAGCAGCATAATTGTCCTCTGCATCTGCTGGCTTCTCTGGCATCTCTGCTCTGCTCTTCCTGTTCCCAAAGATTTCTCAGTCTGGTAGCTCCGCCCAAACTTCCTGTCTGCCTTCAGCCAATCAGTGTTTTTATTAAACCAGTAGGCAGGACAATTATTTATAATGGAAGAGAATACAATCCCACTACAAGGTATTAAAGACGTCTCAGTAGTGATATTGTTGGGAGATACCAAAAGCTAAGAGGTAAGGCCTCATGGGAGGTCCTTAGCTAATACAATGTTTGGGCTCAAGGAAGTCTATATATCAAGTCCTTTGTATAGTACAAATTTTAATTGGTCTTAATAATAAAAGCCCAGAGCCAGATATCAGGATAAATGCTGAAAGATCAAAGAGACAAAGGAACAAGCCACTAAAAAGACTTCTTACCTCTACTAAATCCTCAGGCCAAAGGGTCAAGAACGTGTCTCTATGAACCCTTAGACTGAATGGGTCTGAAATCCTGTTACCACCTCCCTAGTGCTAGGATTAAAGGTATCAGATACCACCATCACCTGGCTTTGTGTCTCTTTTAGACAGATTCCATTTTGTGTAGCTCAGAGTGGCCTTGGTCTTCCTGCTTTCTCCTCCCAAGTTCTGGAAATAAAAGCATGAGATCCCAAGTGCTGGGATAAAGGTGTACACCATCTCAGTCTGGCCTCTATAGTTAACTAGTGGCTAGCTCTCCAGGCAAGCTTTATTAGTTAGAGCACAAACAAAATGTTACCATACCTTGGCTTCTATAAGGTGAACAGTTTGCCCCACCATGCATCTTACCATAGCCACACTAAGTTCTAAAAGAGTAGCTCTGTCCTACCATGCGTCATAATATCTAAAACTGTGAGTTCAAATATGTCTTTTCCCTTTATACTTTGATTATCTCAGATATTTTTATAGTGACTAAAAGCTGACTTAATCAGAGCCAGTCATAAAACCAGAATAACACAGAACATCTAAAGCAGAGATAGCTTGGCAGCTATAACACACAACTCTACATTTAATCAGCTCCCCACTGACCAAGAGCAAGTGCAAATTAAGAATAAAAGTATGATATAAAAATCCATGTTTTTATCCAATGTATGCACTGGAATTACAGACAGAAAACTCAGGGTAGTTATCTGATCCTTGTTAGAAAGTAGCCCATAGAATGTATGATTAAAAAAACCAAAAAAAACCTCATGTCAATAAAAGATGTGTGGCAGTTACTAAAAATATCAAAGAACTGTCATGGTGTGAGTGGCGGAGAGGAAGAGAGAAGGCAGAAGCCTAGAGATGATGTGACAACATCCTCAACTATACAAATGTAGGCTTCCCAGGATGAGAGAAGACCTCACAAGCAGGGGGCAGGACTGAGGGTCACAGTGTCCAACAGGTGGACACTAAACGCAGCATTAGATCCTCACTTGAGACAAAGACAGACTGTGAACCAGTTTCTCCCAATTCCAATACATGAGGAAGACTGGGCCATAGAGAAGCAAGAAGGAGGAGGAAAGAATGATGACTCGTGGATGACATCCATGTTTTCAGGAAAGGGTCAAGCTTTGGACTTGGGCTGTGAAGACAGAGTGAAGGAATTCCTTTGCAGGGCATCCTAGGAATCAATAGTGGGGGCAAGAGGGCCACGTGTGAGTAAAGATCTATTGCAGCATCACAGTTATGAATGGGACAAGAAGGGTGGGATTGGAGAGAAGTGTTCATTCTGGAGGGATTAACAAGGAACAAGTAAGTTTAGCCTCGTGGAGCTCTCTAACTGAAGGATGCAGAGCTAGGGACCCCTAAGGCTAAGGTGGCCCAGGCCAGACTCTGCAGTTTCTCCTTCAGGAGAAATACTGAGACTTTCCAGAGTGACATATTCTCTTTAATAGTACTGTATTTGTTAGGTGAAAAAATGATACCTAGGTTTACCTTTTTTTTTTTAACCTTTCCCGTTCTCTTAGTGCCTGAGGTAGAACGATGAAGCACAAACCATAAAACTCGTGTTAGTAAATCACACAAAATCCTGAGTGAAAAAAAGAGAAGCTATTGCCTGATGTTTATGAAGTATTTACCACTGTGCTTCATGCATTATCTAAAACTCACAAGAATTCTATAAGAACAATAGTAGTTACGTTGTTGTATGTATGTGTGCCAGAAACAATATAGACAAGTTAAATAATGTTCATGAGATTTGCTAATAAATGATGGAAACAAGACTTTACTCCAGTATTCTTCTGATTGCTATGCTGGTAGCCATCCTGCCTTTGAATCATGCTAGGTATGCAATATAATATCTAACTATCTCAATCGAGGACTTAGAAACAAGTGCCAAAAGGAGGAAGAGGAGGGGAAATGGAAGGCAGAAGCAAGAAAGGATAGGAAATGGATGGAAAGAGAGGGAGAAAAGGAGAGATGGGGTGAAGAGAGGAGACATACCCGTGATCTGGCATGCTTGGGAACACGCCTCAAAGAACTCTGTGGCTAGCTCTTAATGGAATATGCAACACTTCATGGCTGACTCAGAATGCCTATTGGTAAAATACAGTAATCAGCTGCAGCATTTGAAATGGTATCAGTTAAAAATAACTGCCAGCAGACTTGAATGATGGAAAACTAAATCCTTACATTGGAAAAGCACGTCAGGGCTGCCAGAACAATTGCTGGAGTTGAGACAAGTTGTACTCAACCACAAAGCAAAGCAGAACTGCTGGGTGGCAACACAGCCACAGACAGGTCTCTAACTTCTCTTGCAAAACAAAGAAAAACAAAGTGTGTGTTTGACTGGCTGATTGAATGTGCCCCCTTAGACACAGCAGGCTGGAAGCAAAGAACATGGTGGCCTCTAGCTAGATATTCATAATCTTGATATATGTGGCTGTTCCACCTTATACCCACAGCACTGGCCTGGCCTTCTGCTTAGCAAGTAGTGGAGTAGACTGAGTTACTGTCTAAAGCAAATTCTCTCAGGCCCAGGAATCCCTGGGCATCAGGCAATAAACTGAAAATTCATGAGACACCTTAGGCATCAGTTTTTAAAGCTGAAGATGGCCCTTTACCTGCTTCTGCCTTGCACTAGGTTTCCATGCATTTGACATTCCATATATTCTTCTTGGGAAGACGGTGCCCACCTTTCCAGGGAACCACAAAAATGTTGAGTTAATCTCTAAAACAGTTTTGGGAAGCAAAACTGCTTATCACTCAACTTTATAAACATGAAAGTAGAGGCCAAAGAATGAGATGCCTTGCTCAGAGTGTTAAGCATGGTGTGCATGGATGCCTGAGCATATCCAAACCCTGATGTGTCTGTCCACTCCCCTGGCTTCCTCCCATGCCCTCAGGAAGCTTAGTCAGGAACTGCCTGGTGATGGCTGGTCTTATGTCAACTTGACACACAAATGAGAGGTATCTTAAAGGAAGGAACCTTAATTGAGAAAATGCCTTCATAAGGTTCTGCTGTCAGGCATTTTTTAAAATTAGTGATGGATGGGGGAGGGCCCAGCCCAGTGTGAGTGGTTCAATTCCTTGTCTGGTGGTTCTGAGCTCTGTAAGAATGAAGGCTGAGCAAGTCACAGGGAGCAAGCCAGTAAGCAGCAACCCCTCATGGCCTCTGTATCAGCTCCTGCCTGCAGGCTCCTCTCCTATGTGAATGCCTGCGACCTTTCCATCCAGTTCTAAGTGTCATCTCTGGCTGATAATGGCAGACCTTTCCTGAGAATTCAGGACAGGAAGAATCAAAGAATCCAAGATCAGGGATGAGCTTGTCAGGTGCCACAGAGGTAGCTTTTCCACACCAGAAGCTGATGCTTTAGGCTGAGGTGACCAAGACATGAAAGCATCCAATCACTCAGTGACCATGGAGAATTTTTAATTTAAAAAAAGATTATGTGGGGGCTATGTGCACATCAGGGCAGGTGTCCCATAAGGCAGAGGGGACTGAGTTCTTTAGAACTGGATCACAGGAGGTTGTGAGTGCCTGGGTCCTCTGGGAGAGTAGAATGTTCTCTTAACTGCTGAAAGGACAACAGGCTCCACAGATATATTTAATCTTTTGTTGCCCATGGCTGCTACACAAATCACAGCTGTTAACACACTTTTCGTTCTTTTCCTTCCTTCTTCTCTTCCTCCCCAACCTCCAACTCTATTCTGGACATTTCTTCACTAAAGAGCCCAGGCTGACCTCACATATTCAAGAACCTCCTGACTTAATTCTGGGGTCCTCTTGGGTGGTGGGGTTGGAAACAGGATTCATCATGCCAAACATAATTAATTCTTTCTTTCTTTCTTTCTTTCTTTCTTTCTTTCTTTCTTTCTTTCTTTCTTTCTTTCTTTCTTTCTTTCTTTCTTTCTTTCTTTCTTTCTTTCTTTCTTTCTTTCTTTCTTTCTTTCTTTCTTTCTTTCTTTCTTTCTTTCTTTCTTTCTTCCTTCCTTCCTTCCTTCCTTCCTTCCTTTCTCTCCTTCCTCCCTCCCTCCCTGCTCCCTCCCTCTTTCTTTCTGCCTTTGTTAGTGTAGCTTCAATTGGCTGCTGGAGACCTGACTTGGTGGGGTGGGGCCAGTGAAGCAGTTCAGAGACTCATCTCTGCTAAAGCTGCAGGGAGCTAGGACAAGGCAGACTCAATCAACCTCGCCAACCGCCAGGGTTCTCAGATGCACGGCCAGGCCAAATTAAGCATTCCTTCACCTTTACTCCCTAGCATGGAGATCCTGATTAAACTCACCAGCCTGGAGGAGCTTCGTTTCAGAGGTCTCCAGCATCACAGGAAATCCTATATTTTGTGTGAGTCATCAGCACAAGTGTATAATGCATGGATTGCTCTCAGAGCCAGCCCTGTAAAATTAAGGTCTCCATCCGTGTAGGGCACGCCTCCCTCTGTGCTCACCCAGCTTGTAGTCACACCTCTTTGCTCTTTTCTCATTTGCTTGCTCTTATTTGGAAAGACAGGCTTTAATGGCACACAGGCGGGTTTTCACAGAAGATTGCCTCTTGTGATGTTTTACTCTCCCCTTTCAGTTTTCCCACCCCTCATTATTTTTCATTCTAGAAGTCCTCTGGAATTAGAACAACATTCTTTCCTTCCCTGTTATTTGCAAGTACCATAGAAAAGTCTTTAGTTCCTAGAGAGCTAATTCTTTTCAGAGTCCAGACTTGATTAACTGAAATATTTTCCCATTTACATGTGAACTAACACCCATTCACATATACTGTGATTTACATGTTGGGTGTGTGAAAACTTCACAAGGCACAGTCCAGAGGGCCCCAGTTCACAGGGCAGATACTCTCCCACCCAGCACATACCCCTCACTATTGCAAGGCTCTGTCCCTACCCGCTCATCTGTATATGAGCCTCCACGTTGTGCAGAATTACTCTCCAGCTTCCTGATTTAAACACTCAGCCTCCAGGGTTACCCATCCTGGCTGGCTGCACATTTGCTGTAATTCCAGGAGAAATTCTTCCCTTGCCTGTGAGAGTGAGACTATCGCCTGGCACAAAAATAGAGCGGCTGACCTAAATGATGTCATACATTCTCATCTCAATAGCCATCCAATTCTATCACCTCTCTGGGTTGTGCTTTTGTGTAACAAGGAATTTAGCTGGCCTTTGTCTGAAGTTCCTGGGAGACTCGCTCAACCCTTGGGATTTCCTGGGCCAATAGAGGGAAGTCTTATTATCCATAGTAGGGCCCCTGGACTGTGGGTGATCGTCTGTATTAATGAAGTGACTCCAGATAGGGGGGCACAACCTACCAGAAACCGCAAATATGATTAGAGACTTGGGATTCCACAGCACATATCAGCCCTACCTCCAGGGAACAGAGTGGAGGAGAGCCTGAGTTCATCAGCTGCAGCTGATTCAATGCAACAAACCAATATAGAAAATGGTGCACAAACCCAGGACACCAGGGCTCAGGTGAGCTGCGCTGGCTGGCAACACTCTGAGGAGTGATGTACATCGGTCCTGAGAGGCGGATGTGTTCATGAAGAAACAAGCTTATGAACACTACAAGCATGGAACTCTTTCTGAGGCTTATAAGCTATTGTAGGGAATGATAGAAACTGAGATCTGTAGGGCTTCCAATTAAGAGCCAGCAGAGCATCTGAAGCTGGTACAGGAAGTAAAAACAGTCTGGGGCAGCAAGCAAGGAAGGAGCTTTAACCTCCAGTTTGATTAGCAATGGGTAATGTTCTCAGTAATCAGGTTTTTCATTGTTGGGGCACATATCCCAGCAAAATAAGAGAGGAGAGCAGGATGTTTTTCCTCTAGGCTCTGAGGTTTCAGTCCTTTATGGAGATGATGTAATAAAGAAGCAAGTGGTTTACCGTAGGTGGCCAGGCACAGAAAAAGGGGTGGGAGAGAAGTATGCTGGCATGTTTTCTGCAAGCTGCGATCACCTGGACAGGGAAGGTCTTCTCCACTTTGCTAATACTCTCTGGAATTATCCTCACAGACACACCTAGAGGGGAACCTCATTAATCCCTTAGGCGCTTCTCAATCCAATCAAGGCGGCAATCAGAATTAATCATCACAATGATTTATTGGGTTTAAAATTTAGGGGTAATTTTATCAAGATGCATGCAGGGAAGCTGGTCAGGATAAACATGCATCAGTCTGACATAATGATTACACTCACGAGCCTAGGGCTCAGCACTGTTTGCCTTGTTCAAATCCTGCACCTACAGCGTGATGACTTGGAGCAAGGCTCTAAGCTCTCTATGCCGCTGATGCTGCATTTATGAAAAGAAGATAGTAATAATAATAGCTATCTTAGGGCTATGTGTGGAAAATGCATTATATACAGTTTTTGCAAATGTTATTTGCTTTATACAAAGGAGTGCAGATTTTTTAATAAAATAACCAAGAAGTACATGGTAGAAGTATCTTTTATCTCAACTTTACTATAATATCGAAGCATGGCTCTTAGACATTTAGTCAAAGGCTGATTGTACTGCAGTTTTTAGATCACAAGGGGTCAATAATGAATACTCCCCTGCGGTGGTTTGGATAAGATGTCCCTCACATTGTTAGGTACTTGAGGACATGGTCCCCAGCTAGTGGCTCTGTTTGGGAGATGTAGCCTTGCTGAAGGAAGTATGTCACTGGAGGTAGCTTTTGACTTAAAAACCTGTACCACTCTGAGGTAAGTTATCTGCTTCCTGTTTGAGATTTGCGCTCTCTGCTGTTCCGGCTGCCTTGCCTAGTCACCATGCTTTTCTGACAGGATGGCAATGGAGTCTTAGGATTCTGGAACTGTGAGCCTGAACAAAGGCTGCCTTCTATAATTTGCTTTGGTCTTGGTGTTTTATGACAGTCAGAGAAAATAACTATGACAGCAACCAAATCACTTATATATGACTGTGAGCCACAGTGCATTCACTCCCAGAGAATATACAGGAAGATCTCAAGCTGACTTCAGATGGGTTCCTGGTCCATGTGGACACAAAGCACAGCTTCACTTTAAAGGGAACAGTAGTGGAATCTGAGCCGCATATAGATGAAGATGGCCCAGGAACACAAATTCGGGGTGGGACAAACATGTTCCCATATAGAAGTGATTATATGAACTTCTACAGTCACAGTAAAGAAAGACAAAAATAAAAGTATTTTCCAAGCGCATTGGTGGGAACATCATGGAGGCAGGTGGGGGAAGAGCAGGGAAACTCTACTATGAGATTGAAATATTATGTGATAATATTATCAGCATTTGCACCGGTAGGAATTAGTAGTCCTTTAAGTTAATATGTTCTCAATGTTTTTGTCTGAGAGTTGAAAAGATGTTAAGTCAGACATAAAACTGGGGGATGAGGAGCTAGTGAAGCGACCAAGGAGCCACAGATAATTTGGATTTGCAACATTCTAGCTCCCGATTGTATGAAGTTCTTTTCAGTCAATTTTCATTGTAGAATCTTTAACATAGGTTTCAAACATGGCCTTTCTTTCTTTTCTTTTTCTTTTTTTTTTTTTCTTGAAACTTGAGTTTACAAGGACACTTTTAGTCCATGGTCCCTCCCTTTAGCTATTTTGTCCATTTACATAAAAAAAAAACCTGCATAAGCTGTGTGTAATCATGAGGGCGCACAGCTGTCATCCTTGGCCTCAGCAGCTGAAGGAAGATCAAAAGTTCAAGTCCAGTGTGAACTGCACAGCCAAGACCCTGGTCTAAAAAACAAAGCAAACAAACCCCAAGGTACAGGGCCGTAATTAGTGATCGAGTTCTATATTCTCAAGACCCTGGGTTTAATCTCCAGAGCAAGAGAGGAGGAGGAGGGGAAAGAAGGGAGGGATGGTAGGAGAGAGAGAGAGAGAGAGAGAGAGAGAGAGAGAGAGAGAGAGAGAGAGAGAGAGAGGAGAGGGGGAGAGAGAGAGAGAGGAGAGGGAGAGAGAGAGAGGAGAGGGAGAGAGAGAGAGAGAGAGGGGAGAGGGAGAGAGAGAGAGGAGAGGGAGAGAGAGAGAGGAGAGGGAGAGAGAGAGAGAGAGGGAGGGAGAGAGAGAGAGAGAGAGAGAGAGAGAGAGAGAGAGAGAGAGAGAGAGAGAGAGAGAGAGAGAGAGATTGAGACAGACATAAGAGGAGGGGGAGTAAGGGGAGGGAGGGGAGGGAAGGAGGGAGAGAACGAGAGGTTGTATGGAGGACAGCATTGCCAGAGACAGCTGTAACCTCCAAGTAAAGGAACTGTGGGGGAGGAGAGGAGGGGAAGGGAGGAAGAGGAGGAGGACAGTTAAAAAGAAAGAGCCAACCTAATGCATATTGTCTCCTGCTTGTATGTCTCTCCTAATTGATAGTTGTAGGATTTAAATCAATAGCTTTCAAAGCAAAATCTCTCAAGTGACAGCATCAGTCACTGACTCAGACACTCTGAGAGGGAGTGTTGCAATCTGTTTGAACAAGCCTCCAATCTGAGACTTTACTTCACCATTTGATAAGCCATGCACAGCAAGTGGGGTTGCATTCAGCCTTGGTCAACTTTGTGGTTCTGATGGCTTCAATGGCACCCTGCTGAAGTCTCCCTGGCTGATGCAGCCTGATTTGTTCTGAGCACTCTGTTACAAAGTACGCTAGCAGAAACAACTTTTCTGATCCTGCTTTTGCCTTGGGATCAGTGATCAAACTCCAAAGCACTTCATCATTCACGGAGTTCCAAGATTATAGGAGCCAAGTATTTCAAAGGATAAGCCAAACCCAGCAGTGAGAAAATGATGGGGACCAGGAAGGGGCATGGTAGGTAAAAAGAGTATCATTCTCCTTCCCGTCTTCTTGTGTGTTATAAAAAAAAATAACATATGGGGCTGGAGAAATGGCACAGGGGTCAAGAGATTGCATCCCTCTTCCAGAGGCCCCGTGTTCCCTTACAGTATCCATGCTTGGAGGCTCACAACTACTTGTAACTTCAGCTCTAAGCAGTCCGACTGCCTTTTCGGGACTCCATGGTCTACTGTACTCTTGTGCATATATCTAAAAATAGTCACATTCATGTAATTTCTAGATAGTAAAAAGTTTTAAAAGAAAAAAATGAGTAAATCACAAAATATACAAGTATTTGTGCATGTCAATCCTTTGTCCTGAGCATTGTAAATAAAATTTTATATGTAGCCATTTTAGTTAAGAACATGTCATTAGAGATGGCCAGTGAATTATCAAATGGAAGCACACAGGGGCAGACTGGGCACCAGCTCTTCCCTGGAAAGCCTTTTGAGGAGGAAGTAGATAGAAAAGCCTGATGTCGAATACCAAGCAAGGCGGGAGTCAGAAGAGGAGATAAAGGTTCACTGGACAAATATAGAACAGTCAGTCTCCCCAGGGGGGGCTCTTAACCATTTCTATGCTGCTCAGTGCAGGCTTTCTACACTGAGAACACTAGAGTGTACAAACAGCAAGAGCTCTCACATTGGGGTCCTCATCTACCACTCACACAAAGTGGGGTGTCCTTTATTTCAATCATCATGGCAGCCTGAGCCCTAGTTGCCTTAACTGGATGACAATCATCTTACCTTGTCTATTTTATGATGTTATTTTGAAAGTTTAAACTTGTGTGTGTGTGTGTGTGTGTGTGTGTGTGTGTGTGTGTGTGCTCACACATTCTAACAGACCATTTACAACTGACTTGAAGTAATATCGTGAACCCCATTGATCCATCTGTTAAAACTATGATGACACATAACGGATACTCAGTAAGAATTTATTGAGTGCATTGATAACCTCTTGTTATTACTTAAGAGTACAGGTACCAGGGTGAGTTTTCTTCCACTTACGCTGTTTCAAAGCATCGAGTATGGGGAAATATATAGTCAGACCAGACTTATCTTCAGAAGGGAGAAACTCTATTTAGAAATAGAGAGTTATTTATAGTTAGATGTGAAAAGATTAAGGAATACATAAGCCACACCTATCTACTTTGTAAGACTAAAAACTTCAATCCATGATAATTACTAGGTGACTGATAATTGTCTCAGATGCTTAATTTAAGCTCCATGCTGGTTTTAGAGGATTGGTATAGCTTAATTGGTACAGAGAATGACCACCATGGCATTATCAGCCCTTGTAGCTGACGTTAGCAACAAAATAATTCTTTAAATGAGATTTGTAATTTGAATGCACTTTTCTATATAAATTCATCTTCCAGGAGAAATATCACTCTGCCGTGGTCAGCTCTAGAAATGCCCTCTGACTCCAGTTCATGACAAGTGACATTTAAACCAAAATGTCTTCCATCGCGCTCTGCTCCCTGGTCCAACTGGAAAAGGGTCAGAGATAAGTGTACACCCATGGGACACAAATGATTGGAAAGGTTTTAAAAGACAGGGGAAAGGCCTTAATATTCAGACTTAGGGAAACCGCAAATGAAACGATGTTATTTAAAGGAACAGTTGACCTTCCCAACTGGGATCCTTTACTCCTTGGAGTCAGAATAAAACTGCGTATTATCCACAGTGCAATGTTGCCTGGGCACTCAGGAAAGAGGAGATGGAGAGGCCAGAGAGGCAGGCGGGGAGCAACATGAGAGACCGTGTGGATTTTATTTTATGTATTTATTATTAAGTTTTGTAAGTGTGCAAAATAATGGTTTTGTGGCATTTTCATTTCTGTATATTATAGTAAAGTTGTTTGGCTTTTCAAAAGGTACTTGGGGACTGGAGAGATGGTGTTTGCTACATAAGCATGAGGTCCTCAGCTCAGGGCCCCAACACCCATACAGAAGCTAGTTGTGGTGTTAGAGGCAGTGGGAACCTTGGAGCTTTTGGCAAACTAACATGAAGAGAGACAGTGGAAGCCACTGGACATCAACCACTGACTTTCACACCCACGCACACACATGTGTATCCACACCCACATGAACACATATACACACAAACGCAACATATACACACATGCACATACACATGCACACACTACGTCAAGGAAGAAAGAAGAGGAGATATTTTCATTCAAACTACAATTTAAAAAATGAAAGAAAGATCTACAAAGAAGGAAAAGGCGAAGCAACCGAGAAGGAATCTTCTTTGATCCCAAGATACAGAAGAAGGCTCAAACCCAGCAAATTTTAGAGGTAGAAGTGTTAGCATGGCATGGCCAAGGCTGTATGGAATGAAACGGAAGTGAGCCTCTGCTTGAGACAGGTCAAGGAATATCAACTTAGGAACCAAAGAACAGATTCAGGGCAAGAGACGGTATTATCATGAATAACAGAAGATGCTTTCTGTCATATTTACTTTCAGTTATGTTGTTTCAGGACTACAGTCAGGCAGTGTGTGAATAAATGATCCAAGAGCAAAGTGACATAGCATCCTCTTTAGCACACTGAAAGTGTTTCAGTGTCGGGCATGAGAATGAAGAAAGGAGGTGAAGTGTGATCCTTGGCAGTCCGTCGACAAGCTTTTGAAACATAATGAAAGCACATCCATTGTGTACTTGAATGCCCTGCCACAACAATACCTGGTGACCAGGAGTTGCCCAGTGTGTGTCCAGCTGGACCTGAAAGCCCAACGGCTAGACACTCAGCTGAGACACTATGGTCATTTATTTATAGCTTGGCTTTTTTCAGAAAGGGTCTGAGGTGATTAAAGGAGGCTGTTTGTCTACAAAGATTTTGTTTCATGGGTGACTTTGTTCTTTACAAATCACATTCACTGTCTTCTAAGACATCCACACGAAAGGAGGGGGGAACAGCTTTAGGGGTACAAAGTTCAAAGGCCAAATTATTCTGAAGCTTACCTATCTCTGTGTCCATATTCCCCAAATGTTCTAGTGTTTTCTTACTATATTTATTAAGCCTCAATCACTTTGCTGGAAGTGTCCCTGTGTCCTGCAGCTGCTTGGTCCTAAATAAACACACAGAGGCTTATATTAATCACAAACTGTTTGGTCTATGGTGCTGGCTGCTGCTAGCTAGCTCTTATATCTTAATTTAACCCATTTCTGTTCATCTATGCATTACCATGTGGCTGGTGGCTTATCTGTACAGTCCCATCTCTTAGCCTCCAGGTCTTGACCTAAAATCCTGCAATCATTCAGTCCCAAATAAACATACAGTGGCTGATATAAATTACAAGCTGTTTGGCCTATGGCTTAGGCTTTTTGCTGGCTAACTCTTACTTTTAACTAGACCATAATTCTTATCCAAGTTTAACCATGTGGCTTGGCACCTTTGCTCAGTATATCATTCTCATCTGTTTCCCTCTGTGTCTGGCTCATGTCTCCCGTTCTACCTTTCCTGTCCCATAATTCTCCTGGTCTAGCTGTTCTGCCTCTGTCTCCTGCCTGCTGGCCAATCAGCATTTTATTAAACAAATACAAGTGAAAAATATTTACAGCATTATCCCACATCTGCCCTTCTTCTGTCTCTCTGCTTGCATTTTGTGCCTGGCTGTAAGCTTTCTTACCATAGGCCAAAATAGCTTCTTCGTTAACCAGTGGTAGCAATATCATATTCACAGCGTACAGAAAGACCATCCTACAGCAGATCAGAAACTGGCTTGATTGAACTGACAGAGTAGGACTATCAGTAATAGTCTAGTCTTTTCTTAATAATATTGATCTTCACCTTCCCTGTTTGTGGAAAAGTATAGAACAACCCAAGATAGAGTCTTTGATGCGAACCCAATCTTATATTGCTTCTCTACAAATTTTGTAAAATTAGAAGGCCTAGTCTGAGACTGTGTGATCTATTAGTAATGATGAAGCTTTGTCAAAGGATCCACCTCAGCATAGAGTAAAAATGTGGAACCCTTGATGTGACCTAATCTAATCTGCCTTCTGCCACTCCTGACCCCTCTACTGCTTTTCTGCTTCACTTCCTCCTTTATCCCCAGCTGCCTCTTCTCAACCCACCTCCATGTTCATACTCCTTCAGTCTTCACTAGGAATAATTTCAGCCTCTAGTTGTGTGGTGCTTTAGCTGAAAATGGCCTTATGGGCTTATATATTGCAATGACTAGTCATCAGGAAACAGAATGCTTTGACAGGATTAGAATAATTAGGAGGTGTGGTCTTCGTACAGGAAATGTGTCATTTGGGATGGGCTTAAACCCATACTGGGCTTGGCCCAGTCAATCTCTCTCTCTCTCTCTCTCTCTCTCTCTCTCTCTCTCTCTCTCTCTCTCTCTCTCCTGGCTGTGGATCAGGATGTAGAAAATTCAACTATTTCTCCAGCATCATGTTTGCCAGCATGCTGCCTTGCTCAGCATCAAGATAATATAGACTAAACCTCTAAAACTGTAAGCCAGCCCCCAATTAAATGCTTTGCTTCATAAGAATATTCTTAATCAGGGTGTCTCTTCAGAGAACTAGAACAATGACTAGGACATTTGTGACTGTGAGTTACCTATTTCTGTCTGAAGCAGTTGGAGAATCCCATGCTATTAGATACTTTTCTAGTTGTTGTGACCAAATGACAGGAAGCAAGTGAAGGGGAGAAAGATGTAATTTGTGTTATGGCTCAAAAGGAGGTGGGTCCATCATAATGGGAAGGGCACGGTGATGAGAGTGTCACATCGCCTCTGTAGTCGAGAAGCAAAGAGAGAGAAATACAGCAATACTCTTATTTTCTCCTTTTCATTTAGTGCGGAATCTGATGTCCCATTCTCATTCAAGGTCAAACAGTTAAATCTCTCTGGAAACTCCTTCAAAATCTTCCCCAGAGGTTTCCTAGGTAATTCTAAATCCAGTCAAGTTGAAATGAAGATAAACCACCACTCCTCTGATATCACTTTCCCCATAAATATGAAAACTTCAGGACTCAGATATGGGCTACACCCCCCACCCCCAGTATACACATTGGTCAGTATTTAACTATTTGGGTAAATGGTCTCATAAAAAGAAAAAACAACTATTTCCTATATCAGTTTATCCAATGACAAACAGATTGGAGAAGACTGGTCCCAAAATTTCTTTTTTTTAAAAAAAAAATTAAAAGTAGGGCTATAGGAACAGTTCTGTGGTTAAGAGTGCATCATGTTCCTGCAGAAACCAGAATTCAGGTTTCAGCACCCACATTGGAAGCATACAACCAATTATAACTCCTGCTCCAGGGAACCTTCACTCATACATATATCCACACAAATACAAACACATATTTAAAAAAAATAAATAAAACCAGGAAAAATTCTATCCAACACATTGCCTCATTTGATATGTGTAATCATCTTTTCTGATAGAAAACAGTCTCGGGGCTAGAGAGATGGCTCAGTGGTTGGAAGAACTGACTGCTCTTCCAGAGAACCCAGGCTCAATTCCCAGCACTCATATGGCAGCTACAACTTTTTGTAATTTGAGCTATACCTTAGCATAGACGGACATACAGGCAAAATACCAATGAGCATAAAACACAAATAATAATAAATCATTCTTTGATTTAATTGTTATTTTTTATTAAAAACTGAATTTCTATGCATCCCCATGCTCCCCTTCCCTTCCCTTCTCCCAGTCCCTCCCAGTCAGCCATCAGCCTTTCTCTTCCTTATCCACCTATCCTCTCCCCCAAAAGGGTAAGAAGTCCCAAGGTGGGTCAGCTCAGCTTGGCACATCCACTAAAGACCAGTCCAATTTCCTCATCCCCAAATCAAGACTGGGCTAGGTGTTCCTCTGCAGGAAATTGTCTCCGAGGAGCCAGCCCATACACAGAAACACAGTCTGATTCCACCCCTCAAGGCATCACATACTGCTCATGCCAGTCGATAGAAAAAGAAAAGCTTTCTATTACAAATAAAATTTATGAGAATCTCAACTATCATGTCCAAAGGTTTTCGGGTAGTCTCTATGCATCCCTTTGCCCAGTTACATGCTCTTTTTCCAGTACTATATCTGTTTGGAACAAAGGAGATAAGCTTGGATTCAGGACCATATATCTCTTGAGTATTATCATTAATATCACTCTATCTTCCTGGAAAAATTTTCCTCCCTATCCTTAAATTTCAACACCATTATCTATGTAATTCCCATTCTTAGATGATGGCTTTTCTTCGTACTTCTCTCCAAAACAGAAGAAACTTTGTGAGGTCAAACTCAAGTGCTTTCTAAACTTGCTTAAGCTAGCTCATGCAAACTCTGTGCTTCCTAATGTTTCACTTTCTTTTCCGAATAACGCCCCAAATCTGAGTCTTATCACCTACTCCTTCCTACACTATCCCATTTTAACCAACTTTAGCCACTTCCACACCAATTGGGCCCATCTGCATTTTTTCCAGAACATCTGGGTTTTCTTTCTGTGGTCTTCCTCCTTCCACTTAGGGTTCCCACAGCCAGCTTTCTATTCAGCACTCTAAAGGATGTTTTAATAAATTCGCTCAATTCTGTTCCTGTCTAGTATCTGTTAAAGCCTGCTATTGATTTCCCACAGAATTAAACCCAACTTTTTAGAAGGCAATACTTCCCCTAGATCTGCCAAACTTTCATGTTTTATTTCCCATGATTCTTTGCTTACTCATGAGGCTCTAATCTGACCTGCCTTCCCATTGTTTGTTGACCACAGCAAAACATTATCATCTCTGGCTTTGTTATGGTCCTTCTGATGCTTGGTATATTTTCCCTCAGTCTTTTTTGTAGGCACCTATTCTCTGATCATTGCAGTCTCAAATGTTATCTTTTAGAGAGACCTCTCTGGATATTTTAAACAAAATAACTGCCAAACTGCTGTGTAAATTATTATATACAACCTGTGAGTCGAGACCCCTTAGAAGGTCACATATCAGATATCCTGCATATCAGATATTTATATTCTAATTCATAACAGTAACAAAATTACAACTGTGTAGTAACAATGAAAGTACTTTAATGGTGGAGGGACGCCACAATATGAGGAACTGTATTGAAGGGTTGGTTGCAGCACAATGAAGGTTAAGAACCACTGCTCTATACCATGATATAAGTGAGGGTAGGAACCTTGTGGCATATATCACTTCCAGCCCATAACAGGCATATGTTGGGCACACAGAATTCGTCTTTACTAAGTAAGTAATAATACTCAGATTTTTTACATCAAGCATCCTGACAAGTTAATCAGGCTCCACTATGCTTCTACAAATACCAAAAATCTTCCAAATTTTATTTCTTTCCTTAAAGTATTAAAATATACTAATAATTGGTGTGAGAGATGCAGCCCTTGCCAGGATTTCCACAATTACCTTGACATCTTCAGGCTCTAAATCTCCATTCTCAGTCTCATATCAGGATCAATGCTCAAAGGCATGCAGGACCCAGATATATTTTATGGCATTCCAACTGATCAATCTGTTTCTATGGCATCAACAGCTGCTGTTTTAATCATTTATGGGACCATTACAGCTTTTCGGCTTAGAGTCAAGAACTGAGGCATTGTTTTTTTGTTTTTTTTTTTTTTCATGAAATTGGCTCATGAAGAAAAGGACTTTTCTTCCAATTTTACAGAATCAGGTTAGAAGCTGATGGCTATCCAGAAAAGCAACCTGTGACGTCCCTAAACCCATGGTGGGAGAATGGCCTTTTTCTGGAAATGTAAACTTGAAACTGGATCCACAAGCCACCAAGGATCTGTCACCATTGTAAAAATGCCTTGGTACCTTTGTGTATGTTGTTGATGTTACCCTCCTAGCTTAGAGAATGTGCATTAGTTTACTGCTATTTATCATCCCCAATCTCTGTCTTTGAACTGGGTACCCTGTACAAAGAATATCACCAAGATGAGCGGAAGAAAACAGAAATGAATAGCTATATTTTATGGCAGTAAAGGACTCTGGAAATGATAGAGACATAATTCTGTTGGCAAAGGGCCCAGAGAACTGTCCAAACTCCCAGCACAGGTTTTGTTTATTTGTTTGTTTGTTTCTTAGGCTTTGGGACACAGAAGGCTAAGCCCTGTCATGGCCACTTTATAGGGTTCCAGTGCTTTATAAAATAGGAAATTCCCAGGCAGCACCTCAAAAGGGAACTCTTAAATTTTACCCTCACTGTATCGGCCATCCCTCCCAGGTTTCCCCATCTCAGTTGATGCTACAATAGCCATTCCATTGGATACTCAGGTAAGATACAGGCTACCTCTTACTTTCCCTGTCCTACTCATATCACTTGTTTCCAGTTTATCAGAAGGCTCTCCAATCACATCTCCAGTGCCACTGTGTTGTCCTAGGCACCTTCCCTCTTCATTGCATTTTCTAAATAGCTCATTAAATGACTTTTCTGATTCTAGACTTGCCCACAATGGTACACATACATCAGGTACATTGCTACTTCATTTTCATAAACTTCCTTATTCCGCGGAATGTCTTAAGTTACAAAAGAATGGTGTCCACTCGAGGTAGATGCAGCCCTACCAAGCAAAACTTGATAAATGAAGATCTTTATGCTAATTAGAAAAGGGCTTCCACCTCATGTCAGAGCACATGATTTAATAAGGCTTGATTAGTTTGATGTGAGCCTCATGATTCCTTTGGTTGAATACCTTCTTTTTCAGGATATAACCTGAACAACCACTTGTTTTTCCTATCCCTGTATCTTCCATTGTCACCTTATTCTCATTTCCTTACTCTTTTTATGTCTAAGAAAAGTGTCTGATGGAGACAAGTCCTCATTTGAGCCTCCCTCTTCCCAGGTGTGTGAAGTTGATAAATGATGGTATCTGCCTAGGACGGTCATCATACAGACAAATTATAATATCATTACAGGTCCAGGAAATCATGGTGCCCTCTGAGTTGAATTTACTAAATGAAGAACATTTTGATAGACGGTTGTAGGACATGTGCCTGGGCTGTTTTCCTGACGAGAAGGTAGAACTCATTGCTGGGATGCTGGGCTGAGCCAGTTAAGAGAATCTTTACTGTTTGCTGCCATTTTACCTCCAAAAGGTAAGTAAGGAGGATAAACAACATTAACAGTCACTCCACAACTGGTACTTAGCTTCATGGATGCTTAGAGGGGTCATCAGACATTCTAGACAGAGGTCAGTGTGGTTCTTCACTAAATATGAAAAAAAAAGACACACTAGCAACAAAAAAGCAAATCTGATAGACAGCAAGCTAAGATAAAGGACACAATGAGCTTTTGAGCCAACAACAAAAGCTTCTCAAGGCGGCAATGAAGGTCAAGGTCACAGGAAGCTGGGGCCCAGGCTGTGCTGACATTCCTGTACCCCCTAACAACAGCTGCAAGGAGACCTCCTGTTATTGTATTTCTGTCCTTGTCACTGAAATGAGTCAGAATAAAGGGACAGGCATGAGCCTTGGCAAGAGAGAACTGACATTCCAGGGAGGCAAAGAATTTCAAAGAGCACATGCTCTTCTGAGTGAGTTCAAGTAGCCTGACCTCAGCAAGTCACATCTCAAGGTTACAGCATAATTCACAAGTGAGCAATGGAGCAGCTGACACCAACCTTCAGAAAAGCACAGAAAATGCAAGAGGCAGATGAGATAGGAGGTGGCATAAGTTGGCCTGATTTTCACCATACCGGGGAAAAAAGGACTCTACAAGCCAGAAGTGGATGTTTGACAGTGATCCCAAGGGAATTCCCAAAATAGGGTCCTGTCAGCATTTAAGGGGGAAGTTAGACATCAGTACAGAGTTGTTATGAAAAATACATAAAACTGGATCTGGAGAGATATCGCAGTAGTTAAGAGAACTAGTTGCTCTTCAAGAGGAACCAAGTTGAGTTTTCAGAACCTGAATGACAACTCACAACCATCTGTAACTCCAGTTCCTGGGCATCCATTGGCCTCTTTGGCCTCTGTGGGGTACAAGGCACACATGTGATGCACAAACGTCATGGAGTCAAAACCTTAGACACATAAAATAATAAAATTCAAAAATACATAAAATTACAAAATATGAGAACTTAGAGTCTGTGAGACAATGTAGGCCCCAAATCCATCAAAATCCTTAAGTTTGTGACTTATTTTCTGTTTGACCATGTGCCAGGATGAGAACCATTACTTTTCAAGGCTTCTCATGAACACAATCCAACTAATTTATCTGGAGAGAGTTGTAAACCCATGTTTTACTGTTGGGTGGCAGATCCTAATAATGGCACTCACAGATAATCTACAGCTGGACAAAGAGAGCAGCATATATGAAAACTGGTTTGTGAAAGGGTGCTCTGCATTTTAGCTTGCAACAGGTTATAGCAGTTTGAAAGAGAAGGGCCCAAAGCCTCTTTGTTTGAATGCTTGATCTGCAGTTGGTGGAGCTGTTTGGAAAGGATTAGGAGGTGTGGCCTTGTTGAAAGTGGGTGGGCTTTGTGATTTTGATCTGTGTCTGTCTGCTTCTCTCTCTGTCCTAAGGTTGTTACCTGAATATGTAAGTTCGTTGTAACTGCTCTGGTGCCATGTCTGCCTGCATGCATGCATGCTTCTATACTCCTTACCATGATGGTCATGGATTGACCTTCAGAGACTGTCAGCAAACCCCCAATTAAATTCTTTCTTTTATAACTTACCTTGGTTTTGCCACAGCAATACAATAGTAACTAAGGCACCAGGCAATGGGGACCAAACTGGAACTGAGAAGCCAGCCACAAATGTCACCTGAGAGCAGGTAATAACAGCTGGGGGAAAGGGATGAATTTACTTATGTCTCTGTCACTCCATTTACTTCAGACACCAAGCCTGAACTTCTCTGAAATCATTGGCAAATAACTTAATAACCCAATCTCTAAAGTTCAGCCTTCCATCACCACCAAAACCAGAGCAGGATCCTGTGCCTTTGGAGTACTATATATCTATGAGCATACCATAAAAGTGCCACTTTGGAGGACATCACACACTACACTTTGTAGTAATTATTTCATACCTGCCTTTAGACCTCCACTACACACACACACATACACACACACACACACACACACACACACACACACACACACACACACATACACACACACACACACTTTCTTTGTCCTGGCTGAAAATAGCACTCAAATATTTTGTCAAATACCTTGACAGTTTTCTCTTTTGTATTTGGTCCAGGGTCAGAGAGAATGGGTCTTCCCATTGACAACCCAATCCAGAAAAAAAAATCACAGGTGAACTCAGAAGAACCGGGCTCTGATCTAATCTAATCCAGCGGGGCTAGACCAGAAGCTCTTTTCCTAGATAACTCTTGATCCAACCATGTTGACAGTCAGGGTCAATCAATGCCATACTAGTCCCTCCTAGGTGCTGAGAAGGTACTAGGTTATTGCCCAAAACACTGAAAGAAACTGGTCTGTCCTTGAGCCCACTCATTCTTATTATGAACCACATGCCCTGGCTTCTTCTATCAGGTATACCTGGGTAGAACAATCTTACTTTTGGCTGTCCATCAAAAAGAAGCAGCATTCTATGAAAAAGCTCCCCCGCCCTTAATGCTTTGAATCCATCACCTTGCATTTAAGGCCTCTTTCTTTGGTCTCCCAATGAGATTGTTCAGGTACTCTTCTCTTAGGGTAAAATTCTCCCAACAAGCTTTGGGGTGACCCCAGCCAACATTCAAGCCATTCTCTTTTCCTCAACTACAGAGTAAAATATTACTTCATAGGCCAATATTGTTCTGGAATTATTTTATGCTTCATTTTACACTTTAGCAAACAAGTAGGAATGAGAGTATTTTATAGAGCCGCTTTGCCTGATTTAGTCTGGGACTGAGGTTGAAAATGTAGCCAGTCTTGGGTGTTAATGTCCGTGGTCCTTCCAAGCTGCTTCTTGAGTACAGTTCAGGATCTTGGTTTCTGGGACCCCCAACTTTACAGCAGCCCTTGCTCCTTGAACCAAACCCAGTTCCATGCCTCTCCCTACTACCCCAGGATCCGCAGAGTGGAGCACCGGCCTCCTTGGAGCATAGTGTGAGTCTTGGTTGCTTTGTTGCTATCCAGTGACACAGAGAGAATTATATGGAAAGAGGAACCTTAATTGAGAAGATGCCTCCATTTAGATTGTCTGTGGGGATGTTGTCTTGATTGATAATTGATAGGAGGCCTGTCCCGCTGTGGGTGGTGCTGCCGCTGGACAGGTGGTCCTGAATAGTGTAAGAATGCAGCCTGAGAAAGCAAGCCAGGAAGCAGGGTTCCTCCATGGCCTCTGCCTCAGTTCCCTCCTCCAGGTTCCTGCCCTGATTTCCTTCAAGGATAGACTGTAACACCTGAGAGTTGTAAGAAAATAACCCCTCTCTTCCTCAAAGAAAGAAAGGAGGAAAGAAAAAGAAGAAATGTCTGTAAATATGTAGATATAAAAACAAAAGCTAAAATAGAAACTGACATCTTTTAAAATTTCTATTCCAATTTAATAAGAGAAATAATTAGGTTGGAGGAATGGGTGATTTAATTTAGGGGCTCTAGAGAAACCATGTGTGAGCAAGAAAGAAGGAATGGAAAAGACTGGGGTCAAGGACTGGGGCTTTGAGAGCAAACAAAGCGGAGCTGGAATCCTGGTGGCAGAACTAAAGAGCCATGTGACTCTGCATGTTACTTAGATCCTATAAGACTCTGTATCATATACAACAACGAGGCAGTCAAACTGTTATTTTCTCCAGATGCTGTCAGACACACACAAAATGCACATGAAAGGCTTAGAATGGTGTCTGTCACACAGTCACTGCCCCACTATGTGTCACGTATAAGGAAAAGGTGCAATGATGAAGGCTCAAGACTCCATCCCAATAACCGAAATACAAATAGTTAAATCTTAAAAACAGCATAGACAGTTTGCATCAGTGAAGCCAAGAAAAATGTCTTTCATAATGTGAAGAGGCAATAATGATCTCCCTTAAATGATGCTAATTAGTGATAGCTAAATTACAGATTATTGTTCATCTGAATCCAGACGTTAGGTACAACATATATTGCCAAATACCAATCAGAATCCATCATGAAACATTTTTAAAGGGCACGGTATACAATACTGAACCAAACTCCAAATTATTTTTTGTCCTTGACTTTATAATAATGTCATGAAGGCATCAATGGAGCCAGGGGAAAGGATTCCTTTAATTACTTGCTTTCAGTATCTGGGAGGAGGTACTTCAGGGGTGATTTTAATGAATTTTGAATTACACATTTTTAGCTTAGCATTTCCTCATTACTTCTTTTCTGATTAAACATCACTAAACAGGTTTTGGGACAATGTGGGCAGCTCACGTTCAAGGTCATAATCTCAGTGTACGAACACATTTACATATATATATACACGAGGGCTATAAAGTCTTTATTACTTTTCCATATGAGTCAGAACACTTATCTTAGAAAGGTTTATAATAAACCCTTTTTCCAAAAAAAAAAAAAAAAAAGCAGTCTGCGTGTCCATTTACTATATCAATGCAGGTGGATATGGGCAAGGTGTGGTAAAATGTAGCTCCATTTCAGTAACATGTTCTTCCCAGGGGCCATTAGAAACAGCTAGGTAAGACTTGCATGATGTGTGCTTCCCTGCCTACCACAGACTTTTGATTACTGCTAGAGTTTTAGGCTGACATAGCAAACCATCTGCTTTGTTTTTTAGAAAGCATCTGGTTTTTTCGGGGGGTGGGGTGGGTTTTTTCCGTCCACCTATGAATTCCCCCCCTTTCCCTAGGGAGCAACTGCTCTCTACCCTCAGTGGTCATCGTTGACATGTAGTGTCCCCCAAACTAAGGGGAGTGTCACACAGGCTAATGATTCCCAATTCTCTCTTAACAAATCAGGTGATTCAAGCACTGCTCCTTGGTGTTTCCCTCGGCATTTAGAAGGGAACCACCAAGGAGGAGGCTTCTTTCCTTTTCCATTGCTTAAGGGAATGCATCTGGTATGATCAACATCTTACGGTCTTACCATCTGAAGAGAATGACTAAAGAGGAAGACGATGTTACAGGAAAAGCAGCTGAGAGACTGTGAGATTGTGAGACAGAGAACTGAGTCTGAGTTTCTGGTTGCAGCTGTGATGGGAATTCTCAGCCTTGTGCTTTAAGTTAAAAAGGAAAACCAATACTTACGTTCACACAAGATGCTAGATCATAGGTGCGGTTTTTTGGTTTGGGGGTTTTTGAGGAAAAGGTTGGCATTCTAGGTATATTTGGCCTTCACTGTTCCTTGAACTTTGTTAGGTTTTTAGTCCTAGCAGAGATGAACTGCATGCTTCTTTGCTCTATACCCTTCTAAAGTTCCTCCCTGAGCCTGTAAATTTCAGCCACATCTGTGACTTGAATTTCATTTTTTTTTTTTTTAAAAAAAGATATGAACTGTGCAATTCAAGACATCATCTTCGGGCAGCTTTATAACAAGGCTCTGTTTTTATCTGTAAACATTGATTTGGGTCAGTGCTTCTCACCTCGGACAAATATCTCCTATTCAGTTGTCACAAATATTACAGTTGCTTAGAGCTGAATCTCAATGAAACATCAGCAAAGCTCAGAGACTGAGTCTCCAATATAAAAATCACTGTAGTAGTGCATACACACAGACACATACACACAATGTGAGGTGTCTTTCTATACACTGTGAATACCATGTGTTAATAAAGAGACTGTTTTGGTCTGTGGCAAGACATCTTGGAGGCAGGTGAGAAATCCAAGCAGAGATAGAGGAAGAGAGTGGAGTCAGACAAAGACACTACATGCTGCCACCCTAAGAAGCAAGATGAAAACACACACACAGATAAGCCACAAGCCACATAGCAATACACAGACTAATAAAACTAATACAAATAGATTGAGTTAAGTTAAAATAGCTAACCTGAGCCATAAGCAAAATAGATTATGATTAATATAAACCTGAGTAATTATACTATAAGGAACTATGGGACCTAATATGGGAGAGATTTGTCCAGACCAAGGGGCCCCTGATAGGCCAGAAACTTCTGGCCACACACACACACACACCTATGGCTGGGAATTCCTTAATTTGACCTGAACATGAAAGGCCCCAGTTTGGCCAATTGTCAGAATCATGAACAACCTTTAAAAACAGATCCAAGCGAGAACATCACGAAGATTTTGATTTAATGAATTTTTAAAAGTTTGTATAGATGCCCAAATGATACCCATGACCAGTCAAGTGTTAGAACTCCAAATTAAACAATGAGCCAAGCTACCTTCTGTGAATCACTATTTCCAGCCACTTTGCAGAATCAGAGCAAAAAGCCTGAGAGAAGGATGGGCTAAGTGGTCATGAAACTTAGAAGGCTGGAAACGGTCCAGAATGTGCTTTCACAATTACATGCACGGAACATGGTCAAAGCTGCAGGCTGAAGAAAGAGCCAAGTCATGACAGACAAGAGCAAGTGCGGGGTTTTCAAGGAAACACATCACACAGCATAGTAAACAGTTCACAACTACAGTGCTGGGTTTTATCATCCTGGTCGCTTCATTGCGGACACAAGTATTGCTTGATACTCTCATGCTTTAGCCTAAATGTAAGTATGTTTTTAAGAGAATAATTTCTCTATCATTACAAACTTCAGTGACTACCCCAAGACCACACATGAATATACCAGAGTATAGAAGAGGATTAAAGAGAAGATTTCATTTAAAGGTCTGAACTTGTGAAATTAACCATTAGAAAGGGGTTGACAGGAAACTTTCACTCAGGGTATAGATATTCTGTTGGTAGGGTGCTCACCTAGCATTCATAAAACCCTGGGTTCAGTTCCCAGCACCAAATAAACTGGTTACAGTGGCATTCCTGAGTGGTAAAGGTAGAAAGACCAGAAGTTCAAGGTCATATTTGGCCATACAGCAAATTCAAGGCCAGTGTGGGATACAGAGGACCTTGTACTGGAAAAAATGAACAGCCTTAGATTACTAACTTCTCAGTTGTAACAAGGTTTCTGCTCCAAATGTAACCCAGAGCATATAATAAGGAGAAAAGCAGGGTTGGGAATGGTTCTAAAGGATAGAATTTGCAGGCGAACACTGGCAAAGAAAGAAGGCACTAATAGGTGATAGCAAGTTTACTGATTTCGCCATTAGAGTTGCTTCTGCATAGTACACTCATAGTTTGTTTGGTTTTTTTTTTTTTCCTTCTACTTCTTCTTCTCCAGGCTGAAGGCAGTGGAAATGCCACTCATGTTAGCTTCTTGCTTCCATTCCCAGTGATGGTTCATTACAACCCTGTAGTCACTAGGAATCCAAGCGCATCAGTGAGGGTTCCCACTGCTTTCCAGTCCCTACTCAGTCAGCCCAGGAGCCTGCATATCTACAAACACATGGCTTTATTTCAAACCTGGCTTAGCCTCTAATCCCTCGACTAATGTTATTTTAAAGCCACTAGGAGTCAATAATCGGATGAAATAGTAGTCTCAACGTGAATAGCTAAAGGTGAAAAAAAGTCAGTTTGTCATCCCTAGGTTTCCTGGGCTACTTTAGTATGTGTATTGAAAATTGAACCACTATGTGCTTTGACCTGACAATCTTCTCTGTATCTGAAAATCAAACTGTACATGTGGATACTAATAAGAAAAGCATACTTGAAGTCTCTCACCAAAGCCCCTCAAGCCTAGTGTGGCCCAAACAATGATCCGACTGCAGTATGTGTTCACTCACATCAGAACTCATGGTAGAAAACTGACCAGAATGGACCAAATAAGTATTACTAATATGCTAGAGGCAGACATTTCAATATATGACTCACAGTTCTTTCCCCATCTTGCAATTCCCCGTTTGTTGAACTGACTGTGCTATTAATTCAGAACCCATGATATCATCAAATAAGTAAAAAGGTAGATTTCAGCTGTAAGTCTCAAGCTATTTTTCTTTAATGTTCAGACCCAATTTTGTGGAAATCAACAGGTACTAGAAACTTTAAGTGTTCTTTGTATATTAAAAACAAAAGAAAATAGAGGTGTGTTTTTGGTAAGCCTCCCCCTAAAAAGCAAAAAGTATAGGGAATAAAGAAAATCCCTGACAACAGTAAGAGGAGATAGAAGGTCTTTTGACGGGTGGATAAAGGCAAATATGAGAGAGAAGAGATGTGAGTGACTTGGCTCACCCACTCCTCGGTGAAATCAAACAAAAAGAATTGGACAGAATTATAGGGCATGACAAATTGTTCTTTTGTTCAGAAAACATCCCAGCAAAAAGACTTAAGTATTCTCATTCAGGCAGCATCAAGAGCACACGAGAGAAGACTGAGGGAAAATATGTAGCCAAACCGAGGTGAAGGCAACACCACCATGTTCTGCTCACTTCAGTCAAGTATGGATTGAGCAGCTGCCTCTAACAGGTACAAGATATCACTGACAGAAAAAGCAATTCTCCTCTTGTATATATGCTCAAAGGAAGTGAGAGCAGGGACTTAACTGGATTCTCACATACCAGTGTCCACAGCAGCAATATCACAGTAGCTAGGAAGCAAAAACAACTGACTTTGATAGATAAACAAAACCGCCATATGCATACAAATAAATAGTATCCATTCAGAAAGAGGAAGCGAAGTCTCATATGTGCTACATGGATGCGTCTTTAAAAACACGATTTAAAGAAAATAAGCAAGTACAAAAGAATGAATATTGCGGATTCACTTATACAAGACACCAAGTCAAATTCAGAGAGACAGAAAGCAAAATTGAGGTTAATAGGGCTAAGAGGGAAGCTGAGTGGGAAATAATTAGTGCGGCATTTATATTTAGGACAGTGATAAAATTCTGGAAATAGTAGTGACAGTTTTATATTGATTAAACTTAATGCTATTCGATTTTTATACTTAAATGTGGCTAAAAGAGTGAATTTTATGGTAAATCTCTCTCTCTCTCTCTCTCTCTCTCTCTCTCTCTCTCTCTCTCTCTCTCTCTCTCTCACACACACACACACACATACACAAAATACATTTTAGAGTTGATTTAGTGACCTCATAAAAGGAACAGGGGACTATGTCCAAAAGTGATAGCAAGGACAATAGAGATTAATAGTAGATACTCACAAAATATGCCAAAACTCAAACCCCAAATGGCGATGGCTCAGAACATCCAATGTTAAGGTAGGCCAATGGACATTGTCACAGTACCAATGAGGATTCCATCAGGAAAAGAAGTGCATCAGACATTCCCGTCAAGATTTACCAATACTTAAAAGATATACAGGTTTCCTCCTGTGCTTCCCCTGAGACTATCTTGGCGTGAGGTAGACCAGGCCCAAGCTCTGAGTGAGATACTCCCAAGTAGCAAGTTTTGAACTAAAATTGAATAATAGTAAATATCAAATTGTAACCTGCCACCACAGGAATAAAGTTGTAAAGAACTGAATAAGATCAGCAATACAGGGTTTTTCAAATTTCTTATGTAAACACCAGTCTCCTGGTGAACTTAATAAACGGCCCTAAAGCCTCTAGCTCAGGGTGTAACAGCATGCATTGATATTGTTTTCTCTTACTATTCCAACACGTTTAAACTCTTCCTACAATATTAAACTACCAAAGTAGAATCTGAGTTTGTGACTCTTTCTAAGTTTCTAAATCCCATCCATTTTTTATTAGTGACCTACTATTGTAGGAAATGTCTGGCCTGGCCTAGCCCCACAGCCCAAATGAATCTCCCCTGCCCTCATTCCTGGCCTAGCCTGAGATATGGACTGCAGCCCTGCTTGGTGTGGGATGTTTTCTGTATGCTGTGAATTATCCATTGGATAATAAAGGAACTGTTTTGGCCTGTGGCAAAGCAGCCTAAAGGCAGCCAGGAAATCCAAGCTTGGATAAAAGGGAAGGAGGGTAGAATTGGGCAGAGACCCTGCAAGTTGATGTCAAGAAAGAAGAATGTAAAAGTACAGGTAAGCCATAAGGAAAAGCATAGATTAGTAGAAATGGATTAAGATGTGAGAGCTAGCTAGCAATTATCCTGAGCCATAGGCTGAACAGTTTACAACTAGTATAAGCCTTTGCCTGATTACTTGGCACTGTGGGTCTGAACCTTGGGCCAGAAACTCTTAGTATAACCTACAAATTATTCTACCTTTTATTTTAATGCATTCAACTTGAGCTATCTTTACATTATGACACACTTTTTGCCTTACACTCTTTCTATCAGCTTTAAGTGGAGATTTGGAAAGTGTGAAATCTGAATATATCTCTCACCCATGAATTTAAAAAAAAAAAAAAGAAGCTCCATCATCTGGGCCATGACTTTGAGGTTACCTCAATGAAATGAGAGCCATAAAAAACAAACAACACACACACACATACACACACACATACACACACATACATACACACATACACACACATACACACATACACACACATACACACACATACACACGCATGCACACGCATGCATACACACATACACGCATGCACACACACACATACACACACATATACACACACATACACACACATACACACATACACACACATACACACACGCATGCACGCACACATACATACATGCACACACATACACACACATACACACAAATACACACACATATACACACACATGCACACACACATACACACACATACACACATGCACACACACATACACACATATACACACATGCACACACATACACACACATACACACACATACACACATGCACACACACATACACACATATACACACACATGCACACACACACATACACACACATGCACACACACATACACACATACACACACATACACACACACACACACACAGACACAAACAGATTTCATTACTTCGGTCTTTGTCATCTGACATTTTGTTCTACTCTCGAGAGGCAGATTCAAATTGACTATCAATGGCAGGCCTAACCCTCTACTGTGAAAAACTTCCTGAGCTAGGAAATTAGAACACATCCAAATTAAAAGGAAAATGGTCTAAGCAGTGCATTTATGGCTGCACAAGGTCTTAGACTATAGTTTCTTGTGGTTTAAGAGCTTTCTTGGAATTCTTTCCTGCTTAGTACCATTTATTTATCTCATCTGAAGATCATCCTGTCACAGGAAGCTAAGAGGTCACCTGCATGCTCGGAATGATGTTCAGCATGCTCGGCATAGTCTTCAGTATGCCAACAGTACTTTGAAGTAAACCCTTCTTTGTAGAGACAGGAGTCTATCTACACAGCCTAGGTCAGCCTCAAACGTTTTTCTTGCCTCAGTCTCCTGAATGTTGTGATTACCGGAGTGTACCACTGTACCTGTCACAAAACCATCTCAATCCTCAAGCCTAGCATTTTGAGATCATAATTACTATGCTGAAGTTAAGCGCTAGATGCCAATTTCTGTATCTGTTATGTGTACAGTAAAATCTACAAAAGTCAGTTCAATTAAAAAAAAAGAGGGGGTGGAAGGTAATTAAAATAAAACCATGACAGAATTCTAGACATTTCATTTCCAGCAAACAAACATACAAACTTCATACTAATTAGGTTCTAAAGAGCATTTTCTTTCCATTTTATAAGCCAATCACATATTAATGGCTGGTTTTGTACTTACCAAGCTGACACATTGGAATACTACAGCACAGTAGGGTCCATAAGTTCTGTATATATATATATATATATATATATATATATATATATATATATATATATATAGCTTATGGATGCTCCCATTCATCTATATGTATTAGAGGAGAAAATAACCTTTGCAGAGACCCTCCTCAGCCTCTGACACTGAGAAAGGGGATCTCTTGCCTCTGAACATACTTTGTACCTGGGAAGACCTCTGGTTTTATCTTGTAAGCATCATATATTTACAACAGAGAACGTGTCACATATATGAATACTCAAAACTAGATGTATGTCCTCTGAAGATTATTTACCAACTTATCAATTCAAGTCAGTGTCAAAATTTAATTTTTCCTTTCTTAAAAAGGTAGAATTTGGGAATGGGCATATAAATGGATGAGGGGAATGAGGCTTGAGACATAGTTTTAAGATAAACTTGAAATATAGTTGCACATATACAGACAATCTACAGCTCAGAAATAAAATAAAGCTGGCTTTATATTGAAATAAGTGTGTCAAAGCTTATAAGCCTGCAGTAATTAAATCATGAAAGAATTCTTACCTGTGAAGCAGAATATATAACTACATATAATAATTTATAACATAATAAAACAGAATTACTTATGGTGAGAATATGAGTTACTTAACAATGCTGGAAATAACAACTAAAGTTTCTTATATTATATTAGAAGAAAAGTAAATTCTTAGCATATTAAATATTTAAGTATAGACATTATGCATAAGTAGCCAAAGAAAATATAGAAAATGATATAATCTGGTGTTGGGAACAGTTTTTCAAGAATTATAAAAAAAAGCACAAAATTCAAGCAAGTATACGGTCCAAACATTTACCTTACCAAAGCAATTTTCAGGCTAGAGCAAACAATGGTGGTTTCTCCAACAGAATCATGGTAACATTTTTAGTGGGAAGAAGACCCTTGGAGTCTGTGTTAATGAGATCACGGTAGGGAATTGCATATAGGCATCAAGATAGTGGTATCATTTCTAGGGGCTCACTGTCAACAGATCTTTTGCATTTTTTTTTAAAGTTACATTTTAGCTATTGGTTTGAATTTTTAAAGCCTGTTATGGTTTGAATGTGAGTGGTAGCTTGGGTTCTGTGGTTGAATATGGCTCATAGAGTGAGATTTATGATATGAGTATGGCTGGTAGGTAGACAGGCTTCTTATTTGATAGCTATGTGCTCTAAGGAGATGAGTGGATCCTAAGGGCTTTGATCCAGTTGATGGTTAATTCCTTGATGGAGTCAATGTAAGATCTCATTAACGGGAGGTGGGGAAGGAAATGGAAGCCTTGTGAAGAAAATAAGTTACTTGTGAAGAAAATAAGATCCTTCCGGTCATCTCTCCTACCACATGCTCCCACATAATGATGTTTGTACAAGTGCATGGGGCCAAACAACTGTGGACTGACCCCTCTGAAACCATGATTTGAAGCAAATCTTCCTTCCTTAAGTTGTGTCAGGCATTTGGCCACAATAACAACAAATATAACACAATCACATCGTGTAGAGGAATATAAAATATTGATGCGACTTGCTTGGCGTGGAGGATAATAGGAGCAAAGAAACAACAGTATTGTTATTCTCTTGCACATGAAAATGTTGTAAGTCTGTGTACGCTGATACATATCTTAACATCAGTAGTACAAATAGCTCCAAAGTCTAACCAGGATAAACACAACATTAACATAACAAATAATGCCTGCAGCTCGAACACTGACACACAAACCAAAGCACAAATATAGCTTCAAATATTATATCGGAGGGGTCTTTACTGCTGTTTGTGAATTCAATATCTGCCACTTTCCAATTTCCATTAAACTAGTACACTTAGGTTTAGAGTTGTTAAATACTTCTAGAAGAAAAATGTGTGACCATAGACAGTATCTGATGGGCGATTTAATAACGCTAAATCTGTCAACACAGAATTGGTAAGAGGTTTCCTTTTGGAAATCACACTAGCTCCCATTTTCATGTAGATCAAAGAGTTTATTGCATTTTTATTAATGTAAAAGCACTGAAGAAGGTAGATCCCCTTGAAGCATAGTATAATTAGAACTGAGAAGGGTTCATTTACATTCTCATCAACATAGACAAGATCCCAACTGTAGGTTCAAGAGGAACTCAAAACTGTGTAACTAGGATCCAAAACTCTCATCAAGCAAGCACATGTTCTAAGGCAGAACATCCCTTGTCCCAGACTATATTCATTAAAATAATAGCAGACCCAGAATAGAGCTGTGTGAAATGCACTGAACGGCAGCCTCCACACTTGGATAGGAGAGTTCGAGCACAGAACCTCCAAATAACCACCTTTTACAATTTGTGTGTCTCAGTGTCTCTTGTATATACCAGATCGGTTTCCTTCATACTATGCTAAATTATTGGAGCCTCAAACATACTATTTCAGTCCAGACATTCTTGAACTGAGGGCTAGAGAATGTTGAATAGCCTTACCACCAACAAAGACAAGTACCCAAGCATGAGGTGGGTCAAAGTTTTGATGTGCCTTGGAGGACAGGAGGCACACACCCAGGTTGCAGCGAAACTCTGGAGCACAATCCAGTGATGTTTCTGCTCAGCAATACAAAACCCAAATCACCCCACTGCCAACACCACATGACAGGGAGAGACAGCTCTAAGGAATAGAAATGAAGCATAATAGCCTTGTGTGATGTAAAACTTTATACAGTTTAGGGGCCAGAAAGGATACACTGCTAGTCTGTAATAGATGTGGAGATAGAATGCAACTTTCCCAACTTCAAATATTGGCAATGAAAATAACATTAACATGTCTTAATTTAATTATATTACATAAAATTTCACTAAAACTCACTTAGATATTAGATTATAAAATGAAACATTATGGATTTTATAATTTTAATTTAAAAATTACTAATTTTATCTAAATATATAGGAGGTAGTGTATTCATTCATTAATTTTTTACAACACCATACTTAGACTATGACTACCATAATATAATAATACTAAGTACTTACAGAGAGCTTACCATATTCTAACAGCATACTAAGCTATGGCATGCATTCTTTATTCAGTCGCCATCACTTATGAGGTACTTAGGACAAGTAAGTTCATTTTACAGATTCAGCTTTAGTGACCTTCAGCAACTACAGTGTGGTGATACTCTAACTATACTGGGAGGTTGGAGGATAAAAAAAAAATGCACTATTATGCAAAGTCCTCATCTCTCATAACAAAATATTCCAATACCATCTTAAAATTTGCCAAAAAGGTAATAGCAAGAAGAGTATGTTATTTAGAGATATGGGATTAGCTACTAGAAGAAATATTTGTAACAATTGAAGACATAAGTTGAGAAGTAGGCATTCATGTTGGCAGGTGGCAATGATTAAATAGGAAGGAATTTGTAGAATACAAAGAAGGAGAAAAATGAATGCATGTGGTCAGGATATTTGCATATGCATATACTTTTCTACAGGGCAGGAAGAGTTCCTGTGCCTAACTCCTATGCAAGAGAGTCAAATTTACCATCATTTTTAAAAAGTAGGCTTCAGCTTCTTTATGCAAGATTTATGTTTTCATACCTTCTGTGCCACAGATGTAACATAAATGTCACTTGAAAATAAAATTCGCTTGATAAGATTTAGTGTGCGTTGCGATTTCCGTGAAATTTTGATTTTTCTCTCTATCTGAAGGTAAATGCAATTTCCATTTTTCATTCCCTGTTAGATCCTCTTAACCTTCACTGCATAATATATTAGGTACCAATTAAGTTACCTTTAATTGAATGAAAATTCCTGCATAAATGATCTCACTTGCTGTGTGCTGGAAGCCTCTGTTCTTTCAGAAACAAAAGACAGTGTATATTTATAAGTGCTCGACATGAAATAAACTGTACTTTCTCAATCATTCAGAACTGATAAATAAATATAATTTTTACTCCCACAGGGAAACTTTAATAACTAAATAGCTAGAGAAGCCAGTGAAGAGGTTTGCTAATCATTGCTATGACAATCTTCTTCCTTATTTATGTGTGTGTCTCATAAAACTGTCAAGAGTTGACTGGCAAGTCAAAGCTTCCAGAAAACAGCTCTTGGTAGCCTAGGGAATTTTAGTAGAACATCTTGCCTCTTCAAGCTAAATCCAAGACATCTTCTAGGCCCTATAATCTAGAGGGATGAGCCTATCCAAGAGATATTAAAGAATCTGTCTAACCTCTCTGTCTCTCTTACTCAAGTCAATTTGATCTTCAGGTGAAAAGAATAAAAAGCACAGCTCAGCCTCCAAGACAGACTTTGAAGATGATGTGAACATTTTAAATTTGATCTGAATTTAATGTGGGGCCTTGACATAAAGGGGAAATAGTCCCCCCAAAGTGACCAACAGAGGAGCTGTGTCTTGTATACATAGGGTGGCCAGTTTCTACCCATTATCATTAGATAATTAGATGATTTCAAGTAAATATGACAAATGATTATGAGTAAACCTATGGTTCATACCAGTTCTAGCTGAAATAATGACTCGGCATTTTAATAAAGGGAAACAATTTTCTATCATCACTTTTAAAATTCCCATCATCAATTTTAAAATTTAACTGTCTCAGTCTGATACAGGGACCTACGATTTGTTTTTGAGTATTTAGTGAGTCTCATTCCAGCATATCCAGGGCTTTTGTTATGGACTATATATCTACTGTTAACAAATTTTTTTTCTTTTAATTTCTGTGATTTTAAACTTAAATGCTGTCCAGGAATCTTCTAAGAGAAAATGGTAGAATTTGTTTTCTGTTTATACGGTAGTATCTGTTTGATCCCTTTCCAACTAAACTCTATATGTAGTACAAAGTTTTTAAAATGAGTGTTTGAAATAAAGACAAGCTTGACAAATGGCTATAGGATTTGAGTAAGATGCTACATGTGGAACACACTATGTATAGGTGGTTAGGAAATAAGATACTCAATGGAGTGTTTCCGCTCTTATGTAGCTTTCTCCAATTAGCCTGAGGGATATAATATAGAGAAAAACCCCTCCCTATTATAAATCCCACCACCCTCTCCTTCCCTTCTGCTCAGAAATGGCAAAAATAATTACTAATAGAGGGTTCTAGTAGCAAAGATAACTCTGGAAATGGGTTAGAGTGAAGGACTGTTGGCCCAGCTTGGGCTGTAGGCTGTGAGAGGAAACTGCTTCAGACCTCTCAGGCTTCTCCTCTTCTGAGGGAAGAAATGGATTTCCTCTTCCAGGCATCCAACCTTTACAGGAATGGCTGTGGCCATGGCCCAGTGCTTATTCTCTGTGACAGTTGGTGTCTGATAATGGTTTGACTAGGTGAAAGGGTCTAGGGAGGAATGGCCAGGAGAGGCATCTGGGGGATGTTTCTCGAGGAGACTGACCTGTAAGTCAGAAGGATGGCTAGGGAAGATCTGAAAGCAGCATGTCTGAGCTTGGACAGAGCAAAGCAAAGACAGACCCTCTCACTGTCCCCAGAACAGGAGCCTCTCCTTCTGCTGCCCCCAGGCATCAGAACTCTGGGTTCTCCAGGACTCAGACTCTATCTAGGAATTGTGCCAGCCACTCCCTGACTCTGAGCTTTATACACTTAGAGGTAGCCACACTACCAGCTTTTCTGTGTCGCCAGCTTGCAGAGAGCTTTTTATGGGATTTTTTTTTATCCTCCATAATTGTGTGAGCCAACTCCCCTGACAAATTCCATTTCACATACTCATTTTATTACTTCTGACTCTAAAGAATTCTGACATCTACCCTAGATTAAAAGTATAAAAACAATAAAATCTGAAATCTAAAAGTGAACGTTTTAAGGTTAAAAAATGATTTCTCAATGTTCAAATTTTTGTTGTTCTTTGTGATTTTGTATGTGCTGTGCTTGGGTTTGTGTGCAGTTACATGTGTGAATATGAGCATATGAAGGTGAAAAGACAACCCCAGGTATTACTCCTCAGGTACCTTACACCTTTTTAAGAGTGTGGTGATATATTATATATTTAAGAAAATCAATCTGGAGTATCAGAGAACAGATCCACCCACAGTCAAGCCAGGAGGGTCAGAGTGGTAACTCATGCCTTTAATCCCATCACTCCAGAGACAGAGATCTTTCTGTGTTTCTGTGAGTTCAGGGCCTAACTACCAAACAGTTGTAGTTCACACCTTTAATCTTAACTCTAAGAAGATGATGCAGAGTTGAACCTGAAAGTGTAACAACTGGGCAAAGAAGATAATTTAAGGCAGATGAAGGCAGACATTGTGGTATTCTGTAAAAGTGACAAGCCAGGCAGAAGTGGCACACACCATCAGTCCCAGCACTTGGGAGGCAGATGCAGGAGGATCTCTTTGAGTTTGAGGCCAGTATAGTTTACAAAGCAAGTTCCAGGGCAGCCAGGACTGTTACACAAAAGCCCTGTCTCAAAAAATGAACCAAACAAACAAAAAAGGGGGGAGATGGCTCTGTCCTCTGATATTCGAGGCTGCTTTTATTAAATATAAAATATATCACCACATAAGAAATAGGATCTCTCACTAACATGGAACTCGCCTAGAAGGCTAGGCTCTTTGCCAAGGAGCCCCACAACCTGATTGTGTTCCTCCATCCAGTGCTGGCATTACAAGCCTGCACAGTCAACCTTGGCTTTTTTATGTGAGCTATAGGGATTGGACCCAGGTCCTTTTACTTTCAAGGCAAGCATTTTAGCAACTAAGCTGTTTCCCTAAGCCTGATTTGTATTGTTAGATTCTCTTCAGTCTCTCTCCCTGTCAGGAATATTTCTAAATGTCCATTTGCCACCCAACACCATGGTCTATCTCTGAACTCTAGGGTCCCTTGGACCTTAAGCTCAACATTAGTTTATTGCTGTCTATGGTGTGAGTGCATGAATGCAGCTGCCTGGTTTTTGTTGTTGTTGTTTTTTTTTGTTTTTTGGGGGTTTTTTTGTTTTTGTTTTAGGTTACACACACAGGTCTCTCTTGTGTCTATTGTGTCTAGTTACTGGACTTCTACAGATAGTCAAACACACATGTTTATGTTCCTTCATATAAAATACTGCATTATTTGCATATAATCTGCACAGTCCTCCTGTGTACTTTAAGTCATTTCTACATTACCTACAGCACCTAATGCAATGCAAATCTATGTACATAGCTGCTGTGCTGTTTCAGAAAGACAGGAAAAGCAACAGGACATGGATTTTTTTTTTTTTTTACAAATATTTTTAATCTGTAGTTGATTGAATCCATGTGCAACCTTTGGCCATAGACTTCTGTGTACAAGTATGTTTAGTATATAGAGATGATGTTTTATAACAGACAGGATTGTGTTCTGTTCCATTGTTAATAATTGTCCTACCTACTGGTTTAATAAAAACGCTGGTTGGTTGAAAGCAGACAGGAAGTGTGGGCGGGGCTACCAGACTAAGAAAACTCTGGGAACAGGAAAAACAGGGCAGAGATGCCACAAAGACACCAGAGAAGCCAGCAGATGCAGAGGACACCTATGCTGCTCTGAGAAAAGGTACCAGGCAGCATGGTTGAACAGAATAAGAGTCAAGGTTTAGTTTAAGAGCAAGAGCTAGCAAGTTATATGTCTGGGCCTCAGGTCAATCAGCATAAATTAATATAAGTGCCTGTGTGTTTCATTGGGGCTTTGAGTGGGTCCAGGCTAGGCCAGAAAGTCTGGGCCAAAAACCAAATACAACAGACAGGATACTGATGACTCTAGTGGTCACCTTCAGTATCTGGTGCTGAGCAGTGTATAGCAATTTTCCTACTCCTTTTCAGGACATATTAGGAAACGTAAGTATTTGAAGCCAAGGTTGGAGGCTGCGACTCTGAACTTACGTGTTCCTTTCAGAGAGTAATATTATCCTCACTGATTAGAAAAAGGTAGAAGAAGAAACTGAAACCTGCTGCTGCCTGCCCTTCCATGCCGGCTGCTCTTTCAGTTTCTAAGGCCTTCTGTTCTTGTTCTTGTCATTTTGGTTAGGGCAAACCTGATTGGTTCTCAGTATTGAGTGACACGTGTTTGATAGTCCCTTTCCAGCCCACCCCTCATACCATGATCTCACCAGCACCAGCGTCAGGGGGGAGCTGAGAAGAGATACCAATTATAACTCCTCTCCTCTGACTCAGAAACCTGACACAGAGACAAAACTAGTCAAAAGAGCCACTCGAAATCCAGACTGCACATTAAAACCCCATAAAACCCTATTTTTAAATATTCTAATGTTTAAATAACACCCACAAATGTCATGACTTACTCTAAGAGGTATGTAGAGTTTGATTTTTAAAAAGAAAAAGAAATGACTCAGGTGGTCAAGGTGTGTGTTGGCAGACCTGACAACCTAGTTCAGTCCCTGGGCCCCATAGTAGAGGAAGGGAGTTGATTCCAGCAATTGTCATACGTGTGCTGGGGGTATGCTCATGATGTGTATGTGTGCATGCCAACACACACACACACACACACACACACACACACACACACACACACACACACACACACCTTGTTGTGTGTGTGCATGATGTGTGTGATTGTGCATGTGTATATGTATGTAAATGTCTGTATATGTGCATTAATGGATGCCTATGTGTATGTGTGCATGCCAACACACACATGCATGTGATAAATAAATGAAAAAGAGAAAGAAGCAGAGTCAAGGGTGAGAGCCTCCCCAGTAGGAGGTTGTTTCCATTCTGCTAGTGAGCTAAGGGCTTAGGCTTGGACATACGCTATAACCAGATGGTGTAGTAGCAGGATTAAACAGAAGAGCATAGATAATTCTGGAAATTTTTCTTTCATTTCAAAAAGGCTACAAACAATGAATTATTCCTTCTGTCATTGGACATTGTTGTGAAGAACACATGGCTTACAACCAAAGGGGAGGCCCCAAATCTACACTCTCATATCAGTGTTCTGCTGAAATAAACAGCTCTGAAACAATTGCAAGCCCCTTCTTTGGAGACACAACAGGATCTATATTGTGTAGACACTGTGTTTGAGTACACAAGTGAACAAAAACAGACAGTAACATTCGTTAGTCTCGAGTTATTAGGCATTGCATTTGATTTTGTGTTTTATATGTAAAAGCTATTGTCGATATCTCCCAAACTCTAAAATATAAGAGTAAATTTTTTAAAACTATGACAACTAATTTGTGTCATTTTTTTTCTCTTTAGGAGCCCACCACCCAGTGTCCAAATAAACACATGGAGATTTATTCTTACTACTTACAAATGCCCTTCTATGGCTGGTTTCTAGCCAGCTTTTCTAATTTAAATTACCCATTTTTCTTTAACTACGTTTTGTCTCTAGGTCTTTTAACTTTCTTTATTCTATATACCTTTTTTTCCTTCTTACTCCATGGCTGGCTGTGCGTCTGTGTGGCTTTGTGGATGTGTGACTGTTCAGCTGTGCAGTTATGCGGCTGTGCAGCTGGGTGGCTGTGTGGCTGGATGGCTGTGCGGCTAGGTGGCTATGTGACTGGGTGACTGGGCGTCTGGTTGGCTGTGTAGCTATGTGGTTGTGTGGCTGTGTGACTGTGTGGCTGGGTGGCTGTGTGTCTGTGTCACTGGGTGGCTGTTTGGCTGGGTAGCTGTGTGACTGGATGGCTGGGTGGCTGTGTGGCTCGGTGGCTATATCACTGTGTGGCAGTGTGACTGGGTGGCTGTGTCACTGGGTGGCTGTGTCACTGGGTGGCTGTGTCACTGGGTGGCTGTGTGACTGGATGGCTGTGTGGCTGTGTCACTGGGTGGCTGTGTCACTGGGTGGCTGTGTCACTGGGTGGCTGTGTCACTGTGTGGCTGTGTCACTGTGTGGCTGTGTATCAGGCTCCTGGTGTTCTCTCCTTTTCTCACTCCTGACTCTCTTTCCTAAATTTCTCCTCCTATTTCTCTCTGAATGCCAACCTTGCCTATCTATTCTGTCTGGCTACTGGCCGTTCAGCTGTTTATTAGACCATTCAGGTGTTTTAGGCAGGCAAAGTAGCACAGCTTCAAGAGTTAAACAAAAGCAATATAAAAGGATATAACAGAATTTGCACATTAAACAAATATTCCACAGCATAAATGAATGTAATACAACTTATACCAATATTCCACAACAAATTTGAGTATTTGAAAACGTTGTAATAGGCATATTTCAGTAATTTAGTAACTTTTTGTTTCAAATCATATAACTTTCTGTTGCTGGTAAAGTTAAGTTTAATGATTTTTAAATAATGTAAAATTTGTATCTTATGAAAATATTTTATAAGTCCAGCATATGCCTAGACTTATTTTCAGGTGTTGGAACTTGTGCAAAAATCTTGTTTAAACTAGTCAGAGCACACACTCAGCCTTTCTGCCACTGACAGTTTAAATGATTGAGAGTAGTTTTGTTTCTTTGCTTGCTGACTTTTTGGTTCTATGGGTACTCAGTGGATTTTTGTGGGGTTTTGTTGTTGTTACTATTATTCTGGTTTGTTTTATTCCATTTTATTTAAGTTGTGAACTTATTTTATAAAATATGGCGGCCAAAATTCAAATCCATCAAGTAGTCCTAATACACTAGTTTTCTTATATAAGCCAAGCCTACTGCTTATAGATGGTACAATCCTCAATAAACTGAGCCCTCTCACATCAGTCATTGAAAACAGGCAATGTCCCATGACATACCCACCTCCAGTCAGGTAGAGACAGTTCCTCAGCTGAGATTCCTTCATTCTAGATAGGTCAAGTTGACAATCTGTATCAGCCATTATAAATCCTTCCCATTTTAAGTTGACACATGAACATAACCATAATCTTTCTTTGTCCTTAAGATCTGGTATCAGTATATTTAAAAAAAATAAGTGTGACTTTTAAATCTTCTATGATCTTTTAACAATTACAACAATTTAAAAGTCCAAGAGTCATCAACTTGATTACAGGGGCGAGCCAGTTCAGACACCCTCTCCACTATTGTTTAGTGTAAGCTGGGGTCATCCTTGTGAATTCCTGGGATTTTCCCCAGCACCAGTTTTCTCCCTAACCCCACAAAGGCTCCCTCTGTCAAGATATCTATTTCATTATTCTCCCTCTCTGTCCTTCCCCAAACTTTACCATTCTGTTTGGGATTATATGAGTAAAGGTATCAAGAACCTGATGGGGAAATCCACAGACAGCTGACCCAAGCTACTGGGAGCTTTCAGACTCTGGACTGACAGCTGGGGAACCTGCATGGGACTGAAGTAGGCCCTGAGAAAGTGGATGATAGTTGTGTAGCTTGGGCAGTTTGTGGGGCCTCTGGCAGTGGGACAAGGATTTATCCCTAGTGCATGACTGGCTTTTTGGAGCCCATTCCCTATGGAAGGATTCCTTGCTCAGCCTTGATACTGGAGGGAGGGGCTTGGCCTTGCCTCAACTTGATATGCCTGATTTTGTTGACTCCCAATGGGAGGCTTTATGCTCTATGAGGAGTGGATGGAGGGGAGGAGCTGGGGATTAGGTGGGAACAAGGTAGAGGAGGGAAATTGTGGTTGGTTTGTTAAAACAAACAAACAAACAAAAAAAAAAACTTTCAAATAAAAACTTTCTGTAAAACCCAAAATTACTTATATACTTTTTTTTCTTTTTAATTCCAAGAAGGAAAGCTGTACCGTTATTCAATCATATAAATAGCTCCATGTTTGACATCTGGGGCTGATAATCTAGCCCCAAAGGGCTTTGGCAATCCCACTTCTCTAGGACTGCTATTTTCTGCCAATGCATTTTGTCTACAGGATCAGTCCAGCTCTACTCTATACCTGCAACTGTATTTAGTGGCCATCTCTTAATCCTGCCATCTCCAGTAGTCTGGGGTGCACCTTCATTAATACCCTCCTGGTCTCTTCAGGTACTAAGAGCCTAGCATCTCTCCACAAACCCCTTTATGCCTTGATGGTGGACTCTAGTCCGTAAGATACAATGAACACTTTTCCTCCCAGTTTGTTTTAACACAGCAACACGAAGTAAACCAAAGCAGACGCAGCAATGGCCCAACATCCTGGTTGGCTCTGATGCTTGTTAAATTCCAGACAACACTTCCCTGTTTTGTTACCTTCGTTTCCCCACAACTTCACTCTAAGATAACTTCTGAACACTCATCATGTCTTGTCTCTCCTTAGATGTGTCCCTGACGTAGAATAATGAAGATCTGCTTCATGGCCATGCTACAAACAGGATCATCTATCTCAGTTGGAGTAGCTATATTTTTAATGATTAGAAATGAGATAATTTCTGCTATCCAGTGTGGTGTTGCAATCCCAGAATTTGGGAAGCTTCTGTAAAAGGCAGCTTGAAGGTGAAGGCCTGAACTAGGGATCTCCTTGTCTCACAAGGATGTAGCAGAGAGCAGGTACCATCACCTTAACCAAGTGTTGTGGCTTCTTGGCCATCGTAGACCTGGGAATCACCTACGACCTTGGGACACTAGTATTAGGGATGTGGTTAAAAGACAGCTAAAGATCCTGACGCACACATGCAATACCCTTTCTTCTTCTCTCTCATGCTCTTGGATGGAGGACTTGACCCTCTGAGTGAAGGCACATATACCAATTCATCTCTTCCAGTATTCCAGTGATTATTACATATGATAATAGCTGGTGCCCAACATAACAAATCAAATCCCAATACTTTCAACAAAGTGTTTTTCTAAAGTTAAGTTACAAAGATATTATTTCACAGTGTCTGTAGTCATTTGAACATTTCTCAAATAGTGCTTCTTCAAAACAAATTCAGTGACTCTATCCAAATTTTAATGCACTAAAACCACATTTTTAAGAAGCACTAAGAATATAAATCCTAAGAATGAAAGTACAACTACTATCCTATAGGACAAAACTAAAATTAAATCTAAGTTCTTTAATTGCTTTACTTTAGACTGTAAACAAGGTATTTGAACAGAGGTATAAAATTTCATGTATGAAAAAAAATTCAATTATACAAGCAATAGTTTATCTACTTTTAAAATAATGCAAAATAAATGGTCCAACTGATTAATTTTGCAAATCAAATACATATTCATAGAAAAATATCTTCACTTAATTTTTATAGTGTTTATCTGCATTGTAATAATAAAGCTTCATTCAATTTAATTAGCTGAAAATTTTTTCAGCCAGGTTTTACAAATCTTTCTATAAACAACTGGTTAATAAGTCTTTACTCAATAGCAATACTTTCATTTCTGGCTTTTCTACTTCATATTCAGAACATGGGTTTTGTTGCGGATGAGCCATAATTTGGGCAACAAAATGGAGAATAAATCTATCAATCACCAGTAGTCAGAAGAGGAACAATGTCCATAGAAAATTACACTAAAAATTATTTCAGCTCAGTTTACTTGTACGTCTTAGTTTGTATGAAAGTAGGTTATAGATTATTGAAATCAGAGTTTATAATCTTAGGTGACTGTCCTGGACTAAAAGCATACTGTTTTCTTAGACTGTCTAAGGTGTTCAGTATCAAAACATTTAACACTAACTTGGACATTGGAGACACAGAATTTGATTCCTATCCCTTTGTACCTCATTACAAATCTCCAGTGGAAGACCATGCAGCCATTTAAGATCCCCCCCACCCCCTCTAAAAGCAGCCAACTCAAATATCTGTGTCACTCTTCTTCATCAGCTCCATCTCATATTGCGGAGATTAGCTGTGTGGATCATTCTCTTGTACAATAATTGGGGGCATAACCTTCCATTGGCTTCTTGTGCACTGCGTAACTTAGTTATCACATCTACATGGAATAGCCAATACACTGAAAACACTTAGAAGGATAAAAACACATTGGAGACAAAAATTCTTAACCTTTGCAAAGAGAAAAAAATCACGACTACAGATAAATAATATGTCTGGGGCACAACAGAAAACAAAATACATTCCTTAGGGTGATATAAAGTTTTTGGATACAAATTCAGAATTTTATTAGTAATTCGAATAATATTAAGCCTAAAATTTCAAGGCGCTCTAGTTTTCTCACAGAATGCAAGAAAACCGGAGATGCCCTTACAGAGGTGTTCTATAATGCAGTATTGTGACTACCAGAGTCTAGCTAGGTTCGTTCATATTTGACTTCTAATTCATTCAGTCAGTCACCTTCACAAAGAACCAAGGCTGTTTAGTAGCCATTTATACAACTTTCTGAGCAACTCTAGGAATCTTGAAAAATGGGATGACACTTATAAAGCTGGTTTGGGGCTTAGGAATTACTATTATATATATAAAGTTATGAAGCAAAAGTAACTTGCACTATTTCAATTATCTCTAAGTTAAAATGACCATATCTTAACCTGGTGACACGGGCTTCAACCCCCAAGTATAGGAAACTGAGGCAAGATGATCACAACTTCAAGATCCGTGTGGATACAGAGAAAGTTCCTGCCTAGGTAACTTAGCAAGCTCCTGTTTCAGTAAAAAATACAAGGCAGGTTGAGGGCAAGGCTCGGTTGTAGAGTGCCTGCCTGGTGTGTATTAGGACCAAGATTCAATCTCCAGCACTGAGTGTGTGTGTGTGTGTGTGTGTGTGTGTGTGTGTGTGTGTGTGTGTGTATGTGTGTGTGTGTGTGTGTATGTGTGTGTTGGAATCATAAACAAAAAATCAAAACAATTTAAACATACAAAAAGCCCTGGGTTTGATTTCTCCTACCCAGGTAGAGATTTTCTTGGTATGATTGATCATTTCACTTGCTACGTATTATTGCAAATGCATTTCAGAATTTTTTTAAGTTGATATAAGTTTTCAACAAAATTGTTACTAAATCACCCCAAGGTTCTTTTAAGCACATGTTAAAAGCATCATTGGTCAGATTCATCAGAAGGAAATCAGCAATACAGGAAACAGCAAGTTATAATTTTCTATTCTGGCTGAGGCTTAAGAGATTATGGGTGTGCCCATCCATTTGTCACAACAGTCAGCACTCAGTGGTCACTGAAGAAAAGGAAAAATGTTCACTGTGTTCCCAGTTGTATACAAAGCTTTGAAATAGGATTGGGATGGAGCTAGATGCCTTTTGACCCACTGAATCTCAAAAATATCAGCCTTTCATAAAATGAGTAATTAATAAGGATGCCAATAAAAATACACAAAAATGCATACTTTATGACATAATTTCTTTGGACCAAATTTTGACAATGTATTGAGTTCTTTTAGCCCTCTAGTAAGTCTTGGAGAAGCTGTCAGGGTGGAGACCACAGCTGACATGGGAAAAGAATATATGAAACTTCTCTGTAGTTATGACTTTCCATTCTGTTTGGAATCTTCTGTAATGGTGTCATGAATCTTCCTTCATTTCAAACTGAGTGAAACAATTTAGAATGTACTGGTAGACAACTGATGACAAAGTGAACACAAAGATTTATGAGAAAGTAAACTAAACAAGAAAAATTATAAACATTTTCTCCAAAGTCAGGTTAATTTTCTTCTCAAGGATGGACCGGACTTCTCCAGCCCACTGGTAACTACAGGATAGCTGTTCTCTTTTATACCACAAACAGGAGACACAGAAGAACCATATGAAATACAGCTCTAGATCCCAAGACCACAACAGGAAGTAAATAAAATGCATTTAAAAATAAATGCTCTTCACCCCTTAAAAACAAATTCCAACTTCTTCTATTTTTTTTTTTTTTAATTAGAAACACTTCGAGTATTTATTAAATGGTATGGCTTTGGGACCTTCAACTTTTTTTTTAACTTTATATCTGGTCATCATCACATTACAATCAATCGTATTTTTCTTTAATTAAAACCAAAAGAGTTTATGTCAGTCTTATAAAGTTTTATGTGCTTACAAAGTCTTATGTGCTATAGAACTCTACTATGTCTTTAAGTTTTTATACTTTTTTGTGTATTCAAAAACCTCTGATTTTCTTAATATAAAATAAAAAAATCTTAAAGTGTCTTGTAATTTAGTAGTCTTGTGTTTCAAAGTGACACATTGTGCTTATTTTAGTGTGGTCTGTTTAGTATTAGGGAATTAACTTGAAAATGGTGAATTTATATAAATAAATGACAATTTATAAGCCCATTTAAATTCCTCTCTTTTCAGATTCAAACCAAGAAATACATAATGGGAAAAATGATAGTCAGTTAGATCTTTGTTACCATTTGCTACATATTATAGTGAAGCTTTGGGCATTATCCCTAAAAAATAGCCTCTGCGGACAATCATGGATAGGAAGTTCAAAAACCACCTAGGCTGAGATGTTGGCAGAGGTAGCCATCCCAGTTACCAGGAGCTTGGGGTTGAGACTCGCTAGCTCAAGAGCTGCCTATATTACAATGAGCTTGACACCATCCTGAGAAATTTATCAAGAGCTGTATCAAAATAACCAACAAAAAGGCTGTGGGTGTAGCTAGGCTAGCAATGATTTTGGTGCTGGCCTGACATGAGGAAGACCCTAGGCCAAGTCCCCAAGACCACAAGCAAGACAAGCAGCCAAAGTATAACATCATTATGAAGACCAGAAGGTCTGATGCGCTTCTGTAACCCCAGCATCCAGAAGGATAAGACAGGATTATGAATTTGAGGGAGGCCTGAACTACAGAGAACATACCAGACATTTTAGCTTGTATGTTTAGACTCAGAATCAAACAATCAATGTTATATGTGTAGATTCTTTATTTCTAGTCATTGTATATAACCATGTAACACAGCAGTAGAATATGAATATAACTATCCAATTATAGATGATGTTACAATATAATGGCCCAAATCATATACTTGAGGAACAGCATATAATAATAACATAACCACCACATACATGTAAGTGCACATATATGGATATATGCAAATGCACACCATTTCTGTATATCTCTGTGTGTCACTGGTCTAAGGAGAACTGTCTCATGCCTTGTTTTTTTTATGATAACATTTTTTGAAACTGTCAAGCAGGAAAGCTTTAGGAGTTCATTCTTGTTTTCTAATTCAGAAAAAGAAGCAAAATTCATCAAGAGAAAGCAATTTTAGAGAGACAGGAATTGGGGCCAAACAGGTTGTACAATCTATTTCCTCTAAAAATAACCAACAGAAGGTTTGGCAGCCTGCATTGGTATCAGCAGCTTCCCTTCATTAAATCTAATTGCTGTGTGGAGGCCATTTCAATTCATGCATGAGAAAAGCAATTTCATGTCCACGATGGTGGCCTCCGGCCTCTCTAGGGAGTGAATAGTCTGTTCTGCTCCTTTTGTGTTCTCCATGGGACGGGAAGATGCTTGAACACATTACTATCTGTTCTGTGATTGTCACTTGTCCTGAACGGTCAGTAAGTTTATAGAGAAGTCATTGTATTTGAGATTGTAAGGCGCAAGGGTAAGAAGAAAGCAATGAATGGGTGAGTCAGCAGTGTGGGAGCCCAGGCTGTAAGGATCACACTGTGTTTTCCACCTGGTTTTGTCTCCTCATCTCAGTGCTACAAAAGACAAAGTACTTAGTTCCCCTGGGCCTCACAGAACACTACCATCAATCACCTCTGAATTAAAGAATGAATGTATGTTAGTTATCATATTGTATCTGCATCTTTTAACATCGTCAATTCAAGTTGGCAAAATAATACAGACTTGCATCCTATTTCACCAAAATTTGTCTTTATACAATTTGTTCATTCATCCACTATAATTTCCTGACTGTGTCCCTTAATTCTTTCTTATTTATAAAAGATGCAATATCTTACCACAGAAACTTAAAATCTGTGGCCTATAAATGTTTTACAGTAAATTTAGAAGACAGTAGCCACATCAAATAATACTTTGTTGTATATGAGTGAGTCCATTTAGAAAGCTCCTTACCTCCAAGCATACTATGTCAAAGCATAATATTTTGTAGAATAGGTGCTCTAATAACTATCATTGGTCAGGTGTCCAGTAGCTGGCAGGAACTTTATAATGTCTCTTCTTCTTCAGTGCCAGGCACTCATACAAGTTAGGCAAGTTCTCTGTCTCTGAGCTACATTCCTGTAATTGCCATACAATGATCCTTAAAATAAAGCAATGACACGGATGGATGTCATTCTCCATTTATGAATACATACAGGTAAAGCCACACAGTGACAAGGAGAAAGAGATTCTGGACAAGCTCAAGCTTAATGCTAAAATACATATTTTTCTTGTTTGTCTTCCGACATTCATTTTTTTTTTATTCTATGTGTTTTCCACATTACATATCCTGATCCCATTCATTTCCTGTCCCTTCACATCTACGCTATGCCCCTGCATGCTCTCCCCCACAAATAACACAAAATTTATGAGAAAACAAAAGGATGGAAATTAAATGAGACAAATTTTTTAAAGGGAAGGAATTAAAAATCTTGTCATGGACGCTACAATGCAACCCAACATGCCATGCTGTATAGCCTTTGTCCACACATTTCTTCTTACAAGTGTTCATTGCAAAGAGTCATTGTTCTGGTTTGAGGCCCCTGGTCTCCATTTTGTGTTTACTCCTGAGACTCCACTAAGGCTCCTCTTGGACATCCTGCTGCACCCTGTGTTGTGGACATCCTGCTGCACCCTGTGTTGTGGGGATTCTGTAGCTTTGGGTATGTAGATCAGGTCCCTTCGTGTACTCCAGCAGATCAATGATGGAGTTGATATTGGGGCGGTCCAAGTCATAACCCTGGATCTAGACCTAGGCAGCTATAGGGATGGTTCGTCAAATGGGAAATGAAGACATCTCTTCCACTCTCATCATTTCAGGGCTGTTTCTCTCATACCTGTACTAACAGTGTTGGCTCAATTGTGGTGCCCTAGCAAGATAAAAGGCCTGTTCTTCCCAGGGTTGCAACTGGTGAGGTCAAGAATGACTTTCTACTCTCCCACCTGCCTCAGGTGTCGATGGACACGGGGGCAACTCTCCTTTGCCCATGCTGCCACAAGGCAGATAAGTAAAGCAGGTAGCTGTCCCATGATCAAGATTTTAGGGCTGTCTCATCCACACCTGTGCTAATGGGGTTGGCTCTGTTGTGCTGCCCTGGTGGGGTGCAGGACCTGCTCTTCCAAGTGCTGCAGTTGGTGGGGATCAGGGATCGCTCTCCGACTCTTAACACCACACAGGTCTTCGATTCTTATAACTTATTTTCTTTTAACCAGATACCAGTATCTGGCCTTGTGCTCCTCTCTTCAGGATACAAGCTACTTGAGGACATTAACAATATTTATTTTAATATCCAGCCATTCTCGCGTTCTACAAACGCACTGCAGAGTGTTATAAAGTAAAGGGTTTCTTCTCTCATCTTTCTGAAACAATTTGGTCAGTAGAAAACTTTTAACCAGCGGCCTCGGTAGTAGTCCAAAACAAGAGGTTTCTCTTTTGAGCGTATAGTAGAACTGTAGAATTATGTTTGCTTCAGACTGTCCACAGTAAAATGCTGAGTTTCACTTCTAGCAGAAGTTTCTCAGTTATCACATTGATTTCCATGTTCTCCTTTCTCACTTGTTCATAATCATAACACAGCTCTTTGTACTTGATTTACTAGTTTAACAACCTATAACAGATGTGGGTTGCGCAAGACACAGTTACTGCAGACTTCTGCTGCTTTTTACTATGTCATAACCCAGTTAGCCTTGATGACATTTTTGGACCCTCTCAAATTAATATTTTCCTTAGGTTTCCAACTGGACATTTAAAAGGCTAACTTCTGAAAAAGTATAATGTTTTTAGAGTATTTCTTGACAGTTTACAGGTGATACCATACCAAAGCATAATTTATTTTTTAAAATGTATTCTTCCAGCATTTCTTCTTGGTACTATCCAGGAATAAACCAGGTGAGGGTAAGAAGTTAAGGTTGAAGTTATATATAAGTAATTCTCTCAAGTAAACACCATTCTAAATAATATTATGTAACACTTAGTTTTCTTATTAGTCCAATATTCACAAAAAGAGTGGTTAAGAAAATTCCCAAATAGCTGCAGTGAAACTGAAAGATTAATCAAATATGTGTTAGGCATTTCTACTGGACATGGTGATTATATATTGTGGTGCATGACTTATCACATCCTGAATAGCTAATTAAATTAGTTGGAATGATGAACTACAACAAAGCCATCCCTCTAAAATGACTTTGTGACATCCTTAATTATCACAGAAAAAGTTTAAAGCCCCACAAATAATTTCCGTGAGAAATGAAATATTTTGTTATATCTTGAAAAGGTTATGAATTGCCTCTCACTATTGACAGCAAATTTCTCCAGAATCTATGGTCTGAAGTTGAGGCTTTTATTATATTTTTCATTGCACTGAAACTAAATTAAAGCTGATCTTATTATAGAGAAAGAATTGCATTCTATTTTAGGACTTTTTTTCTTTTCAATTACACCTTGTAATATCAGAGACCAGTAGAAAAACAGCCAAGTGTAGCTTTATTAGAAAAACATGATTATCAAGACAAATAGTACTTTTAATAGGCTGACTATTTCAAGCTTCTCAGAGCTTTTATAATAGAAATACCCACTTACTGGGCTGGAGAAATGGCTTGATGGTGAAGAGTATTTGCTGCTCTTGCTGAAGACCTAAGTTCAGTTTCCAATACCCATGTCAGGTGACTCACAACAGCCTGTAACCACCTCCCACCTCCAGTGGATACAATGCTCTCATATGCCCTTAGTGGGTACTATAACTTACCTGCATATAGCTACAAGGAAATATACAAATATACACATAATTAAAATAAAAACAAATCTTTCTTAAAAGCAGAAACACACACTTATTAATCTTAATAAGTTTGTGGTGACACAGTGTATATTTAATAAAAAGTAGTCTGGAATATCAGAGGAGAGTCATCCACAGACCCAAGCCAGGAAGGTCAGGAAGTCGTGACCTACACCTTTAAACCTAGCTCTAGGAATATTAAAAGAGGAAGTAAGACAGCTGGACAGAGGGAGAGAAGGGAGTAGCTCAGCTTTCCCTGGGACTTCCCCAGAGAGAGAAATTGGAGTCGGAGGATTCCTGGAGACAGGCCTGAGGAGTTGATGGATGAGAACTGGCTGTGGTTTGTTTCTCTATCTTTCTGATACTTCATCTTTTCTCCAATGTCTGTCTCTGGGTTTTTATTTTAATATCAACTAGATTTCATGCGATAGATGTTGCTTTGGAAAAAAATGACATAATGAACTACACATTCTTTAAGCATTTTCAACTTTCCTCATATATACCTACATTGCCCCATAAAAATCTCTAGGTGATACACAGGAATGCATACAGAATAGCTTTTTGAGAGTGGTAAAAGAGTAGGATATTTGAAAAACAGATGCTTGGAAATAAGATAAGATTAGGAATCTTGATCTTAGGTTATAAAAAGAAAACAGTTCCTTGGGTATCTGGTTTATGTGGGTGATTTTTAACAATCTGGTCTAAATTGTTGGAAGAAAGCAGGCCAATTCTGAAGCTTTGAATATTCTGGATTTATTGCCACATTACAGAAAAATAGCAAAAGTGGAATGTGAACCTTCACACACCCACATACATCCATGCACTGCATGTATAAAACAAAAACCCTGTGCCAATACATTACACATATTTTAAAAATATGACAAATATAAAATACATAGAATAATTAAAGTTGTATTTCTTTCTACATCTCAGTGCTCAGCACATGCTTTCCTGTGCCATCCTGCCACTCTATGACAGCAAGGAGAATTGATGTCCTCGGTTCTTAAACCAAGGCACATACCCTCTGACACACTCTCTTCTCTCCCCCTCCTCAGATAACTAGGGGTTCTCCGGGTCTACATGCTTCCATGCATTTAGCAAAGGAGGGTGTTTTCTACAAATTTTCTCTTTTGAACTGGCAAAAATTAATGTCCCAAATGTCTTTCCTTTTCTAGTGCTCAAATGTCCCCATTTCTCAATGGTTTTCCCGTGAAGGGTTCCTGAATTTGTTTTCTAACAAAACGCATTACACACAGCCACTGAACTCCATTTATGAATTATACTTCCCAAACGGTTTTTGATACACCGAGATTTTACTTTCTACAGCAACCTCCAGGTGCATTTCAAAGCCACATTTTCTGAAATGCCTTTATCAAATTAGGGAGGGGGGAATATTTCATTGAACTCCACTTTCCTGGAGGTTTTTGATGTTAGTTCATGAAATTTCACCATATAACTCATCTGCAAGAATCCCGTAGTGGTTGATGCTAAGCTTAGACTTCCCTTAATATTCTATCTTCCTACTTGGAGCCATTTAAAGGATTCTCAAAGGTTCAGGACAGTGTGTACCTGCCCAAGAAGGATCTCATATCTAGACAGCTCATCTATCTGGTGCGACTATTACAGCTCATATTCTGGCAACTGAACAGAGAGCTGTAACATCTGTAGCATCACACTGGTTCACCAGTGCAGGAAAAACTAATAAAGCTAATTCTGTGCTTAATTTCACTTTCTCTTGTTCAATGGCTGGTGGAATAGTCAACTTGGAAGACAGTCTTCTCATAGGGTCTGCAGTTGCAATGTATACAGGGCAGAGGCAATGACTTCCTACCCCAATTTTCTCATCACTAACGAAGAGAACTAAACTGGAACCTGAATACCTTCCTATCCTTGTTTGTTTGTTCTCTTTGAACAGCTATTAATGTCTGCATACAAAGAAGAGCAGGGTCTCTCGTTCATTGACATTAACAAACAAGATCATCTAACAATCAAAATGATATCAATTATTCTTAACAACTTGAAGTCCTTAAATTTTCAGAATGTAAAGAATATGCAATATAAAGACCAATTCCTTTCTATCAGTTACTAAGACGATGACTACAGGGCTCAAGGAAATTCCTACAAGAAGTCTTTGCATAAAGCAAATCATTTTTTCTCTTTTTCACTTGAACATACACCCTGTTCTCAGGTTCACTGAACTAGTAGACTACATGGTATCAACCTTACCATAAATTGTGACAGTATTTTGTCTGCTTGAGAGAGTATAACCAGAGTTAATATGAGAAACTGCTGGAGCCATTATAGGCAGGCTTGTTTCTGGCTGAATATTAATAGTTTCAGGGTGCTAGCCAAATGTAGGGAGAAAAAAAGCCTTCCAGGAACCTGTGCTCATCTGAATTCAAATATCAAACTGTCTTTTGTTAGTGTTTTCTTAATATGAAATATTAAATGCTGCAAGACTAGTGTTACTTTTGAGATGTCTATCAAACTGTTCATACTAAATCTGGATTTATTGCTTAGAAGAAACTACACTAATTAATATTTAGTGAAAGTAAAAAAATAACAAGATTGTGATGGTTGACTTTAATGTTACCTTGACCCAAATTAGGATCATCTAGGAAGAAAGTATTGATGAGGATCTGTCTGCATTGGTTGATAGAGGAAGACCCAGCCCACGGTGGGTGGCACCATCCTTTAGTCAGGGCATCCCAACCTACATACAGGAGAAATAATTGAGCTGAGAGCTTGCACACAAGCCAATGGAAACAGTCTTTTTATTCACTCTCTGATCCTGACTGTGGCTGTGACCAGCTCCCTCATGTTCCCGCCATTTGTACTCCTATACATGATGGGCAGAACCTGGAATTGGAAGCTAAACTAATTCCTGTCTTCCCTAAGTTGCCTTTTTGTCTGAATATTTTACCCCCACAACATAAATGAAACTGGAATAAAGATGTCATATTTAAAGGGAATAGTTATTTTAAGAATGACATAAAATATGAAGTTACAATTTTAAACTAGATTTTAATTTAAGGGTACTTTTAAATAAAGTAAACCTGAAAATAATATATGCTAGAGGAAACAAAAGAGTTAAAAAATGATGAGTTCTAACTAAATGGTATTTGAGGTTACACAAGTGTTGCACGAATAAAGGAAACTCGAGGCCAGATCTCTGAGAAAGTCGGAGATATTAGAGAGAGTAAACACCACAGTCAGATCTTACCCAGCTGTCTTCCAGCTCCCTCAGCCTGGATCCTCCTGGCTTCTTCTGCCTCTCTGTCTTTCTATGTCTGCCTTAAATACTTTCTTCACTCAGTTAAGGCATGGCCCCATCAATGCCTGCCAGGGAGCCTGGAACTCCATCTGTAAACTAAGATGACCCCGAACTCAGTTTGGATTAAGGGCATATGTCACCATTCCCGGATACTCCCTGTGCTAGGATTAAAGGTGTGAATCACCACTTTCTGATCCTCCTAGGCTGACTGTGGGTAGATCCCTCTGATATCTCTGAATGTTTTACTATATCCCCACATACAAGCACATTGGAAATGTTTTGTAAATAATTCAAATAACACACTGACTGTTTCCAATATCTAAAGTGTCTTGTTGATAGGCTCAGTACTCAAGAAAGGTGTAAGTCCTTTACTGCCAAATGGTGGTATGCACCTATAACCTCAGCATGTAGGAGGTGGGGGCAGGATGATAAGAGGTCTAGGCCAGCCTTAGTGACTTAAAAGCCCATCTGAGTTACAAGGGACTAACTCAAAATAACAATAATGGCTAAGAGGGAAAGGTAAGACAATAAATAACGAAGTCCTTTCTGAAATGCTAATTGTAGACAGAGAACCCTACTGATCCACCATGCTTACACAACTCTGTGATGGGAAATCTTGGTTGTCAATTTGACTACATCTGGAGCCAGGTAAAACACAAGCAGATGGACATACCTGTGAGGGATTTTCTTGACTGCATTATTTGAAGTGAGAAACGTGGGCCACAATTTCTGATGGCCACCCGTATCAAGGATATGGAAAAGGGAAGCTTTTTTCACATTTTGCTTGCTTGCCCTTACTCTCCCTGGCAAGTTTTTCTATCCTGTTGCTGAGAACTCCTTCACTGAGAATAGACCCCACTCCCCAGCAGCTTTTTAGGAATCCTCCAGGGCTCCCGCACCAGATTGGGACTGCTGAGACATCCAGTCATGTGAACTGGACAATTACCAGATTGTTGGCCTTTGGGTGTAGAGGAGACAGTCATTGTACCTGAACAACACTCTGTAGGCCACTCTACTAAACTCGTGTGTGTGTGTGTGTGTGTGTGTGTGTGTGTGTGTGTGTGTGTGTGTGTGTGTGTGTGCAAATGCACCAGAGCTCACACACACAGTTCTCTTTCTTGAATCTGGATTAAAACTCCTCAGAGCAGTTCTGGACACCTTTATATCCTCCTTATCTCCCAGCCTCCTTGTAGACTAGATAAGACCTTTATTAAACTAGTAATGGCAGGTTCTGAGGTCTGGAGTTGAATTGAGGAGAAAAGACACTTCTGTATTGTGCCTGAGTCATTAAGCTCCAGTCAGTGGATAAAGAATTTTCAAAGAAGCAGCCCTAATCGGTCCTCACAAGAATGAGGACCAATGTTCTCCAATGAAACATCCTCAGTATTCAGAAGCTGTACCACTACTGCCTGCCACTGTGTGACATGAGTAAGAATTCTGATAGGTTGATGCCCATCCAGAGGTAATACAAAGGTACTTTATAAACATGCCTTTCATTGGCAACTTAGGAATGTCCATTCTGTCTATCACCGGACAGTCAAGCAACTCCTGTTCCACTCAATTTCTGTTTTCCTTCTACCTTCCTTCCATTCTTCATACTGACAAGGCACATCTGTCTGCTTGACTCTTTATCTCTAGACCAGTTTCCTGTCATTTACCGGCATCCATTTTCTTACTCTTTGGATTGTGAGAAGCAGGACTGCTGTGTCCCTGTTTTTCCCCCAAGTGATGTCCCCAATGTCCTTCCCATTTGAATAAAGAATTCAGGCATAAATAAGGATGCAAACAGCTGACCACATTACATGGGAAATTAGGATTTATCTTGAAAATTTGAATGCCACAGAAAATCTCAATGATACACTTGATGGGAAGAACTGAGCCATATCAGAAGAAAGGCCATATGAACGTCTTTTCCTCTGGAAGCCAAAAAAAGTAATTCTTCATAGCTGTCTGTCTCCAGTGCTGATTCCTGCCTGTGAACCAAAGTTCAGCTGAAGTTTGCAAAGTGAAGCAAACCTGACTCTTAGTGCATCCCAGCATTTTTGGTCTTTCTGGCGCCAATTAATGATGAAGGAACCATTTCCTCCAGAAGTCTTCTTGTCCATAATTTTTGACTCACGCTTGCCTATGCTTTGCCTCTGTCTTTGGCTGTGGATCTCATTCTCACCAGACCATGACCATCTGAAGTTCTGGCCCAGGCTTCTCCTGATTCCTAGGTTTGTTACCCAAATGGCAATGGTTCCAATAACTTATGGGACTGAAGATGCCACCAAATGTCTTACAAAATAATCAAATTTATTTTTATGATTTGTTAGGAGCATAGCATGAAAGTCCTTGCACCCACAGATCTCCAGAAAAACAAGGCTTGATAAGCATACAAGATTGTCTTTCCAACAGGAAAAAAAATGAGAACCCTGTTCTTCCATCTGGAAAGATGAGAAACTTGTTCTTCCATCCAGAAAGCTGAAAATTGGAAGTGATTACTGCCTTTGTAATGAGTGTTATTTGTTGGACCAGGCCATCTTACCACTTGAAACTGATAGTAATCTATATGACACTTATAGCCAGATGCTCCCCTATCTCCTACAACCAAGACCAGAGGTGGCTAATAGCCCAAATGACCTCTATGCTATCTTTATGACTGAGACCAACCTGGACTCTGAGGCTTACAGGTAGCTATCTCTAGAACCCATCTTCTTGGAGGAAATGACATGTACCTTGAGTTAAGTTTCAATATAAGGCTTCTTTGTGCAATGGGGATTATATTACACCAGGAAACTTTTTCCCAAATTATATTGGACTTAAAGACATTGGGAATAAACTGCCTATTATTCTTAGATTCCCTGAAGTCTGATCCAGGGTGCTGAGGTCAATCTGCAATGGATTTCATTCTTATCTGTTTCTATGATTCACTTCTCTGTATGACACCTGAAGAAGACTTCTCAGTGATTTATGCTAAGATTGCTATGTAAATGTAATAAAATCAAGATAATTTACCATATTAAAATTACATTCTTCCTAAAATGGAGCATTCCCTCTCAGTTAGTGTGAAAAGCCATCAAAATGATTTTCAGAGATCCCAGATGCTAAAGAAGTCTTTTTTCTAATGTTCACTATACTACCCCAAACAAGTTCAGTTCCTTAAACCAAATCTGACTAAATTTAAAACCACCAAAATTTGGGCTGGAAGGATGGCTTAGCAGCTAAGAGTACTTGCTACTCTTGCAGAATACCTGGAATCAGTTTCCAGTACCCACCTGGTAGCTCACCACTACCTATAACTCCAGTTCTAGGGGATCTGGTGTCCTCTGGGATCTCTAGGGGAACTGTATAAAATGGTTCACAAATATCCAAAATACACACTTAAAAAAATAAACCTTAAAAAAAACACTGAAAGTTTCTTTTCTTTTAAATACCTGAACATAAGTGTTTAATCAATGAAGTTATTGACAAACCAAACAGAGCTAGTTCTACTAAGGAGCTTCATGATTTAATGTTTAAACACAGCTATTACCAGGAATGTTTCTATCCACTCAGAATTTAAAATAGAATCTAATGACAAATATTTAAGAGCTAATGAAGTAGAATCTAGTAGCATTTGGACTAGATGCTAATTCCTCTTCTCTCTCTCTCTCTCTCTCTCTCTCTCTCTCTCTCTCTCTCTCTCTCTCTCTCTCTCTCAGCTTGAAGATGTTCCTCAATGGTTGAAAAGAACAGGAAATGAAACAAACACAATCCACCCATGAGTTGAAAAAAATTGTGTTAAACCAGATGTCAAACCTGCTAGAGTAAAGAAGTGTCAGAGAAAGAATGAGGTGATGTGAAACATCAGAGACATATGGGGACCCCTTTCGGCTTTGGTGACATCTATTCAATGCAAAACCTTAAAAAAAAAAAATGATTTCCTTCTTTTGATCTGTAACTGAGCCAATCTCAGAGAATTACATTCCCACATGGAAAACAACCTTCATGTATTATCCCAGACACTTCAACCAGTCATTCAAAAAGCATTCCTAGAGGATTCAGAAATCCCATTGTGATATATGGCTGAAACAATATCTTTTTTATTTCCATCCATGCAATGGACAGACATTCAGAGAAGAGGATCCTATTACACCATATCCACACAGTGAAATATTTCTGTTCCCAGGGCTCTCTCTCTCTGAAAGCCCCATTGTTCTAAAGGCACTTCTGTTCACAGTCTTCCTCCTTGCTAACCAATTACAAAGTTGTGATGATCACAAAAAGAAGAATCTAAAGGATTGACTACAGTTTTCATGAAAGGAAGGACAATTATCTTCAGCCTTTGTAATTGCAAAACAGTACATCTTCTATTTAAAATAGAATAAAATATATCAATGGTATTATGTGGTGTATCGATGGTATACGGTGTTGATAATAAGAACAATAGAATAACTAGGCTTTCCTGTCTGGAACACGCATGGCAATATATATCTAGATTATAAAAGTATTCTTTCTCATTGACCCACTCACTACAAAATTTTTCCTTAAAACTTTTTCACTCAAAATAATATGAGCATAGAGATGCTTATTATCTTTAATACTTATAACACAAAGAATAAAAAACATATAAAGTGAACTTTGAAATAAAATTTGGAGGGTATGCCCAAAAGGATGTCATACAGACATTTAAAATCACAATGAATATAAACATTGTAAAAGTAAGGGATGGAAGAGCGTGAGTGTACTCCCGCAACCCAGATTTTGAGTGGCAGAGACAGGAGAATTCTGAGTTCCAGACTAGCCTTGGGGGAAAAAAGAGAAAAATGCTACTCATAGAATCTTAAGTGAAAAATAAGTATTAAATTGAATGCTCACTATAATTATAATTGGTGAAGTAAACATATGGATAGTTCAAAAACTGAAAGTAAAATATTGTTAAACATAATTATGTTAATATGAGGATGCAGAAGATTTACTTAATGACCCAAATATTAATGTTGTCATAATATTTTTACGAATGAATATTTTTGAGGATAAGAAAATTACTGTATTTCCTGGACATCAGATGTAAAGTTTAAATGCTAAGGGTGTATTTTACTCATCTCTGTAATGACCTGAGCCCTAGCCTAGGTTCTTAGAGCAGTTTCACATACCTCCTTTTTAAACAATGCAGTGGGTTTCTAGTCATTTAAATTCAATCACTCCTAAGAAGCAATAAAAGCATGCATTCTCTCTTTGGAATGTCAGAAAGCCAAAGAATTTCATATCTGGGTTTCTATTTCCTAAAATTTCTGGAATTAGCAACATTTCAGTTTGGTTGGACTCCTTGAAAGAAATCTTTTGTTTTCATGTTTCCTAAGCAGATAAAACTTCTTTGCAAAGTGAAGTCACCGCACAATACTGATCCACATGACATCAACGCCCATTTATGTGGCACTTCCTGACCAATCCAGAACATGAACACTGTCAGTATTCATGACCATCACTGTGAAACACTGACGACTTAGAAAAGGAAATCTGAGAGAATGACATTTGAGCACCAGCATTCAGCAACAGGAAGAAAAAAAAAATTACATGTTAAGAGCCTCTTTCTTTGCACCTCAACTATACTTGGTAATTCAACCACACTTCTGAGCTCTTGATGTTAACCTTGTATGGCTCTATTTTTTTCCCACCTATGATCTGTTCCTTACCCACATTGTGAATTGCTAGACCAAGTATTCTAGCTTTACATGCTTTGTAAGCCTACTACTATGGTTTGGTGCTAAACTTCTCCCATAGTCTAGATATGAAGACTTGGTTCCCAGGGTGCTGGTATTAAAAGATACTGCATATCTCTAGGAGTTGGGCCTTTAGAGACATCTTATATATCTGAGAGAATGCTCTTAAGAGGAAAAGCAAGCCATGGTTCTCGGTCCTCACACTCTCACCTGGGGGGGTCAAGACAGTGTTTGTTTCTAGAGGCTCCTGCCAGGTTGTACTGCCTTCCTCAGAAGCCAAATGATCAGGGCTGTCAAATATTACACTTGTTACCTCCAAATCCTCCAGATAAATATCTTTGCTTCATAGCTGCAGGAGTATCTATGTCAGGTTTTTTTGTTATAGTGATTGAATCCTGGATCTTGAACGGTAATGAGTTTGTGGTGAATGAAATGTAACATTATGTTTATTATTAAGTTGTCTTCCTTCTGGTTGTTTAATTTCCTTCTAAAACTTAACACATGAGCATCACATGTTAAAATATGATTAAAAATTACTCAGTTATTCCGTGACATCCTGAGTAATAGCCAAAGTCAAGGCTGTCGATACGGCAAGTTGAGAAATAATGGTGGTGAATAAGGAACAGAAGGAAATATATTGTGATCTTCTTTTAAAGGAAATTAAATAGCATGTCTCTAAGACAAATGGATTTAGGAAAATTAACTAGGTGCAATTCCTGAAGACACTAAGAAATCAACAGCCCATAAAACTAAGAAAGTGACTTCAGAGTATAATTTTAATATAGAACGCACAAATTCTTAAGATAAACCCTTCAATGAAACTTGAAGGTTTTCTGTAACTTCATTTTGTAGATGGGAAGAAGCATCTACATGTCAATGTACTCATCTTTAAAGTCACAGTCTAGAGGACCACCAGTTCATGAGTGGTTTTAGTAAGCTCTCTCAACTCCTAGCCCTCCACATATACACAGCCGCTGGAAGCCACCTGTCCTTTGTGTCATCTCTTCATGTCTCTAAAGCTCTACTGCTAAGCTCTTGTAGAAACTGTGCTCAGCCTGAAGTAGCCTCGCATAACCAGCCACCCACTCAAAGGTCACATTACTGTGGCCCACAGTAAAATCTGGCTTAATCTCATCCTATACGTTTTCAAATATTAATTTTTTAGTTGGCAACAAAGTATTGTGTTTCACTGAAACATTTCCATACACATACATACATATGAAAAGGTTGATCAGACACATATATACATACATATACACATCCTCATATATACACATACATACATACATATATACATACACACACACACACATATAGTTTGTTCTTATTTAATCCCTCACCAACTCAATCTCCCCCAGCCCTGTGGTCACCTCTTCCTCATGAGTACCTTCATGTTGCAAGTATTCATTGCCCCATCTGTGTCCCCTTCCCTCTCCCTTTCAGCATCTTCCTCCATCTTTGTATTTTCAAGCCTTACCTATGCTTTTCTTTCACGGCTCCTGCTCCTTCCCACTCTTCTCTCATCTAGGGTCTGGTTTCTTTCAGTTCCGTGCCCATTTCTTCCAGTCTGCTAATCTTGTTTACTCCGCCTAATACTGTCTTTCTCTCGTCTCTTTATTTGACCGGATATTCCTGTCTTTGTATCTTGTTTTATTTTCGAGGCAGAGCCTTGCTATGTACCTAGACTTGCTGATCTCAAAAGAAAGATCCTCCTGCTTTTGTCTCCTGGATTACAATGTGCACCACCATACCTGGCTTTGCCTACATAATCCCTGATTCTGCTTAACCATTCTGATTCCAAGGATTCTTCTTTGGTCTTATGCCTCTCACTTATGAAGCTAGTGCTTCTTTTTTTCAGGCAGGTCTCATTGCATACTTCTATAATGATTCCTCTACTATAACGTAACTCTTGATAAAGTCTTGTCTGTTTGTTTTATTTTCCTACTTAGTCATGAATAAGAGCAGGTGCATCCTTTTTGCTGGTGTTATTTTCAGGGTCACGTGTACATTCTGACTATTACAGTGATCTGAAGGTCAGGGCAATGAGTAGGGAAACCTCTGTTACTGAAAGACCTATGCTGTGTGGACATCACTACAAGCGCTATGAGAAAGACCAGGGGAAGAGAACACCACTTGATTTAAGACAAGTTTCATTTCTGAAGAAATGTAGTCTTGAGTTTGTTCAAACAACTCTTCTTTTTAACAAGACAGTAATGAAGCTGACTCTTCCCAATTCATATCTATAAAAAACTGCTCAAATATTCCAAATAAAGCCCAATGCCCCCCAAACATGATAGAGGTCATCCCTCAGGGGCCAAAAGTCGATAGGGGAGGCACCAAGTATGTGAGATGGGCGCAGTAACTGACACGTCAACAAACATAATTCTCCTTTGCATCTGGAGAGGATGTGATAATTTCTTACACCTAGTCTTTATAAAAATAAGAGCAATAGAATTAATATTACCACATCTTACCCAACATGTCTACAAACAGAACTCTCAAACACTCTGAATCAATGTGGGCCATAGCATCGACTATTCCAGTAACTAAACACACACACACACATATGCACACACACGCCACACACACACACATACACACACACACAGAGACACACACACAGACACACATACACAGACACACAGGCATACATACAAACACACATACAGCACACACACATACACACAGAGACACAGACACACACACACATACACACATACAAACACACACACATACAGACACACACACATACACACACACACAGAGATACACACACACAGATCCACACGCACACAGACACACACATAGACACTCACACATACACACACACACACACACACACATATACACACATACACACACACTCCAAATCTTCTCATCGTTTCACATTCAGCTAAAAGAAAAATTGTGTGATAATTAGTAGAATCCCCGAGAGAATGTTCTTTTAGACGAAGACTATTCAGAAAACTCTCAGGCTCCAGACTTAGTTTGGTTATGAATTTCCCCCTCCTCTCAGCTAGCTGCTCTTACATAGAGAAAATTCCCTGTGATCAAAAACAAAAACAAAAAACAAAATGTTTATCAATGAAAAAGCATTTTTCAATGTCCAAACTTTTGTTTTGGAAACCTTTCATGACACTAACAGAAATGCAGGTAATCTCAGACTAACTTCTAGTGGGTACAGTCGGACTGCTGGCCACAGTTGGCTTGTCTTCCCCTATAAAGTTTAGGTTTGAGGGCACTCAGCAAAACCTAGGCAATGCCTGCTGCCTTTGCTGAGGAGCCAGGTGCACAGAAACTAACAGTAACTTAGTCTCAGTTCTCTACCTTATGCAAATGTGGGTAATTACGGCAATCTTTTGTTGTTGTTCTTTGAGAAAATAAACAAACAAAAAACTAGAATAATTCATGTAATAATTCTTGTAAAGTCTGTAGCATCATCACCTGTTCAGATGATCTGGGGGTCAAATGTGATCCATAAACTTAGAGATTTTTATAAAATGTGACTCATTTGTCACTATAAGGTCAAGACTGTTCCCCACAGATGAGATTTCTAACTTCTTTTAAAAAGCAAAGGTGAGTTACTGCTGCCATTGGTCCTCTGTACTTCCCACTGCTGTGGTCTCCTGCAGCTTAGTATGGCTGCTTCTTATAACTCAAAGTCACTTCCTGAGCACAGATAGCTGCATTACCCACTTCTGAGAGCCCCTCAGAAGCCTGATGCAGGAGATGCTGAAAGTGGTTCTGGGGGGGTTCTCCAGAGCCCCTCAATCCTGGTGACTAAGCCCATCTGACTAAGCCCACCCCAGCCTCATTTTTTCTTTTACTTCTCATGATTCTGGCTTGCAAATACCCTCTCTCAACTCACATCCCACTTTCAGTTTGGATAGTCATTATCTTCTCCCCAGGACAGCAATACATCTGCAACTCCACTAGATTCCAGATTCCAGCATTCACACTGAAGAAGCTTGAGAACTTACCTGCAGCCCACAGGGGCCATCCAAAAGACCTCCATGTTACTGAATGCAGAAAAGGTCAAAGCCTTGCCCAGTTAGAACACACAGCTCATCACTCCTGAGTCAGGGCTTAAAAAAAGCTGCTTCTTCCAGCGTGGGGCTAGATTGCCCTAGGCTTCCTTTCCTACCTTGTGTATCACCCATTTTGTCATCCTCAACATTTGCATTTCATCTGAGATCCCCAGAGAGCCTTATCACTCAAAAGAGGTCAGTATTTAGGTTGCTGACACCCCATAACATCCACTTCCTCTAAAGCTGTACTGCACTTTGTAACAGAGAAAGAAGCACCATTTCTCCATCCAGAGAGACAAGGCAGTGAGATCAGGAAAGAGTCTAGGAATCTGGAGAGGAGAGACTGGAAAATGGATACAAATTCTTCATAATGAGGTTGGAGGAAGGAACAGAATGTTAAGAATAGAGCTGACATTGGCTTCATAGCATGACCGTTTGGCCACTGTCCCAATCTTACTGACCCTATATGCCCACTGAGTAGGGTTAGAGCTGAGCTGAGACTATAGTAAAAAATTATTTTGGTAATGAATGGTGAATGACAAAATGCTAGTTTAGGTCAGTGTAAAAGATGTCAAGATTTATAAAGCCAACTAACTGTCTAGAAGGAAAAACATCCATAGACCCTCAGGTTGTTTTATAAGAGTGATTACACATTTCTTTAGATGCCCGAGCATTTTAGACAATTGGCTGTGAGTAACCAGAGAACTTTCATAACAGCAGTTTTATGTCCATCTTACTGAGGCACAACTTCAGGAAAAATGTATCCCATCTATCAACCCACTTTCTTATCAGCTTTTCTCAGCTTCAACTCAGAAATAACGAATACCTAGAAAAACAGGTAAGGACAATCTCAAAGAAATACATTTAACCAAACCATAAAAAAATACTATGGCTTCCTTCTCTCTTCTCTCCAATTAAAAAAAAAAAAAAACCCATTAAGCTCATTAGCATCATTTAAAAGCACTTATAAGAGGTGATGTAAATGTTACAGCTGTGAGAGGAAAGGCTTCCCCAGTGGAAGTGTTAAAGCTCCAAAGGGGGAAGATTTCCCCCTATGAAAGGATTGCAGCTCTGAAGGAAAGGATGTCCTGGCAGTTAGGAACCAAAAAGTACCACAAAGTCCCACTGCACAACAAACCTCATACCACAGATTTATTGGAAAAAGCACAAGAGTGTGGCTGCCTCTGCTCAGAAGAGAAACAGCAGAGAACCGAGTGGGAGGCAGACTTTATATAGGGTTTTATGGAAGTGAATTGTCCAATATGGAGATTTCCAGAGTGAAGGTTGAAGGGATTGCAAATCCTGAATTTGAGTCACGCTCAGGGATTGGTGGGCTTTTGAAACCCAGAAGTAAACTGGGACATGTTACCCTACAGATGTATCAAAGTTTCTGCAACAAGATATATGTATTTGATCATCCCTTTCCATCCTCTGGGAAGCTCATTATCATACAGGCTCTCTAGGGCAGTAGAGCTCCTTAGCAAATTCCAAAGACACAGGAATCAGAATCTTGAGTATATGTCATTGGAAGAAGAGTAAAATGCTCATACTGTAATTCCAGCATTAGAGTGACTGAGTTAGGAAGCCTGCCAGAGAATTAGACCATCATGGGCGAACATAGTGAGTTTGGGCTCGCCACAGCTACATACTGAATTTATGGAACCAGCCTGGACTTTCTCAAAAAGGCTAGCCACAGTTACATATTGGATTCCTGGCCAGCCTGGACTGTCACAAAAAACCAAAGACAAATAGCTATTGGAGGCCAATGCTCTGCAGTAAAGATTCAGAACAAACATCTACCCAGAGCTTCCTGAAGCCAGGCTCTGGACTGCTCCGAGACCTCTCCTGTCTATGAACACTATGTATCTAGTGGGCTTGGTCTTAGACATCCACTGTATGTATTTGTGGCTACCAGCCTAGGAACACAATCTTAAACGTTCTTTCCAGTTGCAAAGTATGTCTAACCTCTTTCTTAATTTTTTATCTTTATTCCTTTCTTTTTGAGACAAAAAGGTCTTGTATCGCCTAGCCTGGCTTCACACTTCCCCAGTGATGCTATTGCCACAGAATTCTTAGTATCAGGGTCTAATTTCAAACATTTCTTCATTATGAAGAACAATGCCTTTGATGGAGGATAAGATGCTTGAACATGACTGTAATAGTTTGTCTGCCCTTCCGCCCTTCCTGCCTTCCTTCCTTCCTTTGTTCCTTCTTTCCTTCCTTTTTTGTTTTGATTTTTTGAGACACTATCTTCCTATGTCACCTGGCTGGCCTGCAACTCGCTTGCTGGCCATAAACTCAGAGATCCACCTGCCTCTGCCTCCTGAGTACTGGAGTTAAAGGAGTGTGCCACCAGATCCAATGACTTCACCAGTTCTGACACCACAAGGCACACTATTCAAGAATAAAATTTTCAAGTAAAGAGATCGTTCACATTTTACCTTTTACCTTTAGGGAGAAAACAGTATAACAAAATAACTTGTACCAAAAAAAAAAAAAAAAAAAAAAAAGAATGCAAGACGCGGTCTTATAATGTTTATGTAAAATGGATTTTATACTATGACATAGTTAACAAATTTTATATATCATACTATATGATATAATTTCTTCAGGAACTTCCATTATACATATTTTTTCATTCCCTCCCATTTCCTAAATTAAAAGGATGATGGTTGGCAGAGAGAGAGTTGAATTCAGATTCTCGATCAAGTAAGTACTAAGAAAACAGGTAGCCAACATGGAGTTTGAATGGATCTGGGAGAATGGTCTCAGAAGAAGTAGAAAAATTAAAGTGTGCCCATGAAGCACACCTCAAAACCCATGACTGTTAAGTGGTATTCGGGCTCTTCAGTTGTGAGCCTTAACATCCATGTTGGCTGATGCCTGTGTCTGCATATGTTAAGAGACTCAGGAAGAAACAGAAACTTGGACCTGGGACCTGAGTGACTTGCTAACACACTCCCTCCTGACCTTAAACAGAGATTCAAAAGGAAAGTCCCTAGAGAAGGATTTCAAGCACACGTTACAGATGAATGAATTCAGAGAAACAGGGAGAATGAGGAAAATAGAAAAGCCAGGCAGGAGGATTCACCAGCAGAGGAGCCCGGCACCATCTCTAGTCCCTCTGTAGAAGCAAGGTAAAAAAGAGTGAGCTAAAGCGGACAAGCCAGTAGCCACTTGCTTTGTGGCTGATGAAGCTTTTTCTTCACATCTCAGCAGGTGTTTCTGACATACCTGCAGGGAACACTCTGGTATCTAAAAGTGCCACCAGTTCACCACATTCCAGTCAATTAAGAGACCATTTCTGCCCTCCTCTGAGAGGAATCACCACAGACAAAATGAGCCTCACCCTGAACAATGGAGGAAATCAGATTCCTCTAAAATACCTGATTTAAAATCAATTCTAGAAATAGCTGAAAAAGGGGGAAAAAAGAGTTTTTTCTTCTTGTATGTGTGAACAAAGGATTTTAGCTTTTTACACTGCCCATCTAGAAAAGTTGACACATGACAGAAAGTTAAATGCCCTAAAAGGGCTTAAATGCAAATATCTGAAGCACTTTGAGAAGTAAAAGACTGAGTGAAAAGGATTGTGCCTAACATTGTATGTTATAAAAATACCCAGTGAATTATAGAAACAGAAAAATCTATATTCTTCTGCTCATCTGTCAAATGCTCATTAACATTTACTATTGCACATATATCTCTAGATCTCAGGTAAGAGTTGAAAATAAGACAGGTTAAGTCCCTCCCTCCCATTTTTACCCCAGTGTTAAAAAGGTTCCATTTACATGCCCCAAATGCTATCCTCACAGTGCTGCCTGCCACATAAACCGCAGAGTTCTTATCATACAGTCAGTCTTCCACATGCTTGGCTAGAGTTATCTCAAGATATTTTATATTATTTGTGGCTATTGTGAAGGGCGTTGTTTCCCTGAAATCTTTTTAGTTCATTTGTCATGTAAATAGGAGGGCTACTCATTTTTGTGAGGTAATTTTATATCCAGCTACTTTGCTGAAAGTATTTATCAGCTGTAGTGGTTTCCTGGTCTGATTTTTGGGGGCCACTTACAGATACTATCATATCATCTGTAAATGACAATACTTTGGCTACTTTCCTTCGATCATACCCTTTGATCTTCTGCATGAATAGGTATGATAAGCCTGGACAACATTGTCTTGTTCCTGATTTCAATGGAATTGCTTTGAGTTTCTCTCCATTCAAGTTGATACTGTAAACTATCATAATTTTGTTGAAGTATGCCCTGTGATGATGCTTAACTCTATCACAAAGACAATTGCTCAACCATGTTCATTGCTATTGATAATAGACCGAAACTGGAAACAACCAAGATGTCTCTCAGTACAAGAACAGATACAGAAAATGTGGTACATTTACACAATGCAGCATTTTGTAGCATTTTACAAAAGTGACATCATGAAACGTACAAGCAAATGGATAGAACTAGAAAAAAAAATCATCCTGAGAGAGGGATGCCAGCCCCAGAGAGCCAAATACAACCAATACCTTCTTCAGCCATCATTAGAGAAGCTTCCTCCAGCAGCTTATGGAAACAACTGTAGAAACTCACAGCCAGACATTATGCGAAGAGTGGGAGCCTCCGCCCTGAATGAGATGCCTCCATCATATCCCTCTCCTCAGAGCTCAGAGAAACACAAGAATGAAGAGGCAGAAAGAGTGTAAGAGCCAGAGGGGATGGAAGACACCAAGAGAACAGACCCTAAATCAACAGAAGCAAGCTTTATATGAATCCCAGACTGAAGGAACACATGCCTGGTCCTCTGGGTATATATTATGTTTTCTAGTTTAGTGATTTTGTGAGATTCCTGAATGTGCAATCAAGCGGATCTCTGATTTGTAGTGGGATTATGTTGTTACACTGTAAATAACTGTCCCACCTACTGGTTTAATAAAAATGTTGATTGGCCAAAGGCAGACAGGAAGTGTGGGCGGGGCTACCAGACTAAGAAAACTCTGGGAACAGGAAGAATAGAGAAGAGACATCACAGAGAAAGCAGAAGAAGCAGGGGACAACTATGCTGCTCTGAGAAAAGATACCGAGCCGCATGGCTGAACAGGATAAGAGTCATGGATTAGATTAAGGATAAAGAGTTAGCAAGTTATATGACTGGGCCCCAGGTCAATCAGTGTACAATTAATATAGGTGTCTATGTGTTTCAGTGGAACTATGGGTCTGAAAGTCTAGGCCACCAGGCTAGGCCGGAAAGTCTGGGCCAGAAACTTAATACACCAATTTTTGTGCCTTCTCTTGGGTTCTTTGCCTTCTGTTTGTCTTGTCTAACTTCAATATGATAGTTTTTGTTTATCTTATTATATACTTTTTAAAGTTATTTAATGATGAATGAATGAATGAATGAATGAATGAATGAATGAATGAAAACCTATCCACTAGGGTAAAAGCCAGCAACTGAACTATCATTTATATCTCCTGGGTTTGTAAAGAATGAGTTCTCAATAGAGTGACACTGGACATATCAATCACTCCAGGGCAGGCCTCATGTTCAGGAGCAGTTGACATGCATATGATGGACTCCAAGGTTTTTGTGTGTGCTTTTATTTGGTTACAGTTTGGTGTTGTGGCTATTGTTTTATTTGGGGATTTTTGGAGGGAGAGGGATTGTTGTATTGGGTTTTTGTTTATCCTTTTGAAAAGAACTTAAAATTGAGTAGGTAGGGAAGGGGAGAAAAATCTAGGAAAACTCAGGGGAGGAAAAATATGATCAAAATATATTTAAATGTATATACAAATTGGTTTAGATATATATATATTGTATTAAAAATAAGCTGGAGAGTTAGTTAAAAATACAGGGTCCTCCTTGAAACTCCCCTCTAGAGATGGGTTTCTTCTATGACACTTCTTAGCTTGCAGAGAACTCACTTACTGCTCTACGGAACACACAGGCTGTGAAGGACTCTATCTCTCTTGTTCTCCCGTCTCTCTCTTTCTCTCTCTCGCTTTCCTCCATCCTCGTGTCCACTTACTCTTTCACCATGGTCATTCAGGCAGGATGGAGGCCTTCACCAGAAGCTAGACCAGAACAATACACCCAATAAATTTCTATTCTTATAATGTTCCGAGTGTGTGATCATCTGTTAAGCAGTATAAAATAGACTGAGCCAGCACCTGCTAGAAACAAAGCATATATGCTGCTAAGGAGCATATGGGATAGTGAAATACATCATTCTGTTCTCTGTGACAAACATTCACCTTAGTCAATTAAGCCACCCGTATATACAGGATACACAGGACACAGGACATACTTCAGCAGCTGCCAAGAACGCGTTGAGTTGCAAACTCAATGATCAACTAAGAGTCTGAGCGTAGTGCAGGAAATCCAGCATAACACACTCAACAGGGAACTAAGTTTACTTCCTTTGACTGTGGTCTTATTTCTCCGTCTTTTATTTTAGTGAAAGGGGTTACTACTCATCCAAGCAGCCCTATCAATGCTTTCATTCTCCTGTGATTCACATGCAGCTGGTCACCTACATCGGTGGTTTTTAGAACAGAATTAGTTATTAAATCCAGAGCTTCCTCCCTTCTTGTCATTTTGAATTCACTTCTTCATCATCCACTCACATTATCCAGCATATCTCATATTTATTTTCTGCTCTTCATACCCAAGAATGTCTTTCTGGCTGCCACATAGTAACCATTTACATTTCTTTCCCCTTCACTGGAGAACAATTTCCTCAGAGCTGACACTGTCTATCTTGAAGGAAGCTCCTTAAGATATTCTTTCTAAGGAAGTAAAGATTCTATCCTGGAGAAAAGATCCTCAAAATCAGGAAGTAAAGAATCCAAAAGTTTCAGGAAGTTTCTGAACTGACCAGATGAACTAGGCCTTTCCCTCCCCAGGGTTATATAATCAATAAAAACTGCAAAGAAACCTTGAGAAACACGCTACGAGGCTCAAACTAGCCAAGCTGTCTGAAGACAGAAACCAGCCTAGCTGCCTAGAAGAGGCTCAGACCAATGAGCCAGCCAGAAAGAGGCATTCACTGACCTGTCAAGATGCCTGTAAGCCATGCCCTGAGATCTAGCATCCCAGCTTTCCTGAGTCATCATCCATTATGACACACCTTCCTCTAGTCATTTCTGTTCCTATAAGCAACCTCTCACCCATATGCCTATACATGGTCGGACTTTGGTAGTGTCTTTAATTTGGTCTGTTGCTGGTTTCACATGGGAGATGAGTGAACATTTGTTCTTATCCCCCAAGGAATAATATCATACGGTGTCTTTTAGCCATACATGTCAAATTCCTTGTCAAAGTGAAAACAGCCCTGCTCAGCCTCCTGAACCTGATCCCCAACTTTCAGATATGCATCCAGCAGCTTCTATAAATGCTGAGGTTTAACATCTTTGCTCATTCAGATCTACTGTCTGAGACAGCTTTCCTCATCCTCCCAGCAAGAAATCTCCTATAGAACTTTTAAAACACTACTCAAGTTTGAGGAAATGGGGTCCCCCCGTCGCCATGCTGCTGAACAGCATGCCTCAATTTACTATGTTTATATTCTTAACATCTGCTTAAATTACTGAGTACTAAAAAGTAGTTCATTGTTCATCATCAGTAAATACTGGGATTTTTATTATCTTCATATTTCTAGTACTTAGCACAGTACCTGGCACAAGGAAAAATTTCAATGTGTGGATTGAGTTTCAAAGAATGAATAAGTGAGCATGTAGACAAAGAAAGCAATATCTCATACCAGAACAGTCAGAAATGATGTCATGGGTGAAAGTGACTTTAAAATTCACTTCTAAAAATAAGATAAGAAAGGGCTGGGACTAGAGATCAGTGATAGAAAACCTGCCTAGCAAATGAAAGGTTCTGTCCCTAATTTTGTCTCCCCATGCAGCCTTCCTTCTATCTTCCTTATAGCCTAAGCTTGTATTACTTTAGTGCATTCTTCATGCTGACCACTTTCCTTATGAAAGCTTTGAAGAGACCCTGTGGATCTGATCTTGACAATCTGTTCAACAAGGTTTTCCCCATGATCCTCAGCCTATCACTTAAGGTATCTTGATTCCTATAAACCAGTTTATACTGGAAAGTTTCAATTATTTACTTACTTGATTTTGGTCAAGATGTCTTCCAATCTCCACGTCATCACTACATCTTAACTACGTAGAATACTACTTGGCATTCACAAATCATTAACCAAAAGACTGAAGTATTAGATGAGACTAGAATCAGGCTTGACAGGCAGAAGATTCTAAACTAAATAAAACAGAGGAACTGACATGTGTTTCATGGGGAGGAAAGATTACAAAATATGCTTATTTAAAAGACATTTTGAAATTACCTTGAAAACGTCTTAAAAACAGAAAAATATTGGAAAAGGGCTTTCCTATATAAAACTCTCTCTTTGAGTGGGCCCTGCACTCCATCTGGGCAGCACACTGGAGCTGATCCTGCTGTCTGGGGAAGGAGTGAGAGGAGGAGAGCTAACCCTGCCCCCACCAGTATGCCCCCTACAAATGAGGGGGCCCTGCAATTCACCTGGGCAAAACAGTAGAGCTGGCCCTGGTTGTGTGAATGTGAGAAGGTGGATCTGAGGACGTGAAAGCAGGAGAACTGGCCCCATTCCATGCTGCAAGCTGCATTAGGTGAGCTAGTCAAGGCAGTGCTGGAGAGCCCATAGTGACCATGAAAGAAAGCCGGCAGGTTGATCAACCCAGCTACCATTGAGATTCAGAACCAAGGCAGAGTTGGTCCACCCCAACATCCACTGAATCTATGAACTGTTAGAGCATATAAAAGGGACAAACCTACAGATCCAAAACAGCAGGATCTCCATTTCACAGGACAACAAGATATCCAAGAGGAGACCCAGTGACTGCCCATTATTGTTGGTGTAGCAGAAATCAAAGGCCTTGGCCAGACCAGTGGCTCATGACAATGATCACTTGTAAGTAAAGATGAACAGACTAAAGGACGCACTACAGCTTCCACACAAGATTGGTCTTTTTGTTTGTTTTGCTTGGTTTTGGGGTTTTCTTTTAAATTTGGTTTTATTTTAGGAAGAAAGAGGGTAGATTTGAGGGAAAAGAGATAAATTGGAATTGGAATGCATAATGTGAAATCCACAAAGAATAAAAATTAAAAACAAATGGAAAAACTCTCTTTTATAAAACTTGCATATTTTAATCAATTTGTTAAAAACATACATTTGAATAGCCAATTTGATTACTTACACCACTATAACACCATTAGCTCTTATAAATTTCCCATAAATTGTGCCATTCATTGTTTACTTGATTTATTTATTGGGATGGTTAAGAACAACCATTAGTAAGATTTACAAGATCTCAAGTCCCCTTGAAAATGGACCTCTGGGCATTCTTGCAGCAGAATAGTCTTGTTTTGGTTAACTGAGATGAGAAAACCCACATATTGTGGGATACACTATTCTCTAGACTATAAATAATGAAAAAGTGAGCTGAATGTAAGAATCCATCTCCCTGTTGGAAAAGTGGCATGACCACCTACCCTAAGCTCTCCTGCTCTAGATCCATAGTGTGGGCTGTTCCGTAGCATGTTCCATATGATGGACGTACCCCAGAACTGTAAGCCAAAATTATCTGTCTCTCCCTTCCTTTAGCTGTGTTTGTCCGGGTACTTTATCACAAGGAGAAAAAGTAACTAAGACAGTTAGTGTTCTTATATTCTTATTAAAACACTGGCCATCCCTGTACCTAGTGCTTCTTATAATACTTTTCTCATTCATTCATTCTATCTTTCTTTTCTGAGACAGGATTTCTCTGTATAGCCTTGGCTGTCCTGGAACTCACTCTGTAGATCCAGCTGGTCTTGAACTCATAGAGATTCCTCTACCTCTGCCTCCCTAGTGCTGGGATTAATACTTTCTAAAATTAAGGTAGAGTCATATTTCTGCCCCTGCATCAAAATAAGTGGAATTTAAAAATAGGTGTATCTTAATATAACAAATATAAAAAAACACAAATGTGAATGAATTGTTTTTCATGAAACATCAGTGAGTTTTAGAATTTTAGGTCAGAAAAATGCAATAGCGTTCACACTCCAAGCATAGGGGCTATAATTTCAAGACACGTAGCTATGTGAATATGTGTGGTACATACACTCATTACATAGAAATCTGAAAAGAGGATTTAATAATCAGATATAGACTTTTCTTTGGCATGCGTCATATAAAACGGTGAAGTTGGATCTATAATATTTAATGTTTGTCCAGTGCTGAATTTCTATGCTGACGCTTAGAGCAGTTAATTTGACAGTGTAACCATGATATCTGTGCTTATCATATTGATTCAAATAATTCACGAGATACAAACAGCACTCCTGGTACATGATCACTTTCTTATTCTTTATGGAAGTAACTGTGTTGGAGGTGTCTTTGTTATGAGAATATGCTAGGAAGAATGAAGAAGCAAAGGTTTGTTTGGCTCCATTTTGGAAGCTTTTGTGCCTCAAGACGGAGGCTTTAGGGAAGCAGAAGGTAATCTCATGACAGCCATGTTTCAGAGAAAACGTTAACCAAATAACTGAAGTATTAGATGAGACTAGAATCAGAGTTATGATTCTAGCCTATGGCCTTCTCCTAAAGGCATTCAATCTATAAAATGGTGCTGTGCACATTTGGGGTGGGGGTCTTCTCTTTGTTATCTCTCTGGAAATTGTCTCACAGACACAAGCAGACATGGGTTATAATGCTCTCCAGGGTGCCTCTCAATCTAATCAAGCCTGGATTTTGGGGCTGACTCCACTTGTTGCCCAGGCCCCCTCCTCACATTCTGTGTTTTTGACATCTCCGACATTTCAGGATCTGCATTATAACTTAGGCTTCAGTCTCACAGCTTCATGTGTTGCACTTTTAGGAGCTATGGGCAAGGGTGTGAATTGGGAGCTATGGGCAAGGGTGTGAACTGGGAGCTATGGGCAAGGGTGTGAACTAGGAGCTATGGGCAAGGGTGTGAAGTAGGAGCTATGGGCAAGGGTGTGAAGTAGGAGCTATGGGCAAGGGTGTGAAGTAGGAGCTATGGGCAAGGGTGTGAACTAGGAGCTATGGGCAAGGGTGTGAACTAGGAGCTATGGGTAAGGGTGTGAAGTAGGAGCTATGGGCAAGGGTGTGAACTAGGAGCTATGGGCAAGGGTGTGAACTAGGAGCTATGGGCAAGGGTCTGAGTCAGGAGCTATGGACAAGGGTCTGAGCCAGGAGCTATGGACAAGGGTCTGAGCCAGGAGCTATGGACAAGGGTATAAATCTATGACAAAGGTGTGAACTTTGTCACATGTGGGCTAATATCCCAGGCTAGACTTTGAGGAATTGGTGGAAGGCTCTATAACTGTTAAATTATTATATTCTCCACAACTATAAAATTAGCATCATGGTGGCAACTTCTGCCACTAGATCAAATGGTAGCTGGATTGCCTTGTATAGTGACCACATCAGTTAATATGATTTCTCGACAACGCCCCCCTCTCTCCTGACTACCTATAAATTTTTGGAAAAGTAATAACAAGGATCGTACTATTGAGAGCAGTCATTCTCAGTCTTCCTAATGCTGCGACCCTTTGATACACTTCCTTACAACCATAAAATTATTGTATTGCTGCTTCATAACTGCAATTTTGCTAGTTACGAAGCATACTGTAAATATCTGAAATTCAGGGTGGTCTTAGGCAATCTTTGTGAAAGGATCAGTCAACCCCCTCTTCACTCCACTGCAAGGGTTTGCAGTTCACAGATTGAGAGCCACTGGTCTAGAGACTGTAAATAGTGTGGGAAGAAAGAATAGAAGACAATCAGTGAGAACTCAGGGGAGACCCTCAGCATGGGGAATGCTGCCCTTGATGAAATTCCTTTCTAAGTCCTTTTCCCTGAGGTGATTCTCAGTCACAGAACACGTATGCAATGTAGGCAGCTAAAATGATGTGGCATTTTTGTACCTAAAGCTGACAGAGGAGTCCCTGAAGCCATTGGACAAGGGACAAATCCCAAAGGGTAAAGATAAAGTAAGGAAAGTGGGAGAGGGAAGGGGAAGGTGCTTAGGAGAAGTGTAGTTAAGCACATCTGTGATGGTCAACCTTGACCTAACTAATGCAGTTCCACAAAAGAGGGACTAATTTCTCAAGGGGGATTCTCCTTAAACTAGTCTTATTCAATCTTGTTTTCAGAAAATCTGAAAACACTGCTCAATGAGTTTCATAAAATCAGTATAACATAACTCTAAAACCAAAGGTTACAAAGGTCAGCTTAATAAAGCTGATAACAGTAACATGTCTCTGTAGTGAGATTATGTTGTTACATTGTAAATAACTGTCCTGTTTACTGGTTTAATAAAAATGTTGATTGGCTGAAGGCAGATAGGAAGTGTGGGTGGGGCTACTAGACTAAGAAAACTCTGGGAGTAGGAAGAACAGAGCAGGGATACCATGGAGATGCCACAGAAGCCAGCAGATACAGAGGACAACTATGCTGCTCTTAAGAAAGGTACCGAGCCGCATGGCTGAACAGGATAAGAATCATGGCTTAGTTTAAGGGTAAAGAGTTAGCAAGTTATATGCTTGGGCCCTAGGTCAACCAGCATGAAATTAATGTAAGTGTCTGTGTGTCTCTGTGGGACTGTGGGTCTGCAGGTCCAAACCTTGAGACTAGACCGGAAAGTCTGGGACAGAAAATAAATACATGTCTCTACTATGACTACTCATCCCTCAAACAAAGTCTTGGGCAATATATATCAATAATATTAGCTAGAGGAAGGCCCCAAGGAACTAAAAAAGGCCCCAATGATGCCTGGATGATATATAAAAATATATTTTAGTGATTTTTACTCTGTAGCAATAAACTACAATCTGTAGGACAAAGCCAATCCAGCTTGGATTTAATTTCTCCACATATCCCCTTTTGTGTAAAATTTTAACTAACTTGTATTACTAACTAAAAACTATTATTTTGATGTCTCTTAAACTTATACACTTTAACTTCAAAGTTTCTTTTCTAAAACTGTCACTAGAAAACTGTAACTATAACTATTTCATCTTCAACTACCTCAGAGACCCAAGAAGGAAATAATATTTACCCAAGTAAACAGGAAGTGGAAGCAACTTCTAAAATCTAGAAAGGACAAAGATGACACCTTCTGCCTGGACAGTCACCTAAAGTTCCTTTATAAAGTTGGGGCATCCATCTTCAGCCTACAGGCCCAGAGTCTCTTTTCATTTCAGTGAAGCAGGAAATCTGCTCTTCCCATTCTGGTATAGTTCATCAGTCGCTTCTCCTTGTATCCTGAAGAATAACTGATTTTTTTTCTCTGAAAAGCAGGAACCTGAAGTATCATCTCAGCTTGTTCTGCCAAAGTTCAGAGGTCACTTTCCTATGGATCCTGCATGTCCAGTTTAAACAGCATACTGTCGAGCAGTCAATACAAGAACAGGTTCTTGTCCAGTGGCTAACCATTGCCACAAAGAAAAAACGTTGCCACAAAGAGTTTCTTCGATGCCCATTTTTCTCTTGAAGTAGATTGGTGCTGCCAGGAGCAGACCTGTCTCACTGTCCAGAAAAGTCTACGTTCTTAAAACATTTTAAATGCTGTATTCATTCATAGAATGAAGTGTCTGAAGAAGACCTGTTCATCTAAAACAAGTTTTGCCCTTACAAAGTGCTTGAAAATAAGCAAATAGAAAGAAGTAATAATGACCACATATGGCCCAGGAAGCCTAAGTCATTTTCTGTCTGGCCTTTGCATGAAAAGTCTGCTAACCTTGTTGGAGTGGTGAGTTTTGAACAGTTAATTATTCTTTTGTCGGGGGGACTCTGCCCACTAAGTCTCTGGTAGCAACTTTATTCTCTTACATTTAGTTTCTGTCTCCAACTGATGGATTCACTCATACGGTAAATTCACAGTAAAGTCCAATTGCTTGTCATTCACACTGTACCATTATGTCTGCAATAAAATGACAAGCAAGATGTGCATCTTTAACTTTGAAGCCCTCCTGGTTTACAAGAATGATCTAAATGTTTGCTGGGTGATGATGCCAGTTGTTTTGGAGAAATCTTATCAGTATTTCATGAATAACAATGATGAGGTAAGCCCAGGATGCTTGTCCCATCTCCTTATGACTGTGCTGATTCTGTACTTTGTACTAGGTGTGACACTCCCCTGCACTTGAGATGCCTGATGTTGTAATATGAAGAATAACAATATACTGCAGGAAGAAAAATCTTTTCAAAAAGAAATGAATGGATGAAGAAGCAAATGAGGTATGGCTGTTGGGGGATATTTTCAAATATAATAAAAACAGTCTCGGAGATATCACAGTCAGCTAGGAGGATCACATG